>CM061055.1:37056513-37582359 GCA_030762865.1 Paraleonurus japonicus
AAAAAGATGCAAAATTTCAACAATTTAGGGGGTGTATTCATTTAGGATTCTATGGGATTTTTATGGATTTTGAAAATCTAGGGGTATTCAATATGGATTCTTAAAACTCCTTTAAAATTTGATGGTATTCATTTAGGATTTTTTAAATTCCATCAAAATCTAATGGTATTGAAAATTTCATTGACTTCTTAGGATTTTATTAATTGATAGATTTTGTAGGATTTTAAGTGTCTTCTTATAAATAAAAAGTTCCTCCAAAATCTCTTCTCTCACCATAGATTTTGACAGAAGAAAAAAATACGAACTGACGGCCACCATCTAATTTTCTCTACTTTTCTTTTGATAACAAAAGTACATATTTGTTTTTTTTGTACAAATCTTGCTCAATCAATTTTTTCTAATTTTCTTCGATTTCTATAAATTGACGAATGCATAGTAATGATGTGTTTTTTATTTGATTTCTTTGTTCGGTTTACATATCTTAATAAGAATAAACATTATATAAAAATATTACTTTATTTTGTGTATATCAATATAATAATATTAATATGGGAGACTCACAACAAGATACAAAAAAAAGGGCATCTTATGAGCAAAGTTACTGTTAGAACTAATGGTTGATAATGTGGCTCGTGAATGACGAGATAATAGTGGTATTTTTTAAAAAACAACGGTGGAAGAAATAATACTTTCTAGTCTTAACTCAAAACTTGGTTATCTTGGTTATTTAAAAGATTATTTAAATTATTAATTTTAACCATTAAAATTATGTTTGAGATTTTTTAGATAATTATTAAAATTGTATTATAATATATTTAAGTAATCATTAAGCTATATTTGTATATATCTATAGTATATTTGTTAAAATATATTTTAATTTTAAATAAAATTGACAACATACCCTCACGCGTGGCAAAGGGTGGGATGAAGTTTTTGGAGGTGGAAAAAAAGTTTGAATCTAGCAGCAAATTAATTTAAAAATATTTCAATTTTTCTTTTAAATTAATGTTTTTTTGAAAGAATGAATATTTATTTACAATTTGTGTATTTATAATTTCTGAATTTTTTATAATACAACACTTCTCCTATTTATACTAACCCAACTCCATAAAATCTATAGAAACAATCTAATAGAATCTGCTAAACTCTACATAGATTTGAATCCATGGATTTTAAAAAGTCTGACAAAGTCTTTTAAAATCTGGATTGAATACACCCCTCTTAATTAATCGTAGACCAGCGAATTATATAAATGTATGTCGTTTTTATGTAAATTTAGGGTTAATTTTTCTCATACACTTTTTTTTTTGTCAGGATTTTTCTGATACACTCTTATTAGCACTAGTAGCTGATTTCTTTGATCAAGCGGACCAATTTCAATGAGGCAGCTGAAGCAAGATTTGTTTGCAAATCTACCGTCCGATATCATTATTGAGATCCTCTCAATACTCCCCATTCGAACCATTATAAGTTGCAAGTGTGTTTGCAAGTCATGGCTAGCTTTACTTGAGACGAGGGAGTTTTTCGATTCACATCTTCTTAAAGCAGTCGCCCGCCTAACACCATCCGCGCAAATGTTGTACTCATCTTATGAATTGGAAGAGGGACTAATAGACCTTGAAAACATCGAGTTTCATTGCAGTTCAACCATCAAGTTCAACCTCAAATTAGAAAATAGATGGATTGGGGCTCCAATCAATGGTTTTCTTCTCCATTGCAATGCAGTTCTGCCTCTAACTCTTGCCATACGTTGTCCCATCTCTCATAATTATATCAAGATTAAATGCCCCCACGAGTCGCCTACATGGCCCGTCGCTCTTGGATTTGGAGAGTGCCTAACGAGTGGACAATATAAGGTGGTTTCGGTTTTCCAGGACACTAAATCATGTTATGTGTCCACAATTGGATTTGAAGTTGGATTTGGAGTTTGCAAAACGAGAGAAATAGCACCTCCTAATGCCAATATGAGTGAATGTTGCATTGAGGGGGTGTTTCTGAATGGCAATCTTCATTGGTTGGTGTTGGATTTAAAGGCATGGATTTCGTGCTTTGATCTTGAAACGGAATGTTTTAGCACGTTTTCTTCTCCTATAATGGCCGGAAGTAGTGAGGTGGCGTTCTGTGCTTTAAGGGAAACCCTATGTTTATGTGTTACTAGGCCTTACAGAATTGACATTTGGTTGATGAAGGAATATGGGGTCGATAAATCTTGGACAAAACAATATGTCTTCCACAAGAGGTGGGGCTTTGATGAAGATCAGTATTATTACAAGTACGTTTATCCCATTAAAGTTTTCAAAAATGGTGACATCTTGATGGGGTGGAAACAGACCAACATCCTTTTCTACTACTCCAAGAAGAACAAGATCTTGCAAAGAAGTGATATGTTAGCTGATACCATGCCATTTTATTCAAACCCCAAGCTTTCTTTCACTCCAAGAGAGAATGTAAGATCATTCTGATTTTGTGCTTCTTGTTACGGGCTCGATTGGGGCGATGAGTGTTTGAATTAGGGCTTGTGTACATGTAATAGCTAGGTCTCAAACGACAGCGTTTGTGTCGGTTGTTATTTGATTTTCTTTTGGTATTTCACTCCATGTTCCACAATATGGATGGATACAAGTGGCTTGTTAAAAAATATCCGACGAACCACCACAATCTTGGGCGCATGTGCTTTAATTCAAAAGGTGAAATATATATTAAAACATAAAAAGTGGCACAAAGGAATTGAACTGGAACCCTATCGTGTATCATTTTTCTGAATCTATAAGATTCCAATTTTTCTCTCTTCCACAACCTCTTTCTCTTTAAACGTCTTTTCTCAATCTCAGCGGGAGTGTTTAACTTCTATTTATTGATTTTTTTTTTTAAGATGTAAACGTTGTAGCCCACCATGCATGTTTTGTTGTTGCAGATAAGTTGTCTTTCAATTGGTTGATTATGTTCTTTGAATATCTTGCGTGTTCAATTGTGTTATTATATGTGCATAGATTTCTTTTAGCCGCGTGACAATTAAACTAAATTAGATGCTTTTATCATGAAAAATTGGGACAAAATGAAAGGGTGATCATAACTCGGTTAATTAAAAAATGGGCTTCGTTAAAAACCTTCTAAAGTAAACCTCTCTTGGGACAAAATCTTTGGAAGGGAAAGGGGTAAATTGCAGTTTTCGCACAAAAGAATGAGTTAAAATATTTTAATACCTATGTGTAAAAGTGATCTCTTTTTTTTTTTTTCAAGTTTGGTCTCATTCGTTATTTTTAAGACTAGATCTCCAGTTTTATTCTCATTTTGTTGGGACCAAAACTACAATTGTCTTAGGATAAAAAAAAATTAAAAATAAATTAAAAAAAACTATGAGATCAAAACCATCGAAAAATGATATTTTGCAGACCATTCATTCTCTTGGACTTAAATAAAAATATAAAATAGAATTCAAAAAAAAATAAATCTATTAACTTACAAGACTTATTTAAATATTTTTGAATAAAAAATTGACTAAAAGTACTTAAAAAAAAAAGACCATTTTGCAAAAGATCAATTCTCGTGGAACCAAACGTTCAATTTACCATATTTTAATTTAATTTCCTAGCCATAAATTTGGGTATTGTTTTTAGGTCCGTAATTTTGGGATTGTGGTTTTTAAGCATTAATTTTTAATTTTTTTTGCACAAATGTAGGTCCATAATTTTGAATTTCTACAATTTAGGCCCGTAAAGTATTTCCACAAATATAGACCCAACGGTGTATAAAAATTAAAAAATGGCCTACATTTGAAAAAAAAAATAGCCTACATTTGTTAAAAAAAAAAAAAATTAACGTGCTACATTTGCAAAACTAAAAAATTATTGTCCATAAATTTACAGATCTAAAATTTAAAAAAAAAAAATCCCCCACTAGTGTCCTGCCCAATATAGAAACTCAAAATAGGAAAAGAAATATCAAGATTATATTTTTTGATTTAGGTTAATTTTGTTTCTTGTATAAAACCCTACTATTCCTTGTTTTCTCGCTACACTCGATACTTCTCTGCAAAAACGGCGCCCCCACCCCCACCCTCTCCTCCTGGTCCTGGACTGGATTCACAGAAGAAGCAGGTAAGATCAACTTAATTCCTTGTTACATTCACAACAATTAATCTTTTTTTTTTTCCATCGATTTGATTTTTGGTCTCTATTGCCTTTTTATCCCGTTGTTAAATTTGTGATACTCTCAGTTATATGTACATATAAGTCTGACGTCTAAAAAAAGATGCAAAATTTCAACAATTTAATCAATTATATATATGTGCAGCGAAATTTGTATATTTTATGTAAATTTAGGGTTAATTTTCTGACACACTCTTTTTAGCCCTAGTATCTGATTTCTTTGATCTGGATATTTCTGAAGCTAGCGGACATTCATATATATTGACCAATTTCAAAATGGAGGGAGACTTGTTTGAAATTCTACCATTTGATATCGTTATTGATATCCTCTCAAGACTCCCAATTCGAACTATTATAAGTTGCAAGTGTGTTCGCAAGTCGTGGCTCAATATACTTGAGACATCGGAGTTTGTCAATTCCCTTCTTCTTAAAAAAACATTCGACCTAACTTTGTACAACTACACTCAAATGTTGTACACACTTATCGAATTTGAAGATGAACTCGATCTTGAAAACCACGAGCTTCGTTGCAGTTCAATCATCAAATTCAACCTCCCTTTTGGAAGTGGATGGTTAGGGGGTTCATGTAATGGTTTGCTTCTCCATTTAATGATGGCTCAGCCTTGTAGTTTTTACATATGCAATCCCATCACTCGTGGTTATATTGAGATTCATCGTCCTCACGAGTCACAATTAATTGCTCTTGGATTTGGAGTCACGAAGACAAGTGGCCAACATAAGGTGGTTACGGTGTTTGAGGACACTAACTCATGTTATGTGTACACTATTGGGACAGGAGGATGGAAAAAAATAGCACCACCTTCCGGCAATATGAATCCTTATTGTATCCCCGGGGTGTTTCTGAATGGCAATCTTCATTGGTTGATGTCGGGTTTAAAGGCATTTATTTATTGCTTTGATCTTGAAAACGAACTTTTTGGAACATTTTCTTCTCCTCCAATGGCCGGAAGTGACACATGTGTGGTGGTGTTTTGTACACTAGGGGAAACCCTATGTTTATCGTGTTTTAATAGGTCGTCTGGCGGAATTGACATTTGGTCGATGAAGGAATATGGAGTTGAGAAATCTTGGACAAAACAATTTGTCATATGCAACTATTATCAATTTTATAGTGCATATACTTACCCTATCAAAAATTTCAAAGATGGTGACATCTTGATGACGTGGAAACTGATGAAATTACGTTTCCACGATTCCAAGACAAAAGAGATCGTTCGGAAGATTGATAGTTTTGGACCTTTTGTACCATTTCTTCACACCCCGAGCTTTCTTTCACTCAAGAGTTTCGGAAGGGAGAATGTAAGATCATTTTGATCTTGTACTATCAATATTATTATTTTCATTTAGGGTAAATTGTATTTTTGGTTCCAAGAGAATGAATAGTTTGCGAAATTATCCTTTTTTCGACACTTTTGGTTCCATAGTTTTTTTCGACATTTTTTGTCCTAAGAAAACTGCAGTTTTGGTCCCAAGAGAATTGAATGATAAATTGTGGTTTTGGTCCCAAGAGTATACAATAAAATCGCAATTTAGATCATAAAAAATAATGGATGTGACTATTTTTGTAAAATAAAAGACATGCAAAAAAGAACTGTGAGATTAAAGTTATCATTGAAAAATTTCATACAATCAAATATGCAATTTCCCTTTTCTTTTGAGATGATGATGCAGTCAAGTTGTCTTCAATTGGTTTGTCAATTAATGTGCCCTTTGAATGCATAGACTTCTATAGTGGGACAATTAGCTAACATCGATGCTTTTATTAAAAAAGAATGGAAATATAAATTACAAGTTCATTTAATCAATTTCAATTTTCGATCGTACAACTTGTAACTAAAAAGGATTATGAATATTGATGCCGAAATGGTTCATGCATATGGGATTACTTTAAATGTAAATATTCATTGGTAATTACCGACAAATATTTATTGGTGATTATCGACAGATTTTTTGAAATCGTTTAGGCTCCATTTCAATGGAGTGGATTTGAAATTAAGGAATTTGAGGATAATATATCATGCATTCACACAAACTAAAATGGAGAAAAGTTAAATGAATGGATTTGAATATTAAGATTCTCTGATTTAATTTATATTTCTCATTTGAATTTGAATTTTTGAATTTCCCATTCAAATTCAGATCCTCAAAAAATAAGAAATACGACTTCTTTCAATTTCTGACTTCACGATCATTTCTATTTCTTCTATTCTTTCAATTTCTGTCTATTCTACTGATTTGTACGTGTCATAATGATCGAAATTGTAAACATTCTCCTTGTGCATCCTCTGTCGTGGTGATATCCCTCTTTTCGTATATGTTTTGTATTTTTGGAATCAAACACTGATATTTATTCTGTACATTCTTCAAATCTTTTATCCCCTCTATTTCTGAATTTTAGGTTATCTTACGTGACACCTGAAGCCATCATTTTAAAATTCTGAAATTTCTACAACTTATCCTACTATTACGTGTCATTTTTTTTAAATTCTAATTTTTATGATTGCAGTTAGTTTTTATGTATTAATTTAAATTTTAAAATTTTCTTATCTAAACTTATTATTAACCGCTCAAAAAACTTTCTTCCTCACCCAACTTCTATCTGATCTTATCATTAATCGTTCAAAAAATTAGTATCTTTTGCCTAAGATTTCATTTTCCATCGTTTCCTTCTTTTCTCTACGTGTCTTTCACTTTTTTCATTCTCCCCTAAAACTTCTCAAAATTTCACTGCTGCAAGATTTATTAATTTGGGATATTCTTCATCCCTAATGGAGTTTCTCAACTACTTTTTTTTTTTTTTTTTTGCTTTGGTTTAATCAAAAGATTTCAACACCGAGTCTCACGCATGTCAAATATGTATTATTTTTTTGTCTATTTATGTCCTGAATATTAATTTTTTTTTTTTTGAAAGAATGTCCTGAATATTAATTTAAAACTATATTTTCACCAATTCTCCATTTCTTATATTGGTTCTTATGGATTCAGTTCATTTTTTACTGTTATATTCAATTCATTTTTTACGGTTATATCCATGGATTTATTCCCAAATTATTTCTTTATCGCGCTTCATAATTGAATTCTGTAATTTTTTTAGTTTATTTTTTACGGTTATATTTTTAATCCTTGGATTTATTATGTGTTCGCCCAAATTATGTCTTCTTTATGACACTTCATAATGGAATTCTAAAAAAAAAAAAAAAAAAAAATTGACCCTAATTGAATGACTACTCATTTATTTTCTCTTGGACAATATCTCTTTCCCTTTTCTGTCATTGACATTTTTCTTTTTTTTTATTTTCCGTTTTCAATATTGTTTCATAATGTTATTTTTTTTTTATTTTTCTTTATATTATAGGTTTCAAATTAAATTTAGTTTTGATTAATTAATTTTATTGGTATAATTACTCACATTTTCTTGTTATAATCTACTGAGATCGTGTTGATTTGAATTTGTTATTTTATTTGGCTATTGATCTCCTTCACGCCCTCTTGTACCATTTTGCTTTCTTTTATCATTCATCTATTAAATAAGAGTATCATACATTGTTGTTTGTATGTTCCCAACTTATTGTTATTCAATTATGTTGAATAAGATTTTATTGATGCTTTTATCTATAATAACTCACACAATCAATACACGATATATATTTTTTTTATCAAATGATTATTAAAAATTCTCTAGAACGCTTAATAATATTGTTGAAAATTTTTCTAAAAAAAAAGTAATTTTTGAAATTTCTCAAAAACTCATGAACTGTCTTCTCCTTCGAAGAATATGAATGTCAATTAAAAAATGATAAAAATTTAAATTAAGCATAATTTTTTTTAAGAAGTCTCAATTTGATCTTCTTACATTTAAGAAGTCTCAATCGGGTGTTCTTGAAAACTTAGGTTTTTATAGAGCATTTGCTTGAAATTGTAATGAACTGTATATATTTAGGTACAACTTATATGAGGTTGATTTGAATAGTGATATCATAATTTCTTGAAAAAAATATAATACAATTGCAAAGACATTGTATTTGAAAGTACTTAATACTAAATTTTATAATAAAATAAATAATAAAAATCTTACTACACATATAATTACATATACTATTATTTAAAAAACTATGTATATTTTTCTTTTTCTGTTTTACATTCATATTGTATTTGGTTCATTATCAAATTAATTATTTCAAGTTCATATTAACATTATATTAATTGTCTATAAATGTTTGAATTCATTTGATATCTCAATTTTATTTGGATTGTTTCATAAGGTTAATGTGATATTATAACTAAAAATATATGGTCACATTGATGTATTGATGCCTTCAACACAATTATTATAAACATGATGAATACAACCACTTTTACGTATCTTCTATCTAACTTAAATACTTATAATAATAATATGGCTTAAGGGGGTCTCAACCAATCGTATTCTAAAGAGTAGCATGACTCAACTATTAAAGAGAAGCTCCCACATATGTTATTTTACACTATTTTTTTATTATATTTAATTAGTGCGCATGTCTGCTTTGTAATGTATATTTTCAATCTCAAGTCTGAATTTATTTAATAATGTTAATGTTGTAACACAAATATTTTACACTATATTCCTTCAATTCATTTCTACTTCTAAATATAAAAATTGATTCTTTGAATTCAATTATACATTTTACACTATTAAATAATATTTTAAAAAATTATGAACAATCCCACGTATTACGCGGGTCTTACACTAGTTTACTATAGGGTTCATATTATTTTTTTCGAAAAAACTTATAATTTAAAAAAAAATAAAAAAAATCGACACGTTTCATGAGATTTGGAAAACCAATTGCGATCACATATTTTTGCACCAAAATTTCACCACCCAGTGGGACAAGCAGTAGCGACGGTATGACGAGGTGGAGGTAATCAACCAAAGTGGGATGAGGTGGTGTATGTATGAAATTTTTAAAAAATCGAAGAGAGAGCAGCGGTGGATCTACATAGTAACAAGGGTACAGTTGTACCCCAAAAATAATTTTAAAAAAAAAATCTTTAGGTAAAATAAATAAAAAAAAACTTATTATGTATTTCCAATATTTTTCTCTCACTTATTATTATTTTCCGTACCCCCAAATTTAAAATCTTGAATCCGCCACTAAGAGAGAGATACAAGAAGGTATAAAAGTGGTGGGAAATATTAGGGGATTTGGGTTAGTGTATTAATCAAACTAAAGGTGTCTTCATCCGTACAGTATATTTACCAATTTCGTCTGTACAAAAACTTGGGCCAAAAACTAAATATCATGATTAAGGCCCAGGTTATATGCACACAATTTTTTATTAAAAATACCCACCTGGGATAATTTAAAATTTAAATACATGTGTAATGACGAAAATATCCTTATCACCTTATTATGAGAAGGTGATGCACCCACCCTATATTTTCGGTAGAAACTTCTGCTGAATGTGTAAACCTTCGCTACTTTTTATCATTTCCGGAAAATCGACAATCACAATCGTGAAGTTCGTCACATGCCCAACATTGTCCAACAATGGTCTTCAAATGTCGTCCCCCACGTGTTTATGTAAATTTTATTACTTGTTTACTAGAGTTTTTACTTTTTATATGTAGAACTTTTTTTTTTTTTTTTGTGAATTTGTATTATGTTGTGTGTTATTTGTTGTTGTATTAATAATGTAATATTGTTGTTGTTGGGTTGTTTTGTAAATACGATGATAAATATATTGTATAATGAATTCACGTGTATTTTTTGGTGGGTGAGTTTTTTAAATTTTTCGAGTCTGGTTTTATGAAAATGTAACCAACTTTTGGAATTTTTTTCCGAAAATTATCCTAATTTTAGAAAATAATTTCCGAAAAATTGACCTATTTTTGTAAAAATTATTCGAACATTTTACATTTTTTCAGAAACTAAATAATAAAAAAGTGTGTGCTGGGCCCATGATTAATCCAAAAAGGCCCAAGTAGGTTATAAAAAATAAGCTATGCCCAATAAACGACTAGACATGAAAAATTGACAAATGGGCTGAAATAAATCAAACTACTACAATATTACATAAAAAAATCGAGTGAAGTGCATTATATCTCTCGGTAAGAGATCAGAGAGGATTGAAGGTGGGACACGTGGCGAGGATCTGACGGTGGAATAAGAGCACCATCAGTTTTTCTACTACACATATCTATTTTATAAATAAATTAATAATTTTTAAAACTTATGAAAAAGAAAAATCATACCTACTTACATTTGGACGGATGGAGTATTTGAGAATCAGTCAACACCTCTTCTAAATTTTTAATTTCAAAATACTCAAATTCTAGGCATTTGAGTTATTTAGATTGCAAAAAAAAAAAAGTTATTTATAGTATTAAATTTATTTCTCTCTATTTCAAAATACTTAAATTATAAACATTTGAGTTATTCACAGTATTAAATTTAATTTTCTATATTTCAAAATACTTAAATTCTAGGCATTTGTGTTATTTTTAGTCTTAAATTTAATTCTCTCTATTTTAAAATACTCAAATTCTAAAAATTTGAATTATTTATAGTATTAAATTTAATTATATTTTCAGTATCAATCATTAATTTGCTACAAATTATATAATCTCGACCTTCCAACTTGATGGATCTAATACTAAAGTATTAAAAAATAAAAAATAGGATTGAAATTACAATCGAACTAACTTATGATATTCAATGTAACATTAATAATATAGTTTTTTTTTCCAACTTGCAATATACACGGGATTCAAAAATTAGTTCTCAAAAAAATGAAAAAAAAATGAAAGTGTGAAAGGTTGTACAATACACAGGGAGTAATATTTTTTAATAAAATAATTAATACACCTTAATAAGATAATGAGTGTGACTCCTGTAAATCAAGTTTGTCGGTGAAACTTTATCCACATCGAAAAAATAGATTTAATTTGCTTTCAGTTATCCTAACTAATATCAGTTAATTATCATTTCTAATACTGTTTGTAATCTTATCTTGGGTTGTATTATAGATCATACGACTTATAACCTTAAGTTATCACGACTGATATTCTTCAGTAATATAAGTAGTACCTTTCAATTATCATGATTTTATACCCTTTAGTAATATAGTGCATACTCTTCACTTATCACGATTTATATCATTTAATAATATAGGTAATATCCTTAAATCATGACAAGTGATATTCTTTAATAAATGGATCAAATTTCACTATAAACTTTTTTTTTTATCGGTAAATATTACTCCCTCTGTCCCAATATTACTTTCACACTGTCTTATTTGGACGTCCTAACATTACTTTCACACACTAAAAAAGGAATATCCTCCATAAACTACACCTCACAATATCATTTAAATTTCAATAATGTCACTCTTGTTTTATTCTATTTTATTCTCTCTCCTACATTTTATCTCATTCAACCACTCAAAATACTATTACACTTTATTCTCTCTCCTATACTTTTTCCCCTTTTTTAATAATCGTGCTCTCCCTCCCTATGAAAGGAATATTGGGACGGAGGGATAGTTGTTAGTGGTTAGAAATTAATTCACCAAGTCTCCTTACAATTCCATAAATTTTTATTTATAATAAATTTTGTCTAAAATAATTAATATTTTCAAAATAAATTTTATTGTGAAATTTGTTTACACGATGCACATCGAATGTGGAAACTAATGAAACCCACCCCTCTAGAATCCTCCAAACAGAAGTAGTCATAAAAAAGCAAGAGTACGATGTATTACAGCACACAGAGTTCATTCATTAAAAGTTAAAACCATGCCGTGTGTATAATGTATATGCATACATGTTGCCATATACACACATTTACATTAATTTGTGCTCAACAACTAAGCATTAATGCCAAAAACAGTGACGTTTCATGCTTTTTTCCCCAACAAATCAAATTTTATGACACGATTGGTTATATTTAATTGAATACTCCCTCCAAATCAAATTAAATGACGTCCACATTATTTTTAATGCAAATAAGATTTTACATTCTTAATTAGTATTTTTTTTTTATCTATTTTGCCTTAAAGTATGTCATTAAAATAATTTAGAGAGTTATGATTTTCAAATTCTAATATATTAGAAACAATAATTCTTTTAATGTGTGTGTATTGATTAAAAAGATATATTTATATTTTATTTTTTCTCAACGAGATTATTTTATAGAAAAGTTGCTGATAAAATTAAATATGTTTAGGGAGAATTACACAATTCCATTTGCTTCTCCACCAACCCTTAAACTTGGGAGAGATCCGCGCATTAAATATAGGTGTAATAAATATAATTTTGTTTCAATGGAATTTATTTTATTTTCTAGCATAATATAAATATACTACAAAATACTAATACTATTTCATAAATAAATTAATATTTTTATTTATATGACCTAACACTTTTTTATGAACTAAACATTTTTATTCATTTTCTTTTTATACACTATAAGCATCATGCAATTAAAAAATAACTGTAAAAATAATTCATATCGTTAAAAAATATACTTAAATTGTATGGTGCATAATGCATAAGAAATCTACGTGTTTGATTTAGGTTGTGCACGCCCGGATGGAGGATATATTTTTCCCCATTGCAGTTACTTTTAGAATTTGCACATTTGACCCTCTATTCAAATGCACATACATCTCTATTATACATTTACACACTTTTTTTTAACTTTTCTTACACTTTGGCTTCTACATTTTTTTTCTAATAGAATAAAATATTATTTTTAGAAAATTGTGGCCCCACATTTATAATAGAATACTCTATTTTTTTTTAACTTTTCTTACACTTTGCTTCTACCTTTTTATTTTTCTTACACTTTCACTAACAACTTTACAATAAAATATTATATTCATTAAAATTTGAATTCTCTCAAATGTAAAATTTAAATAGGGACATAGGAAGTAGTATATTTTATCTCTCTCTCCCTTTCTCTCTTACTTTGTACTATTACCGTTAAATGATAAACATCATTATTTTAAAATTAAATTATTCATATAATCATTAACACAATAACAAACAATAAAAATAAAATAATATATCATCATCAGACAAAAATATTGATTTGATATAAAATTATATTCATCCTTACCCCATTCAACATAAACTAGACATAAATTTACTAAATTTGTATCCATCCATTTTTTTTTTCTCCATCAAGATATGCTCTATCTGTAATTTATTAGAAAACTAGATGAGCTCCCGCGTATTACGTGGTATTTTCGTTAAATAAACTTTACAATATAATATATTATATATATAATATTTTCAAATAATATATATATATATATATAAAAATAATATATATGCATAAAAAAATTGTAATTATAATATTAAATTTAAATAATGGTAATATTAATTGTATGACAATTCATGCTAGGGATTAGAATTATTATAATTATGTGAAAGAATTTACTATAAGATTTGTTTCAAATTTATTTTACAATTAATTAAAAAAAAGGAGATGATTAATAGAATTTTTTTATATAATTGATGCATAAATATTACTCCGAATAATATATATATATATATATATATATATATATATATATATATATATATATCGTATATTTACAATAAATATCATATATGATTATATTAAGTTTTTTTTTATAAAAGTTGATACAACCACAATTTTTCTTATATACATTTATAGACTTAAGTTAAATATAATTTTATATTTAAAATTGTCATATGATAACACTTTTTTGATATAAAATAGATATTTAAAATATTTAAAATTTATATATTAACTTATTTATTAAAAAAATATACATATTGTGCAAGAGGTCAAGGTTCAAACCTCCTTAGAAATATATTTTTTAATTAATTCATATATTAAAATGCCACATAGATGTCATCTATTAATTATAAATCAATAGGAAAATGACATATAGATTATTAATATATATGTGCATTTAATAAAAATGTGACACCTCATTCAAATTAACCTCATAACAACACCTAAGGAAAAACAAACTCCCTGTTAATAATATAGGGAAGAGTCTAAAATGATTTAAAAATTACAGCTGGAGCGCATATAATTTTTGTCTTTCTCCGTGTTATCTCAAGGAGAAAATAATTAGTGCTACATTCCTTTTTCATAATCTATTTATTCTACAAAAGTTTGCATATTTATTTTATTGAAACATTTTGAAAAGAAATTACACATTAAAAAAATATATTATTCATTAAACTTCTTCCTCACAATATTCACATATTAACACTAAATATCATTCTTAAAAAAAAACACTAAATATCATTGTTTTTTAGTCACTTTCTTATGAAACTTGTTCATAGTATGAAACTGATACTACTACAATCATCCACTGATATAATAACATTTTATGTTGTGATATTAATTTATATAAATGTAATGGTATCACTAAATGAATGTTATGGTATTAGTGAATCCAGTTGGCTGATCAGCCTCAACCCTCAGGAGCAAGAGACTCCGGGGAGTGGGGCGCTGGTTGATTTATGCTCGCTTCGGAAGAGCCAACCGAGTGTCCACCGATCTCGGAATTACCACTGGAACTGCTTCCAAACAAATCGGTCCACCTGAAGCCCCTTCCTCCAGTGCCCTCACCTGATCCTGAGCCAGAGTCCCTAATGATATTAATTTCATATTATTAAACTGTTTCACACCATTGGCAGATCCAGCAATGTACAAGGGGGTACAACTGTACCCCCAAAATATATTTTTTTAAAAATTTCTTTAGGTAAAATAAAAAAAATTATTATGTACCCCCAATATTTTCTTCTCTCACATATTATTATTTTTCGTACTCTTAAATTCAAAATCCTGAATCCACCACTGTTTCACACTATATTTTTTGTTGCTTCAACTCATACATGCATTCAATTCAACTATTTCATATATAAAAATTTATAAAATTGGGAGTAATTTTTTAGTGGATTTGCTTTTGTTAATGAGTAATGGGCAAGAGGTTACAATTAAAGTCGCAGGTCTAATGATCTCAGTAAGTTACGTTTCTTGAAAGATATATATGTGCCCATGATATATATATTCCCCAATATCTGCCCTTTCTTCTACAGTTGATATTCTGGAAAAGAAACGTAGTTTCCTGAAACTACAAAAACAATTTCTCTTTTGTCTATATTGGGCCCTACCCGTTATTATTATATAATAATAAAATGTATTATGCTATATTTGATATAACCTCATTGAGATTAATCAAAACATATCGAAAAAGAAAAGTATTAAATAATTACGTCAACAAGTATAATATATAACAATTTGTGTGAGATTGTCTTATGAGGAACTTGAATTGTAATATTTAATTTTTTTTTTATCGGGCAAAGGGTGATTCGAACCTATGACCTTTGAGCCATAGTTGGTGAAACTCTAACCATTTGAGCTATACCACTTCGTCTCAATTGTTATATTTAATAACTCATTAGATTGATTTAACATATAATATTCGTTTCATGAAATAAAATTCGTGAATTATAGTACACACATTCTTCTAATTATTGGAGAGAAAGTATTGTGTAAGACAGTCATATCGTGAGATCGATATCACATTTTAATAGACATATTATTATTTTTAAAATAAATTAGTATATTTTCTTAATTACAATTTAAATTGCTCAAAAATTCAATAAGACGAATTTTAATAAAAGTGATTTTTATTAGTATTAAAAGATATAAATTAAATAGTAAAAGAGTCTTTTCAACATTATTGGAGTGGGTAATTAAGTGGAGGTGATTTAATCATGGTGGAAAATTGAGCGATATAATGTGTAAAAATAAGAGATGTTTGTAAAAGTTTAGTTTGAGGGGGTGAATTTATTTTTTTTATATTTTATTTTTTGCTATTTTGCGTATGAGAAAATAAAATTATAACATCAATTTTTTTATTTGAGCAATTTAAATTGTAACGGAGATGTAAAGTGTATACTTTTAAGGAATTTTTTTGAAAAACTAATATACTTTACATTAAATAATTTTATCACTTTCCAAACAATATATTTAATCATATCATTTTAGGGTAAAAATTTAAAAAGTGATACATTTTGCATTAAATAAATTTATCACTTTTCAAATATATCAATTTAAGATAAAAATTTAAAAAGTGATGCATTTGCATTAAACAATTTATCACTTTTCAAAAAATATATTTAAATATATCATTTTAATTTAAAAATTAAAAAAATGATACCTTTTACATTAAAAAATATTTATTTTTTTTAATTTTCTATCACTTTTCAACCATTATTTTACATTAATATCACATTCCTAAAAAATTATGCAATTATTCAATGAAACACTTAACCTGTACTGCATATAAAAAATCTCCTGCACTTTATTGAAAAGGAAAATATCCTGCGGTAATGCCTCATTAACAATCCAACTCATAGCCCGTCAGATTAACCCCGCACCCAAACACTCCCTTACGAAAATTCCCCCCCACTCCCCCCCCCACCCCACCCCACCCCACCCCCAAAATCTAGTATATAAACTTCCCCCCCATTATTCCTTCTCCTCCCACCTCAATAAAGGTGAGGACTCTCCACAGTCCACACCCACTACACACACTTTTTCCAACTGTCAAATTCAAACCCTAGATATACATACACATATACATACAGGGAGAGAGAGAGAGAGAAATGCTGGTATCAGTGTTCCTGGCTCTGTTTCTACCGTGCGCTGGAATGAGCGCTGTTTTTGTGGTGTACATATGTTTGCTATGCTACGCCGCCAGTACAACCAACGATGAGCCGCAATATTCCGGTCCGGTAAAGCCCGCCCTAAACAGCGGCCTCTCCGCCGCCGATCTCGAAAAACTGCCAAAAGTCGCCGGAAAAGATCTGGTGTTGGGCACCGATTGCGCGGTTTGTTTGGACGAAATCCAGACCGACCAACCGGCGAGAATGATTCCCGGTTGTAATCATGGTTTCCATTTGGAATGCGCCGATTCGTGGCTCTCTAAGAGCTCCATTTGCCCTGTTTGTCGGGCCAAAATTGGGCCCGAATTGATCGCTCCTCCTGATCAAACCAGTCCCTGCTAAGTTCTAATTCTAATTCTTTGGAGTACTACTTGCTATTCGATTTTGTATTAGTTTATTTTATTCATTATAATCAGGCATGGCTTGATTAATTTTTTCTGGAGTTTGGAGAATTGTAGAAGATGGTGATATATGGATTCTGTGTGGGGACAGCAGTCAAAATTAATGTTGTGTTTTAGGTTTTGTAAATTCATTCTTTGTTTAAAAAAAAAAAAAAAAAAAAAAAAAGTACTCCCTTAATTTACTTAATTTCCTTTTTTTTTTTTTTTTTTTTTTTTTTTTTTTAAGCAAACAAACTCAATTCTCATTAAAGCAAATGCAAGGAGTGTTAGGGAGCCAACCAAACACTCTGGCGGGTTTACCCAACAAAAAGAATTCTCATGAAATCGAAAATCTCTAGCAATATTGTGAGCCATAGAATTGGCTACACGATTGACAAAATTAATAAAAAAAGTCGGATTAGACGCGACAACTTCTCTTCACGCCACCAAAGATCGAGTTATAAACCATGGTAGATTTAATAATATTGACTACAATCTTTGCATCTCCTTCCACTATGACATGAACTACAATCTTTGCATCTCCTTCCACTATGACATTTAGATTCGTTTTTTCACAGTTTTTCATACATAGAATAGGGAAAAAATACAACTTTAACTCTTTTAAACTATTAATTTACCTTCAACATCTAAAAAAATACATTACATGTTATTTTTTTATTTATTATGACAAAATGTAGTGTTAACTATTTTCACAGTAAAACTTATTTTGCATTTCATGTATATTTTTAATAGTATTAATTATTTTATTATAAAAAATATTAATTTAATAATAATAGTATATATATAATGAATAAAACTTATTAATTTTATTTGCAATTTTAAGAATCCGATTACACGCATATGAACTCAATAAATACCACTTCTTTTACTATTATTATCTATTTCCAATTACATTAATTCAAGAGGAACACATGTATATATTGTGTAATTGATGCATAACATATAAATATTATTTAATAAAAATATTTATATTTATAGTAAAATAACTAATGATCAATTAATATAGTTAATAACAATATTTAATAGTAGTATTTTTCAGTGAAAATAATTACTAATATTTTTCAATTAATGCTATTTTAAAGTACAAACTAATTACACTGTATCAATGTATACAAAATTTTCTTTATTCAAATATGATTTCTTAATTTTCCTCTCGTTCTATTTATTACTTTTGACTTTTCACTATTTTTTTCCTGCTTTTACCACTTTCAATAATATACATCATAATCAAATTTTTACAATTACACCAACCAATAATATAATACTAAAACATCACACATTTTTACCCATTAATTTAACATAAAATTAAATTACGTCGTGCTTAAATGCACTCAATACTATTTTTAAATAAATTTCCTAAATTTTAAAACCCACTAAATATCAAATTACACATACCCCTAAATATTAGCTGGGTTGTGATACGAAATTAATTAATGTTGCATGAATTTGATGGTGTAGGTAAATAACGTTTGGGAATTATTAAGAATTTGAAAAGAAAGAGTAAATTCATGAAAATGATCACATATTTTTCGATGAATATAGTTTTATATACTCATTATTTATAATATGATATCAAATAAATAATAATTAAATAATTATTGATTTCCCTGATTATGATATATGTCCATCACACTATAAGTAATGAGAATATAAATTTGACATGAATTAAAAAGTTTAAGAACTTTAAGTTCAAATAAATTTGGAAATAGGTGACAAATCATGTATGATAATGGCCTCATTTAACAACATGCATGGAACACTTTTTTTCTTTTTTTTTTTTTTAAAAAAAAGGCATGCATGGAATATTGTATTTGATAAAAAAATTGTGTAAAACCAATATAACAGTATTATATTTTTTTAATAAAATATTATCACTTTTATATAAAGTGTCTTATTTTTAAAATTTTGTTTTAAAATAATAGTACATTTTATATATATTATTTTTAAATGATACTGCAATTTATTGAATATAAGTGTACGTATCATCATTCAAATTTTTGTTTTAAAATCATATTTTATTATATTTTTTAAAAAGTGATATAACTTATTATAAAAATAATAATATTCCTATTAAAAAATGATAATAACCTAATAATGATCTCAAGTGAGACGATCTCTTTACTGCGGAGGAGAAGAAATGACTAGGGGTGGCAAATCGTGTAATCGTGTCGACACGATAACGACACGACACGATAAGGTGAAACACGAACACGATCCGATAAGGATACGTGTCGGCACGACACGAACACGAAAATTTTCGTGTCAACACGACACGACACGATAAGGACACAATAATATTAAAACTAAAAATATAATCTAAAATTTTAGACACGATAATGACATAATGACACGATAAGGACATTATAATGACACGATAATATTTAAAATTTTAAATTTTAAAATGCTTAATTAAAAATTTTAAAATTTATATCATATTGTATTGTTGTCATCGTATGCGTGTCATTAACATGTTACTATCATATACATATTAGTGATTCACTAACAGATTAACATGTTGCTAATGGGTTAATGTGTAATCTGTTAATTTTACCGTGCTTAACGGGTTGACACGACACGAACACGACACGAAATTTTCGTGTCCTTATCAGGTCGACACGATAAGGACACGAACACGATAAGCCCAAACACTAACCCGCAATTTTCGTGTCGTTTTCGTATCGTGTTATCGTATCGTGTCTGAAATTACCACCTCTAGAAATGATCCTTCTACGTTCGTTTTTTAGAAGCATTTTACAATTTTGTAGCCTAAAAAACCTATTACTCCCTAAGCTGATTTTTATATAGAGCAATATTTTTTAATGCATTTACTACACGTTTCTATGCATTAATTATTAGGAATTAATATGTAATTATTGAAAAATAATAGAAACAAAATTATAAAGAGTAAATATCTATTAATCAAGTTCGTCAAGAATAATTATGTCAAGAGCACCACTAAACCAAAAGATTTACTATTTTGTGTATATAAATTACAATGAATTAGATGGTTTCTGTACTGAAAAAATGAGTTGCATCCTTAAGAAAACCTATCAAAATTGAATACTGTTTAAAAGATCCAAAAAAATTTATCGTGATTGATGTGTCCGTCTGACGAGATGAATCAGTACAAAATTACTATATGAACAAAATCAGTACTAGAGTAGAAAAAAAAATATGGATTTAAAGAGGTGGGGAATAGATTAAGTAATACATATTTGTCCTTAAAGTAACAAATATTTTTTCTTATAAAAATAAATATTTGTTATGACATATTGTAATGATTAGTAACACATACTTGTGGTTTTTTTTTCCTTGATGCATTTTTATTTTGGAAAAATTTATTTAATTATCTCTGTTTTGACCCGCTTAAAGTCCATAATATTTTTTTCTCTTCCTTAAATATGTTTATGTTATTATTGTACATAAAATATTTTAAAGGAGAATTGCTCATATATATATATATATATATATATATTAATATTATTATTGGATACACAACATCACATACAAGTGAAACAGTAAGTAGAATAGGAACCAAGTTAGGTACCAAATATTAAATGAAACAAAAAGTAGAATGGTAACAACGTAGCCTTATTTCTTTAATATTGTTCATCACGTTTTAATTTGTAATATAATATAATTTGATACGGATACATAGTATATGAAATAATAAGTTGGTTTGTTACATAGATCTATTTTTCCTTTTTTAAACGGCACCGATCTTATTTTTTAAAATGAAATTACAATTAATATTTTTACCTAAAAATATAATACATTGGATTTGACCTTAGAAAATAGCAATGTTAATTTCATGAATAATATATAAGCAACAATTTATTTGTGGGAACAATGAATCTAGAATTAAGTAACTACGTTTGAACCAAGTAATAATTAATCATTACTTTGTGTGAACAAGTTTTACAGTATAATTAATTAAAAAAAAATTAATTATTTCATTAAAAAGTATTTGTGTTGATATTATAAAATATTAATTTTAAATGATATTAGTTATTTAATTAAAATGATATATGTTTAAGGGTATTAATTTTTTTATTAAAAAATATTAGTTAGGGTTGGCTATCCCTATATTACTAATATGGGAGTTTGTTTTTGCTTAGGTGTCGTCATGAGGTTAATTTGAATGAGGTGTCACATTCTTATTAAATGCATATATATGTTAATAATCTATGTGTCATTTTCCTATTGATTTATAATTAATATATGACATCTATGTGTCATTATAATATAAAAATTAATTAAAGAGGTTTGAACCTTAGACCTCTTGCACAATATATATATTTTTTAATAAATATGTTAATATATAAATTTTTAAATATTTTAAATATTTATTTTATATCTAAAAAGTGTTATCATATGATAATTTTTAAACATAAAATTATACTTAACTTAAGCCTATAAATGTATGTAAGAAAAATTGTGGTTGTATCAACTTTAATAAAAAAATTTTTTAATATAATCATATATGATATTTATTGTAAATATACGATATAACTATATATATATATATATATATATATATATATATATATATATATATTATTCGGAGTAATATTTATGCATCAATTATATAAAAAAATTCTATTAATCGTCTCCTTTTTATTTTATTAATTGTAAAATAAATTTGAAACAAATCTTATAGTAAATTCTTTCACATAATTATAATAATTCTAATCCCTAGCATGAATTGACATACAATTAATATTACCATTATTTAAATTTAATATTATAATTATTATTTTTTTATACATATACATTATTTTAATATATATATATATATATATATATATATTATTTGAAAATATTATACATAATATATTATATTGTAAGTTTATTTAACGAAAATACCGCGTAATACGCGGGAGCTCATCTAGTTGGGTATAAATGGAGGCTCTTTTTTTTTATACATATATTTTTCTCATTAAACTAACAAATTAAAGTTGAATACTTTTGTCGCTCCTTAATATGGTTGTTACATGTAAAATATCCGAATTATGTTATTGTGTGAATATAAAAGTGTTACTATATAACAAGGGGGCTTAGCCCACTTGGCCACCGAGCTCCTCACCTAAGTGGGAGACATGGGTTCGATTCCTTTCGGGAACGAATTGGAGTAGGAGGTATAAGGAGACTTGGAGAATTTGGAATTATAAGGAGACTTGGCGAACTAACTTCTAACCACTAATATTACCCAATAAAAATGTTATTATATAAAGAAAAATATATTATTATGCCAATAAAATCAGTACAAATAAACATACAAAAAAAATTAAATTTTAAAAGACGAAAAACAGAACAAAAAAAACATATATTTGGATTATTTGCCAATAAAATCATTTAAATCAAATAAATGAATGGATTTGACAAAAAAATTTTCAAATTTTTTGAAAAGACGAAAAACAGAACAAAAAAACATTAAAAGAAAAAAAGTAAGATGAGGGTTGCGCAGAATGTGGAAACATGAAAAAGAAATGGCCATTGAATGGCGGTGGAGAAAGGAAGAGAAAGCAGAAGCAGTTAGGGGGTAAAAGGAAGGCATATTGCACAGACTAAAATTTTTGTAGTTTTTTGTATAAATGTTTGTGAATTATTAAAGGTAGATAAACCATTAAAAAAACAATTTAATTTCAATAAATAAAACCAAATACTCAGCTCGAACTCAATTTTGATGAATAAAACAACGCACAAATTTATAGTATATAGTTTTTTTTTTTTTTTTTGAAAACAAATTTATATGTAGTTATAACTAATAAATGTTTTCTTAGGGAAAATAAATAGAGAGTACATCTTAACACGTCAAACTCCGCTTAACGAATCATTATGAGTTGGTTTATATGAATTGAATTTGTTATATTGAATTATTATTTAATTTCATAAATTATTATTCCATTTTTTATATTTTTAATTAGATACTTGATATTATTGATTAAATACATGTTACTTTAAATATTTTTTTAAATATGATACTTTAAACTTCAATTTTACTCCCTTCGTTAAATTTTTTAATGCTCAAAGTCAACTGACATGAGTTTTAATAAAAGAGTTAATTGTTTATAAATATTAAAATATGTAATGTGAAATTGCTTAGCCCACTTGGCCACTGGATTTCTCACTTAAGTGGGAGACCTGGGTTCGATTCCCTTTGGGAACAAATTGGAGTGGGAGGTATAAGGAGGCTTGGAGAATTTGGAGTTGTAAGTGTTAACAATTCATTTATGCAGATTTCATATTTTAAATTTTTCTCAGTTTTCAACAGTAAGGAGATTTGGTGAACTAATTTCTAACCACTAACAACTAACATTTAGCGATAAAAAAAAAAAAAGAAAATGTAACATCTATTTTAAAATTTTGACCAATAAAAATGTAACAGGGATAGTATAATACTATGTTAATTATATTAAATATATAATAAAAAAATTAATTGTTGTTAATATAATATCACCGACCCTAATTCTTGATACTCCTAATAAATTTTTTAATACTTTTAATTAAATATTTAATATTTAAAAATTTTCAAAACAACTTAATAATAACCTTATCATAAACAATTTTCATATGAAACTTTGCCATTCTTTAATTATTTATACTCCATTAAATTGATAATCAAATAAATTTAAATTTAACTTTTAAAATTTTGTGTCATCAATTGAAACAAAATAAAACTACTCCCACCATCCCACACTCCTACAAAAAATTAATTGTTTTCTATTTTTATTTGTCCCACAAAAATAGACTTATTTATTAGGGAATTCATGAATTAATTTCACACCTTTTTATAAATTCAAATTTTTCGATGATATTAAATTCTTACATGAAATTAGAGCTTTTAGTTGAAATAAAGTTCTTTCACCGTTACTATATTTATGATATTATAAAAAAAAATTATTTTCATATTTTGCCTACTTATTAACATATCTTATTACTAGTAATTATTTTGAAAAATTAATAAATTCAAGTATAAAATAAAAACATAGCAAAAATTCAATGTTTGACTTACAATAATATTTATTTTTTAATTTGTGTTTGAAAACCTATCAGTCAATTTTTATAGAATAGAGAGAAAAGTATATTTAACTCTTCCAATTTATTTACATGCACTCTGTGACATATGCTGGAATATTCCATAACAATCAAATTTACTGTGTTGGCAACAACGGCGAGAGAGCGTGAATCCATAGAGTGGAGCAGTTTGATGCATAGTCGTCACTCTTCCCAAGTGCGCTTTTTGAGTATGTGCATGAGCCACTACCATCGCTCATCGGACAACTGTAGGGTGAGCAATTTCTTTGGATTCCACGTGTAATTTATTCTTGGAATTCTATATATATTAACAAGCTGGCATCCACAATTTCCATTTTCCTTTTTCTGTATATTAGAATTTCGATGACTTGAGAATGTATATATCATGCACAATGCAAATAATACTCTACTATTGAATGTTCTCCATAATTTCCATTTTCCAGGTAATTGGTTTGTTCCAATAATTCAATAATGCATGTCGTCCAACGCTATGTTTGTCAAGAATCATTTACAACACAAGTTATATATGTAAAGTTGGTTTTGTTTGAGAGCGTCCGTAAAACAGAGTATATGTTGAGCATGACACATTAACACTTCTACAGAAGGAATGAGTATTAATTTGTAAACTATCTTATCGTGAGACCGTCACACACAAGGTTTTACCTATTGTAACCTAACGTTTAAGGTAGGGGCGGAACCAGGATTAACTCGAGAGGGGGGCCAAAAATTATGTCAAAATAAGTAATGAATTAATTTAAGAGTAAATATATCTTTGTAAATCAATTTTATAATACAACTCAAAACGATATTAATTGATTTTATTTTATAGTATTTATTAAATTAATATCTTTTAATGAAGTAACTAATACTAATAAAAAATATACACAAAATAAAAATAAAATTTACGGTGAAATTGGTTCACAGTATACTTTATCATAATTTAATATTTAGTATATAATTGTGCATACAATTATATTATTCTTTCCACTAATAATAAAACAATAGAAAATAATATTTGAGAAATGAGTGTGTCATCAAAATAAAAAGAAAACTAATATCAAATTAAATTTGAGAGGAAAGTGTTGAGAATGAAAAAGATCTGTGGAAGGAAAAAAATAGAAAAGAAAAAGGTGTATTTATAAAATTACTAAAAAGGTTAAGTTAAATTTTAATTAAATCTATTAACAAAAGATAGTAACATATATTTCACTCCTAACAAATTTAGAATTTAAGCTTTTACAAAAGAAATATTAAAAAAACCAACTAAAATATATGTTAATTAATAATTTCCATGACGTTGCATATCAACATACTAGATCTAGGCCCTGTTTGGTAGCCTAGATTAGCCTATGATAAGGCCATTATCTGGGCTTGTAAGTTGTTTGGTGGAAATCGGATGGGCCCAATATTAAGTGGAGGGCCCGCTGCTAAACATCGTGCAACTCAGATTGTTCAACCTGAGAAATTACACCCAATTAGATCTCGATGCTTTTCTCTGACCAAGATTCAGAATTTCGGTACCTAAAATATCCCTTCGTCAAATGTGGGGTCCACTGCTACTGTTGCCAAAAATGGATTTTGGCTCGAAAGATTTCAGAATGGGTGGAAGAAAATAATTTAATTGAGCAACCCCAATGAAGATCCGTTGTAATCTCTTTCTTTCGCGTTAGGTGTCGTCACACCACCGAGGATCGACTTCCGTATTTTTCCGATTTCGTGTCTCCCCATCAATTGCTTTTTGTCATAGATTCCTACATAAACTCATATTTTTCGATTTTGCCCCAACATTTATCTCTTCGTTCTCGGCTTGTTTTTTTTTTTCTTCTAGGATGAGCTGGGCTTGATTCGGTGGAAACAAATGTTCTGCTCCGGGTCTTGCTTTAACTTGATTTCGATAATAGGTAACGCTACAAATACGATTTGTATCTGCTGTTTATCTCATCGTTCTGGCCTTCCTGAATTGAAACTGATGGCGAATGTCATTTCTTTTGTTTTTCGTGTCGTAAATATGAACTACACGAATATAATCATATCATCTATATTTGGCTGTATTTGCATTGCTCTTGTTTTATTTTTTTGGTTTCTTGTCTACAAGGGAAATTGATAGCAACGGCTTGTATTGCATTTTCTTGATATATTCACAACTGCATTCGAGTTTTGCATTTTCTTTTGTCTACATAGGTGTGTTTTCCAATTGTTGTGTACATGTATAATATTTGGCTTATGTTGCTTAATTGTTGGCTTTGGTTATTCACTACAAGATGTCTGACATTCAATGAACATGATATTCACAGAGTCATCCTCCAGTTTGTTTTTTTACGGACCGCATAAGATGAATTCAATGAGAAAAGAGAATGAGATACTATAATTGTTGCTCAAAGAGATTGTACACCAGACCGTTGTTGTTATTTCTTTGGTAATAGACTATATGCATACGGAAAAAAAACGTAGACGTTTAGGCATGGCTAAATATACCATGATCGATCATATTCTGTAGCAAGTCATGGAAATGGAGAGACTGGTTGGAAATTATAACTCTAACTGCTTCGAAAACCTTAGAATGGACCAGAATACATTCAGTAGGCTTTGTATACTGTTGAGGGACGTAGGGGGGTTACGTAAGGGGAAGTTTGTGTCAATCGAGGAACAAGTTGCTATGTTCTTGTCGATACTTGCTCATCATAAAAAAAAAAAGGATTGTCAAACATAGGTTCCGTAGATCGGGCCAGACTGTTTCACATTATGTCCATTTAGTACTTTCTTTGTACTGCAACTGCACTCAATCCTGTTGGTTAACCCGGTCCCCGTCCCGGATGATTACACTAATCCACGCTGGAAGTGGTTTAAGGTAAACATACAGCGTTTCTAATATCACCAGGTTTTTTAATTAATAGAATATGTTCTTTATAGCGTTCAACACATAACGGGTCAGTATATGTTACAATCTACTGCAGGGGTGCTTAGGTGCATTGGACGGCATATATATTAATGTTCACGTGCCTGAGTCCGATAGAGGTCATTATCACACAAGAAAAGGACAGATATCGACGAATGTTCTAGCTATTTGTGATCGTGATATGCACTTCTCGTACGTTCTGCCTGGGTGGGAGGGATCGACCTCTGACGCTCGTATTCTGCGAGATACGGTTGGACGACTAATGGTTTAAAAGTGCCGGTTGGTAATATTCCTCATTCACATTTAATTTATATTTTAATTTTGTGTCTATTTTCCCCTGTTAATGTGAATCAACATACTCGATTAAATGTGTGCAGGAAATTATTATGTGTGCGATAATGGCTACGCAAATAGCACTGGGTTTCTTGCTCTGTTTAGGGGGGGTCGAGATATCACCTAAGCGAGTGGGGGTCAACCGCACAATGACCTGCTACGTGGCAAGAACATTACAACATGCGGCACACGCGCATGCAAGGAATGTCATTGAACGTGCGTTCGGTGTTCTAAAGATGCGATGGGGAATCCTTCGGAGTATATCATTTTACCCGATTAGAACTCATATACGATTGATAATGACTTGTTTTCTACTTCTCAATTTCATCCGAAATGAGATGGTTATTGACCCAATAGAGGCGCGTCTAGACGCCAAAAGACCTAGGGCAGAAAATCCTGATAATGCACCCGAGTTTATTTCATCTATAGAAGTCAGACCGGCATGGACTACGCATTGAGAGGTTCTTGCACACGCAATGTAGGCAGAATATACCAGCGGATCGTAGTTGTTTTAGATTTTGTTGTGTTGCATTGATATTGTGAACTCGAACGAGTATTGATGGTTGTTGATGTTTAAGACTAAGTCATTAGGAGTTGACCTGTGTTATTGTTGATGCTTTGGTTGTAATATTTCTTTCTTTCTTGGTTTCCTGCGTTGATGGTTGTAGTTTTCGAATGCATCTGCTATATTTTTTCAGATTTGGGTTTAGCTTATTCTTTGGGCCTGTCTCTTGAGTATCTTATTTTTCTTGTGATGTATGTAGTGAACAGTAGATGGAGGCGCCCATTAACAGTGGCCGAGGCACGAACAAGAAGGCAGTTGGGGGGTCACGGCGGGTCTGGACTAACAGTGAGGAGATGGTGTTAATCGGAGCATTAAAAGATCTGGTTAACAATGGGTGAAAAAGCGACAACGGCTTCCGCACAGGGTATTTGGGAAAACTATTGGATGCAATTAAAAAGGTATACCCAAGCACTGATTTGAAAGTAAACCCCCATATCATATCAAAGTTGACAGCATGGGAAAAGACGTATGCATCACTTATGTCTGCGCAGCGAGACACCACTGGTGTTGGGTTTAATACGACAATCAACACACTTGAAGTAACAGACGAGCAATAGGTACATGTCATGAATGTAAGTATACATTTTGCGTATACCATTTAATGTATATTTTCTACCAGTGTTCCGTTATGTGAAACTGTATTTATTTTATTTTTTTGATTTTGTTTATTGGGTGTTACAGAAAGACCCGAGCATGAAAGGAATGGGGACAAAGGAGTGGACGTTGTTTCTTCACTGGCTTGAAATCTTTGGAAAGGATCGTGCGACTGGAGAGATCACTGAGGATGTTTCAGATGCTGCTCAAACAATGCAGGCTAAGTATAATACCAATGGATCTGAGGGTGTGGCTGATAATGGATGGTCAAATGGTAATTGTGTTAATTTGGACGATGACAACAACCCGCCTCCCGAGCAGCACACAAATATTGATGGTACTGAAAATAGCAGCGTGTGCACCATCAGCTACAAACTCTCGGAAGAGGAAGAATAAGGCGGATTCGAGTGGCAGTGAAGTGGCTGAAATTCTCAGGGACTATTGCCAGACAACTGAGGAACGTTTGAAGACCATTGCTAGCAGGATTAACTACGATCAAAGTATGCTGAGCAACGTACCAGCACTAACGATGTCCGACAAACTTGATGCAACTAAACTAATTGGTGCCCGGAATGATCGACTAGAAATTTTCATGGGTCTTGACGATGCTGCAAGAGCACTGTATGTTATCCGTCTACTAGAGCGTGATAGGAAGGAATGAAATATCTAATACTGTGACATGCGTGGCCACAACTTTTTGCCTCTTTTTTTATCACTACCCATATACCGTATCACCTGTTTACTGATATTTAGGTGGTGTATGTGGAAACACTTGTGATGCGTGTGTTTAGGCTTTGATATTTTGAATGAATTTAATGACTTGCGCAACTGATGCATCCGTTTAGGCACTGGTATTTTACTTGAATTTACTGTAATGTCTAATGGAACATCAAACAATGACACCCTTTTATTCTTTTTTTTTTTTTTAAATTTAATTAAAGTCCCAGCATGTCTGTATGACACAATTTTGGACAAATGTCATTTATATATATAAGAACCTGCAAAGTATTATACATACGATATGTATTTTATATATTTGTAGTACCAACCAAATATTTCATGCAATGTAATATACACTACAGCGTCACACCAAAATGAATTCAGCAAAAGTGCAACACACGAATAATATAGATATATATCCAAATACTAATAAAATAACAGCACATACATTATACATAATATAAACCACCAAGGTAACATCCTACACCGTGTGACAACGGACCAACGATTAAACAACAGTACATACATAATATTGCACAGTCATACTCGAAAATTGGGGTAGGACTTGATGACGGTTAAACATACTCAAATAGAATGGATAAACTAATATGCGTCAACTAGTAAACTAGCAATTACTATTTTCCAAGCGGAGAATATGTCAGCTTCAACGGACTCGAGGATGCACAAGAAGAAGTCTCTTTCTTAATTACAGTCTTCAACAGACTCAATTGTGGGCAGTTAACTCCCTTTCTCTTGCTACTAAAACCTTGCTCATCATTCGGTGAACTCTCGGACTCAGCACTTGTAAACAGAAAGGTAGGTGTTGTCAACTCTTCGTCGAAAATTTTTTACGAAGTGGTTTCCGGATTGCTACAGCCGGGGACGGCACCTCTTTTTCGCCGTCCGATTCAAGTATGATAATTGGTAGGTCGACATTGTTAGGCACACGAGTGGTAGGTCCATCAGAGTCGCTTATCACAATAGTGTTGTTCGGTAAGGTCTCTTGATTTTCAAATAACTTCCTCAGGCTACCATGTAGGGCATCTCCCTCGTGATAGTAAGCTTTAGTGAACTCATTCCACCGTAAAATTTAAAGATGATTAATTACATAAACAAAATATTGTTGTGTGAATATAATAATAGCTACAACCCTACCTTGAACAATTCCTCCCATACGGCTTGATTCGGCATGAACGTAATTATAGTGTCTATCCCAATGGACACCCTCTGCTCCAAGTACATGCTTGAATGTCGAGCACCTCGTCCTCAACAGATTCACCAGCCTAGCTGCATCATCCCAAGTTAAATCCATTTCCAGCATGACGTTGATGAAATTTAGAGCAAATTGGATTTTCCATTTGTTCTCCCCACCGATAACCCAATGACCCTGTCGGACATTGTCCATCAGCAAGCGAACGAAGAGGTTAACCGTATCCTCACTCCAACGGCCTTAAGTAGAAGTAGCATTCCTGTGGAAGATGAGGCTGAAAAATCATGATGTGTTATGAAGCTAGTGAATATATCGTATGAAGTGGATGACATACTTATATAGAGAGCTTGTGCAATTAACAACCCTACCAACTCCAACAAATGGTAGATATAAGACTTTATGAAAAATATAATATGTATCAGTGCTTCACCCACTTGAAGTAACAAAAATATCGTGTGTGTATGTGTGATGCTGTGAATTTCTAAAATACTCCCAGTTTAGTGCACCCATAAATATCCCAGCTGCAAAATGATTCACCGTATCAGCTTGAATGACCAAATATAGGTATATGTAGTCATACATATCCTCTGCCATCAGATTTACCTTACGAAAAGTAATCTATGGAACCTGTCTTGCAATAAATACTGTGAACTTTTTCTTCAACAATACTCATTAATTACTTCATACACCAAATAGCTATATACAAGGGTCAAATCACATTCATTACACCCACCACAATTTTAATTAGATAATTACATGCACTGCACTTAAAAATCAGCATTCAATACATTTTAAAATTTGGCACGTAAATAACCAAACGAGTTTACTGCATAAAAGACAAAAATAATAACATGTGTCTAAGACAAAAGGAAAAATTCATCTGTTATACATAAATCAACATTATCAGATGACATCTACGACAAGATATTAATATTACGAGTCAACAACAAAGCAGCAACAACAGAAATCAAATTACATAAGACAACACGTATTTCATAAACAAGGCAATAACTTCCTAAGAATAAAATTCAGGAACACCCCAAATGCAAACCAACAAAAACCCCTAATGTAATCAAAGCACACGCAATAAATACGATTAGAACCAGAATTGGCCATGAAACTTGGCTTGTACTATACTGGCCTAGATTGGAACCATCGAGGGATTGTGGTTCGAATGCATCTCGATCGGAATTGCTAGTATTTCTTTTACGGACCACCCCAACATCTGGGGTGTGTGTTTGTGGTAATTGCGAATACATCACTACGGATTCACCGGTCTGGGTGGTTGTTGGATGCCGTAAGACGGACAATGCAGATGCAGTGTTTTTCAATGGAGTCAATCTGTCACACCAGATAAAACTGTTGTAGTGTCTCACACTTTCAGGACATTTAAAATAATATCGTCCTGGGTTCGACGCGAATTGATCGGCACGCATGAGACTCATCTTACCTTTACCGCAAAAATAATCAGGTGCAATTAGGCTAGAGTTGGCTTCAAACATTGACATATCCTGCAAGTATTTTACACATATGTAGCAGAGTTAGTTGTACGTACTATTCAAAGAGTTCGAACAAACGAAAACTTAGCCCTAATTTTGTGAGCGTTCGCGATTAACTATTTTCTTGAAATCGGAGAAAGATATTGTAGAAAATCCCAAAACGATGAATACCTTGTCGACGTCATTCGAATCGACAGAGATTGACACAGTAGATCTTTGCATGTCACCAAAATCCTTGATGAAGAATCGAGAAGAAGAAAAAGGGCAAGCACGATTCGAATTTGAGATGAACATAATCTGAGTTCAAATTAATTCATATTACCGAGGGGCATTATAGTAAAAAGCATTTAAAAATAAAACAAAAAATGTAATTCGCATCACTACAGTTGACAGTCAAACTGTGTGAACCAAACATCAAATGAAGATATCTCAATCTACACAACACCCATGTATCGATCCATATTAGTTAACGGCTAGATAGCCCAAATGGGCTACCAAACAGAGCCCTAAAATATAGAACAATTTGGGGGAGGAAGTGAGGGGGGCCAAGGCCCCTCCCAAAGTGCACGTAGTTCCCCCCTGGTTTAAGGTACAATTTTTATAATTTATGTATCACTTTTAAAAAAGTATTACATTATATAACGGCAACAATTATAAAATATTATATATGAACTTTAGGTAACACTGATGGTAAGTAAACAAAAAATAAAAGAAAGTGTAACACTTTTTTTTTTTTTACAATGTTACATTATGAAACACCTATGGCAGAAAGTACAACGTTCACCATTTGGGCTAGTGTATAACATTTTATGCATTTTGTATATCAATTTTATTTAACACGTTTTTTTTCATTTTTTAAATAGAATATATTAGTTAATATCCCCTATTATACTTATAGGGAGTTTAAAATTGTTGAGGTGTCGTCTTTTGGTTGATTTCGCTTACTTGTCGTCTTTTAGTTGATTTCTCTTACGTGTCGTCTTTTAGCTGATTTTACTTATGTATCAATATGTTATACTCCATATGTTTGTCATATATCAAGTTCATATTAAATTCTTAATATAAATGGAAATTTTGAAATTCTTGCAATGATACTAATTTTCTAAAATTGCACAATTTCAATTTATTGCAATTAATATTCTTTTCTCATCTCACAAGATTAATTAAAATTTGATATCCTATTATATTATAGTTAAAAAAAAATTTTGTATAAATATTTTTTTAATTTTTTATATTTCATAACACACGTAACACGCGGAATTTGCGCTAGTTAAGGCATATTTATGATTAATTAATGGACCAGATACTTTTCATCCTACTTTAATATATATATACTAGATGAGCTCCCGCGTATTAATTACGCGGTATTTTCGTTAAATAAACTTTACCATGTAATATATTATATATATAATATTTTCAAATAATAATATATATATTAAAATAATGTATATGTATAAAAAAAATTATAATTATAATATTAAATTTAAATAATGGTAATATTAATTGTATGACAATTCATGCTAGGGATTAGAATTATTATAATTATGTGAAAGAATTTACTATAAGATTTGTTTCAAATTTATTTTACAATTAATAATAAAAAAAGAGACGATTAATAGAATTTTTTTTATATAATTGATGCATAAATATTGCTCCAAATAATATATATATATATATATATATATATATATATATATATATATATATATATATATATATATATATTTATAATAAATATCATATATGATTATATTAAGTTTTTTTTTTATATAAAAGTTGATACAACCACAATTTTTCTTACATACATTTATAGGCTTAAGTTAAATATAATTTTATGTTTACAAATTGTCATATGATAACACTTTTTAGATATAAAATAGATATTTAAAATATTTAAAGTTTAAAGATTTATATATTAACTTATTTATTAAAAAATATACATATTGTGCAAGAGGTCTAAGGTTTAAACCTCCTTAGAAACATATTTTTTAATTAATTCCTATATTAAAATGCCACATAGATGCCATATATTAATTATAAATCAATAAGAAAATGACACATAGATTATTAATATATATATGCATTTAATAAGAATGTGACACCTCATTCAAATTAACCTCATGACGACACCTAAACAAAAACAAACTCCCTATTAGTAATATAGGGATATATATAGTAATATTATATAATATAATTTTAAATAAAAATATAAATTATATATTTTGTAGGTATATAGAAACCATACATATTTTTATTATGTAAAAAATAAATTAAAAAAGGTAAATAAACTTTATGTATAATTATTAATTAAGATTTTTACTACATAATATAATAAATTATTGTACATAAGGGCATCTATAATATAGTGAATGTAGTATGTACTAATATCTAATATATTAATTATTATTCCCTCCCAATTTTAATCGTTAAATGAGAAATGACACAAGTATTAAGAAAATAGTTATTTATTAATATTAAATGGTATAAAAATAAATGAGTATTTTCAACTTTATTGAAAAGAGTTATTTTAAAGTCAACTTTATTGAAAAAATTAATTGAGTGACATTAAAATATAAATAAGAGATGTTTGTAAGGGTTTAATTTAAGATGGTACTATTGTTATTTTTTTTTTTTTACCATATTGGATATGAGAACACAAAAATAAGACATTCATTTTTTACTTTTGAGCAATAAAAAATGGGACGAAGGGAATAGTATTTTATTGTAAATGTAAGGCCACAATTTTTTAAAAATAAAATGTTAAACTTTAAATAGAGTGTTTAAAATGATAAATTGTTAAACTAAAAAATGGAAGATGGAAGTATGTACCTAAAAATGGCCCACTATATATGTTTAAAGGCCTAATAGCCCAACCCAGTAACTTATCTACATTCATACATGTTATGTCGAATAGTCGGCCCAATTTGGCCACATAATTAAAAGAAAATAAAAAATTGGGTATACATTATTTTTAAATTTGTCTAATTAACACAGACGTACTTTAAAATCACCAAACCCCGATTTTTTGTCATTTTGTGTATTATTATTTTTATACAGGACACTTATGATAAATGATTATTATAAATTTTCATTTGTTATTTATTAAAAATAATAAAATATAAGATGAAACTTCACAATTAAATAAATAAATGATAAAATTGAAGGGTTGAGTTATCAAGATATCATATAATCAAATGTTACATTAAGTTTGAACATTTTAATAGTTCAATCCAATAAAATTTTTCAACTACCATTCTTTCATAATGTTGAAAGACCAATACAACGAGTGAATATGATAAACTCTATTTTCACTATTACTGTCATTAATATTTACTATCATTGTTATGCACATTTGCTATCACAGTCATCTATATGCACTATTATAAGTAAATATGACAGTGATAGTGCATGTGCATAACAGTTATAAATGCACCCGAATTAAACAACTTTTGTCCCATACGAGATATAAAGCCTAAATTGAATTTAAAATTTTATTTGATAGAATATATACGAGGAAGTCTTATATGAGAAAAAGCTCCACTTTAATATTTAGACATTATGTTTTTTTAGACATTATGTTGTTTTAAACATAACTTGAAGAAATTTATAAGTTTACAAATCATATAATATTTGAACAGGTCTTGCAAGCCGTGATACATTTGCAAATTTTGTAATAAAAGTAATACTAAAATATGTAAAAATATCACATTTCATGTATGAGACTGTCTTATTCAAATTTTTTGCGATAATATATATGTGAAGTGGACACAAAGTTATTTATATTGTTATATAATTGATTGCTCATATGATATTCGAATATAAATAAAAAAATATGTAAATTAATATCCATCAATCACTATATTATTAATAGGGAGTTTGTTTTTGCTTAGGTGTCGTCATGAGGTTAATTTGAATGAGGTGTCACATTTTTATTAAATGCATATAGATGTTAATAATTTATGTGTCATTTTTCTATTGATTTATAATTAATATATGACATCTATGTGACATTTTAATATAGGAATTAATTAAAAAAAATATATTTCTAAGGAGGTTTGAACCTTAGACCACTTGCACAATATGTATATTTTTTAATAAATAAGTTAATATATAAATCTATAAATATTTTAAATATCTATTTTATATCTAAAAAGTGTTATCATATAATAATTTTTAAACATAAAATTATATTTAACTTAAGCCTATAAATGTATGTAAGAAAAATTGTGGTTGTATCAACTTTTATAAAAAAAAAAACTTAATATAATCATATATGATATTTATTATAAATATACATATATATATATATATATATATATTATTCGGAGTAATATTTATACATCAATTATATAATAAAAATTCTATTAATCGTCTCTTTTTTTTTTATTAATTGTAAAATAAATTTGAAACAAATCTTATAGTAAATTCATTCACATAATTATAATAATTCTAATCCCTAGCATGAATTGACATACAATTAATATTACCATTATTTAAATTTAATATTATAATTACAATTTTTTTATACATATACATTATTTTAATATATATTATTATTTGAATATATTATATATAATATATTATATTGTAAAGTTTATTTAACAAAAATACCGCGTAATACGCTAGGAGCTCATCTAGTAACATATAATTATTTCTTATCCAAAAAAAAAACATATAATTATTTCGTTATTACTCATAATTGGCAATTTGGCATAAATAAAGTGGAAACAAGAACTAACATATGCGTAGACGTTTGAAAAAATAACAATTAACAAGAAACCAAATTGCCGTGGCCATACTTCGAAGCAAGAAGGTTTAATTAGAATATGTGTTATCCTTCACTATAATATTTATAGGAAAATTTTATAATAACACTTATTATGAAACTGCTTCATATCAAATATTCGATCAAAATATTAAATATTTCATTAGACGTATATATTAAGAATCGGGAGACATGGATATCGTTCCCGAGCATCAATAATAATTAATTATTTTACTATTTAATTGTTAGTACAAAAAATACAGTATAATATTCATCGCGTTATAATTTAGATTGTTTAAAATAAAAAAATTGACGTTACAATCAAGGGGCTTAGCCACCGAGCTCCTCACTTAAGTGGGAGACCTGAGTTTGATTCCCTTTAGGAACGAATAGGAGTGAGAGGTATAAGGAGGCTTGGAGAAAGGAGATTTGGTGAATTAATTTCTAACCGCTGACAACTAATATTTACCGATCAAAAAAAAAAATTGACGTTACAATTTTATTTTCTCATACCCAAAATTAAAAAAAAAACTATTATAACCTCTCAAACTAAATTCTTACAAACACCTTTTATTTATACCTCATGTTACTCAATCGTCTATTATAATTAAATCTCACCACGTAATTACTCACTTGAAAAAAAAATTGACGTTACAATTTTATTTTCTCATACCCAAAATAAAAAAAAAAACTATTATAACCTCTCAAACTAAATTCTTACAAACACCTTTTATTTACACCTCATGTTACTCAATCGCCTATTATAATTAAATCTCATCACGTAATTACTCACTCGAATAAAGTTGAAAATATTCATTTAACATTAACTTTATACTTTTTAATATTAACAAACAATATTTTTATTAAAACTCGTGTAATTTAATTTTGAACAATCTAAATCATGATTCATGATGGGGAGAGTAACATTTAAATTTAAACCATTAAATCTAAAACAAAAAAAAAAATCTTTAAAATAAATTTTTTTTAATAAAAATATGAAAAGCGAATAATAATTTATACTCCCCCGTCCCGCAATTAACTTCACACTTTATTTTTTGGGACGTCCGACAATTAACTTCACACCCCTAAAATGGAATACCCTCCATAAACTATACCCTCACAATACCATTTAAATTTAAAAAATGTCATTCTTACTTTATTCTACTTTATTCTCTCTCCTACACTTTATCTCATTCAACCACTCAAAATACTCTTACACTTTATTGTCTCTCCTACACTAATTTAATTTTTTTTAATAAACGTGTCTCTTCACACGTGAAGATAACTCCGGGACGGAGGGAATATTATAAACCACATTCATATAAAATTCATTTTGATGAGGAGTGGTCTGTCACCCTCGAAAATTAGGGCCTCGGCCCATATTGAGTATTTAGTCGGCAACCCAAGCCCAACTCACGATAAAATACAAACAATCGAACATAACTCAACTCAACTTAAACCCAAATGAAAAAGCCCATTGGAAGGCCCAAAATGTATGCTGCCCTAATTTTTATGCTTTAAGGTATTAATATATATATTAGCTCCACAAAAGAGTTAAGGTAAGAACTCATATTTTTATTCTCTTCTCGTCTCTTCCTCCTCTTCTCTTCTCTATTCTTTTTCTAGGTATTCTTAAAAAATGATATTGATACCGACTTGAGCGTCGGAATCCCCGCGCCGGGACCTCTCCCGCAGGTCTGACGGATCAAGATTGAACTCAATGAGGGAAGAAGATGAAGACAGGAGAGCGGATAACCGAGTCCACATCACATTTATATATTTTTATAAATCTAGTTATATTTATTTGGGGAGGGTATTCCACGCAACAGCCAACCCAAACACCTAAACAGCAAAGCAAAGCACCTCCAAAAGTAAAAACCACCCCACCCCCCACCCACCCACCCACCCCCAATTTCTTTTCTATAACATCTTCTGCAAAAGCTTTCATCTTCACACCCCCACAATCAATCCCTCTCTCTCTCTCCACATCAAAAGAAGCAAACAAAAACACCCACTTTCCAAATGGGATTTTGTTTCTCAAAATTAAAAAAATCCCGAGACATTCCAATCGCATCATCCTCCGAATCACACTCTCCGCCGCTTCCCATCCACCACTCCCCTCCTCCGCCGCCGCCGCCTCCCGCCGCAACTCCGCCGCCTCCCACCATTCTCGGCAAGCCGTACGTCGACATAACCACGCTGTACGATCTGGACAGAGAGCTGGGCAGAGGACAATTCGGCATCACATACCTCTGCACAGAAAAAGCCACACTTTCCAAATACGCCTGCAAATCAATCTCCAGAAGAAAACTCGTCACGGAAAAGGACATCCAAGATGTCAGAAGAGAAATCATGATTCTTCAGCATTTGACAGGGCAGCCCAACATTGTTGAATTCAAAGGGGCGTATGAGGATCCGAGGAGCCTGCATTTAGTGATGGAGCTCTGCTCTGGCGGCGAACTGTTCGACAGAATTACTCAAAGAGGAAGCTATTCTGAAAAAGAAGCTGCCATTATTGGGAGGCAGATTGTGAATGTGGTTCATGTCTGTCATTTTATGGGAGTGATGCATAGAGATTTAAAGCCTGAGAATTTCTTGATGGTCAATAGGGATCATGATTCTCCATTGAAGGCAACTGATTTCGGCCTCTCTGTTTTCATCGAGCAAGGTTAGTTGCTAATTAAAATTCATTTTTGATATATATATTTTTTTAATAACTTCGACTCCGGTACAACAATCGTCTAATTTGGGAAACCAATCTCACAGTTCACTAACGGGCCCCAATTAAAATCATAGCAAAACTCTTTATAGACGAACTCATCTCAAGAAATTACTCGCACCCATTGAATTTTGAACCTGAAACCTATAGAACATTTCTCGTGCACTCATCACTAGGTCAACCCTGAGAGTTAAAATTCATGTTTGATTAAGGGTGTCTTTTTCAAATTCTATTAAACAACCTGCGAAGTCATTTTTTGCAAAAGCTACAATGGATGGAACCTCCAAAATAACTTTATTTTTTCTTTTGAAAAAGTGATTATGAAGTGTTTAATAGTACTGAAAATAAGCCAGTATTTTTTAAAAAAATATAATAATTTTAGAAAATGTTTATAGTGATTGAAAATAGATTCAAATTCTTTATTTGCTTTTTATTTTAATTTTTTCTAAAATCACAATCTCTTTATAAATTGCAATTAAATTTAAACTCTTGAATATAGTAAATAAAAACAAAATGTCTATTGTTTGACAATTTGAATCAACAGACATATTTGTTCCCACTCGTAAATAACGTGCACGTCTTCTATTAGACAACAAATTTTATTTGTATTTCACATGTTTACATTTGTTCGGATTAATCGTTATTTTCGGACATGAATAAATTTGTCCCGAATTATAATAAAAAAAAGATTTTATTTATCAAAAATTTAAATTAAATTGCAATTTTATAAAGATTTAAATTTTATTTACACTATTTTTTTTTTTAATTTTAAATTCTGGATTTATTTGCTGATTTCAATGAGATTCTTGTTCTGTTCTTTAGTTTCATGATGTGGATGTTTGTCATTAGTTTTATGATTGAATGGATTGCTTTGTTATAAAGCATTGGCTGCGGCAAACTTTGAATTGAATATTTAATTCAAATAGTTCTGGTATCACTTTTGTGCAGAACAAGTTTAGAATTTATTATTTATTTATTATTATTATTATAGTGCTAGCTCTATCTTTAAATTAAATGCACTCAATATGTCCGTTTATTTTGGGCAATGAATTATTTTCTTTAATTAATAAATTTAAACTTTATGTTTCATGCCACATGCACTATTTTTGGAATTATCTAATTAAGCTATTTGCATTCTCATTTGCTCTTGCTCAAATTCATAAAATGATGAATAAAAATGATTAAAGTATCTTTCAAATGATTTTGTATCATCGCAAATTCTTTTATATTTTTTAAAGAATATATATATTTCATTGATCTTTTTAGTTATTTAGACTCGTAAATTATTTTCAAGATCGAAAAGTAGTATGAACTAGAACTTAATATTCCTAAAATATAAGGTCATTTTAGTATTATTTTAGTGGTATTTTTTCATTTGGAAGAAAATTTGAGCAAGTGAAGATGTTTTTAAAGGAAATTGGAGGGTGCACATGATTTTTTCTATGGTACGTGCAGGGCGGAGCTCGACACAGTTTTAAAGTGATGTACTGTACAATACATCAAAACATAACATGATATACAATACAATACTTTAAAATTCTGTTAAGCACTGCTCTGCAGGTTAGCATAGATAAAATCAGTGAATATGGGTGGGTCTACAAGTAAACCTTGTGGCACAATTATATAAAAAAATCGTAGTATTATATTCTGCTAAATGTGAGAAACAATAAATTTGGCCTAAATATTTTATTTGAATTATAAAAATTATATTTTTATTTGAATATTATATTTACATGTTATGTGCATATATACATATATATTTAAAAAATTAAATAATATTTTTATTAATTATTTATCTTTTTTCAAACTAAAATTCTGATTCCGTCATAAAGTGTTAACATCCTCGGCCATTTCAAAAGTTATACCCTTCTTTTCCAAAATTGGAATAAAGATTAAAAGAAATTAACATGTAACACTGAAGAATTGCAATAACTATTTTTTTATGGATGAGCTAAGCTTGGACAAATTGGTGGGAGGAAAAAAAGAGGAACATTTTTGTATTATTGTACACAAAGGAGGAAAAAGAGGAACATTTACATACACTATGTGTAATTGAGAGTTAAAATTCGATTTTATCCTACTTAATTTATTTTCGTAATAGGTCCCAAAAATTCTGATATTTTCAATTAAGTTTTATACTCCTTTCGTCCCTGAAAAGTTTGCACAGTGACTTTTTCAACAATTTTTGTGTGAGAATTATTTCATAGTAATACGTTTACAAAAGTTGTTTTATATGAATGATATGCTAGTTGATCTTATTAACTAGCATATCATTCATATAAAATAACTTTTGTACACATATTATTATGAAATAATTTTCACACAAAAATCGTTGAAAAAGTCAACTGTGCAAATTTTTCAGGAACGGTGGAGTAACTTATTAATTGGTCTGATTCTGATCTTTTTTTCTTTTTTTTTTTTTCAAAAAATAAGAAATCAAACAATGTCGTATATTAAAAAAATATGAGGCGGGACAACGTCGTTTCCATTTTTCGGACGAAAATATAATCAAATTTGGTTAATTGATAAAGCATAAGAGTAATTTTAAAATAATTATATATATTTCAAACCTTTTTGCGGGGAAAAGTGTGAAATCAAATTGAATTTTAACTAGTAGAGCAGATATAGTAGACAATTTCGAATTGACACGACAGGTTTTTGTGATAGAGACTTTTGTAGGATAAATATGTGGATTCCACTTTAAGTCAACAAGACCAGGTCAATTAGAAAATGACAGGTCAACCAAGTCAACGTTGTTGTCTTTTTATGATTTTCTGTGGGTACCTGCAATTTTTTTCCTTTACTATATCTGATTAAATAAATTAAATGTTATATCTATAGTCTATTAATTTATATATGTACACATTTCATCGTGAATTTTTTTTTGTGCAAATAATGTCGTAAGGTGTAACATCTCGTCTAGATGTTTGTTTCGGGTTTAAAGATATTTTTAAAAATCGATTTTGAAATTTAGAATGTGATTTGATGATATAAATTATGATTTAAGTATGTTAAAATATGAAAAAATATATAATTAATTGTATGAAAAAATGTGAATAAATTTATAGGTGTTATAGCAAATTTTAAAATTTCAAATTCAAAATAAACACCACCCTAATTCTAGATTTTTCTTTGGGATTAGTTAGAGGACAATAATTGAGATGAGAAAAAGTGAAACTCTTTTCACATGCAGTTTCCAAACACAGTATTATTGTTGGTGGTGGCTTTTATATATATATATATATATATATATATATATATACACTGCTCTAGAAAGATGAGTTATTGACTTATTATTGTTTGTGTTTATTTAATTGCACTTTTTCTGACTCACATTAATGATTCCTATGTCCATGCTTAAATGAACAATAATTTGAACTCTCATATATATGAACTGGGAAAATAGTTTAAGTGAAGGTATAATATACACTATGTCTATCGTAAATAATTAAATAAGTTTTTTTAAAACAATAATATTAGTAATTTTTATCATTATAATGGATATTAATAAATTGTTTATGTATGCAGCAAAGAAAATGAATTAATAACAGTAAAATGAGTAGGTTTAATTTAGTGTTAAAATAAATGCTCCCTCCGTCCCACTTAATGTGTCCCATGACTTTTGAGCACAAGTTTTACGAAATTGTGTATAATAATAATATAGTACATGTGATGTGATAGATAGAGAGATGAAATGTAGTATAATAATAATATAGTATAAGTGATGTGATGGAGAGAGATGAAAAAAATGTATTTAAATATATTAAATGAGTGACATATTGTGTATATATGTATGTAGTATAGGGATAATTATAAAAGTAGGGTATGAATATAAAAGGAATGAGAGACTTTGGTGGGATGGACGAAAATGAAAAAATAGGACACTTTGGTGGGACGGACGAAAATGAAAAAATAGGACACTTTGAGTGGGATGGAAGGAGTATAATTTAAGAATAATGTTTTAATACTTTGGAATGAATGAATAATAATTTGTGTTAATTTATTAACTGTTCTTATTATGAGAACGTTTCATATAAAATTTTATTTAATAATTATTATAATGAATCAAAAATATTTTGCAGGAAAAGTTTATAAGGATCTTGTTGGGAGTGCATATTATGTGGCACCAGAAGTACTACGAAGAAATTATGGCAAGGAAATAGATGTGTGGAGTGCTGGCGTTATACTCTACATACTTTTAAGTGGATTTCCTCCTTTTTGGGGTGGTAAGTATTTCACACGGGACAGTCCCACGATGTGACGAAATATAATTTGATAATGACGTTTTCAAATTTAAAAAAAAAAAATTAAGTGTTAATTTGTGAACCGTCTCACCCAAATTTTTGTTTGTAATTTAGAGACGGAAAAAGGTATATTTGCGGAAATATTAAAGGGGCATGTGGATCTTGAAACATCACCGTGGCCTTCCATATCATCTGGTGCAAAGGATCTTATCAAGAAAATGCTGACCGTTGATCCCAAGAACAGAATTACTGCTGCAGATGCCCTAGGTCAGTACACAAACAAATCCTCCTTCGGGACGTAACTTTGGGGTTGCAAAATAAGAACATTACGTTTACGGGTTTGTAAATTAAGGACAATAATTTTTTATTTATATGAATGTAGGTCAAATTGGGTTGATTCGACCCAATTTTGGTCTACATTTACATAAATTCAAAAAATATGTCCTTAATTCACATATTTCATAGCCCAATTTTCAGTACTCGAGTGAGACTCACGTGCAATTTAATTTTAGGCCTAATTCAGGCTAATTTAGCTGACATATATTTACATAAATAAAAAATTATTGTCTTTAATTTATATATCCGTAGATATCTTTTGCAACCCTAAAATTACCGGCCCAAAAATATATATTTCCCTCTCCTTCATTTAGTCACTGGCGGATCCAACTCCTTGTACCCCAAATTGAAAAATTTTCCATCAGTTTTTTATATAAAAAAATTATTTGTACCATCAAAAAATTATATTTATTAAATAATATTGTATTTATTATTTTTCGTATCTCTAAATTAAAAATTCTAGATCCGCCACTGCATTTAGTTCACATACCATTCGAATTCATCCATGCATCATTAAATTAATTAAATATATTGTTATGTGATTTCATGAATTGTGAATGACAAGATATAATTAACTAAGCAGAACATCCATGGCTGAAGAAAGATGGCGAAGCATCTGATAAACCGATTGACAGTGCAGTTCTAATCAGGATGAAGCAATTTAGGGCAATGAATAAGCTCAAGAAGCTTGCTCTAAAGGTACCTACATATATCGTTAATTGCACAAAACCCCCTCGTAGTTTAGAAATGTTACGCAAAATTTCCTCATGGTTTGAAAATTGCACGAAAACCCTTATTGGTTTATTAAATAAAATTAATTCTCCCTATAAAAAAATGAGTTCATGTACAGTTTTATCTATTTTTGTATATTGTTTAGGGTTAATTACACATTTGGTCCTGTAGGAGTTTTTCAATTTCACAGTTAGTCCCTATGTTTGCAAATAGTCATTTTACATGCATATTTGGTCCTAACGATTAACTAAGTTAACGGATATCGTTAAGTGCTGAAATTGTGGGACTAAAAGTGCAAACTTTAACGGCGCATTTTATTTACGCGCTCAAAATCCGTTAAATATTGACGGGATATTAGTATAGGACCAAATATGCATGAAAAATGACCCTTTTGAAATCAGAAAATTCTTACGGGAACAAATGTGCCCGCCCATATTGTTTATATAGCTAGGCTTGATTAATGAAAATAAAATATTGTACTAATGTGTACATATTAAAATGGAAGGTTATTGCAGAAAATCTATCAGAAGAAGAGATCAAAGGGTTGAGAGAAACGTTCAACAATATAGATACAGATAGAAGTGGGACTATCACATACGAAGAACTTCGGACAGGGTTAACTAAGCTAGGATCCAAGCTCACTGAAGATGAAATACTACAACTTATGGACGCTGTAACGTCGTCTATTAATTCGTCTCCACTTCTAAAATTTTATTTTTTTCGTCTCATAATTTGTCTACTGTTCAACGATTTTGCTTAGTCCATTATTTAAAAATTTGTCTAATTTCTACCCAAAAATACCTGGAAAATTAAAAATAATATTGTTTTATGTCACATAAGATGTTCAATTTTGACCCCAAATTAAATCCTTACATGACATGAAAAAGCATTGTTTTCATTTTTCCGACTATATGAGGGTCAAAATTGGACAAAATTTTTAATCTTGAGAATAAATTGAAACTATTAATTTTTTTTTTTGGACCAAAATTGGACAGCAGTAGCTAGACTATGGTACCAAAAATGTTTTATTTTATTTATTTATACAATAAAACTGAATCTCTCTCTCTCTCATCCAGGCTGATGTGGACAAGAATGGGACGATTGACTACATTGAGTTTATTACGGCAACCATGCATCGCCATAAATTGGAGAAAGAAGAGAATTTGCACAAGGCTTTTCGGTATTTTGACAAGGATGATAGCGGGTTTGTATTTTATTACAATTTTTTATCATCAACATTGATTTATTACTAACGTCTAACCACTGACAACTAATATTTACCGATAAAAAAAAATATTGATTTATTACTAATAATATATACCACTAAATTAATTTTATTATTAGGCATATTACAAGAGATGAGCTGAGACATGCTATGACACAATATGGGATGGGAGATGAAGCTACAATCGATGAAGTTCTTGATGATGTCGACACTGACAAAGTAATTACTCCATCTTATTATCATCTTGAATTAAATTACTTGGAAATTGAAAAAAAAATTAATATCAATTTGCAACAGCTCATAATATACTCCCTCTGTCCCATATCAGTTTTCATACTTTCCTTTTTTGTTTGTCCTACATTAGTTTTTACATTCCAAAAAAGGAAACCCCTCTTTAAATTCCACCATTACAATATTCATATATTTACACAAAATGTCATTACTTTTTACATTCAATCCAACCACCTCTCTTACTTTAATAATAAAAATTTACAAAATTACTCTTCAATACTCCACTCATTACACTTTTTCTTAAAATGCGTGCCCAGATTAGTTTGAAAACTAATCTGGGACGGAGGGAGTAACTCTTTTATCAATTTATATTATACGAAATTGATTGGTTGCATTCTAAACTTTGTTTTTGTGGTGGTTTCCCGTCACGCGTGACAACAAAAGTAGAGTTTATGTTGCAATTGACCAATTTGTATAGTATAAATTGTAATCGAATAAAATAAATTATAAATTGATAAAAGAGAGTCATAAATTGATATTAATGGGAATGTCAATATTGTCCCTACATGCATGCAGGATGGAAGGATCAATTATGATGAATTCGTGGCCATGATGATGAAAGGAACTCATGTGGATTTTCCTGAACAAATAATAAGGACAGAATAATTATTTGTTTTGTTGCAATATATCGCATTAATTTGTGATGTCTCATTCCCAGAAATTGTTGTCAAGTTTTCACATTATATCTTGTGTGTTTCCATGCACGTCCTTTTCTTGCTTACAATTTCTTTGCTTCTCCTTAAGTATTGTGATCAAATACTTTTGAATGTGTATGTAAATAAATAAAGTAATGCAAATAAATTGTATTTAACAAGTTTATGAATATGATAATTTTTTATCGCATGCATGGCTTCTAGGGAAATTTAATTAAAACAGCGTATGTACAGTGGTGGTGGATTGATGTATGTATACTAAACATGTGCCTAAAATATGTATTTATATATTTATTAAAATTATATTGAATTAACAAATTAATATTATTATAATTATTTTAAATTAAGAATATAAATGTTTGCATATATATGACTAATGTATTAATTAATATTGAATTGCTAATTCTACACCACTAATCTACAAATCATATATGCATATTCATACTAATTAATACTAATACTAAATATTAATACTATACAATACACACACATGATATATATACACGAATATTACAAATAATCAATTTTACCGAGGGTTTTCTCAAGGGGTATGTTGCCCTCGGTAAATTTTAATAGATGATATTAAACACCAACTTTTGGCCTCAAGAGAGGGCTACATCCCTCAAGAAAAACAAAGTTAGAACTCACCCAGGTAAATTTAAAAAAAATGAACCGTAAGTGATACTCTCTCATGAAGACCCTCAGTATTAGCGAGTGTTGTGTCCGCCCTCGGCAAATCCCTTGTTTAGGGGTTGCTAAACGCAATCCCCATGGTAAATCAAGTGGTATTAACGAGGGTTTATCGGTGGCTCGGTGAAGCCCTCATTAAAAAATATTTTTTTGTAGTGTTCGTATGGTGAATAAGTTATACTGGACCCCACTTTTGACAAATTCTCCTGTAAAACTTGTTCACCATATGAAATTGAATTCATTTAGTAATACAATTATATTATATAATACTACCATAAATTCAATCGATAATACTACTACTATTATTGATTGAATGAATGTAATAGTAGACGCGCACAAATTTTATTGAAGACAATATATAACTTTTGTTTTGTTTTGTTTTGCTGGGGTAGGAAGGTGGGATTGGGGGCATAGGCATCTATTAGGTGATGGGCTGGAGAAATATAAAGTAGCCTAGATGGACCCTACATATACACTGGGCCAAGTCATAACAATGGGCCGATTTAATGTTTAAGCCCACTTCATTCGATAAAGCACGGTAAATAAATTAATTAATTACTCCTCGGAACAATTATTTCTAGTACAACTCTGTAAAATATATATATATATATATATATATATATATATATATATATATATATATATAGTCTAGTACAACTAATTTGTGTCTATATTAAGTAAAAAAAAAGTTGCGTCTAAATTGTGTTTCAACTTATTTCATCATCAATTAGATAGAAATATAATGATGAATTTTGATATAATCAAATCAATATTAAATTTAAAAAAATCTAGCATATTTATGCGGGACTATAATAGTTATGTTTATATCCGTGATATATTGAGATGTATTAATTAAGAACTAAAAAAAATGATCGCTTATTAAAAAAATGTATTTTCAACAAAACATGCCAGAATTTTATTTTGAAATTTTTAATGCTTATATATATATATATATATATATATATATATATATATATATTATTGATGATCCTTCGACAATGTTCAATACACATAATTTTTTTTTTTAAGTTAAAAAAAATTACTAACTCGAGAATATACGCGGATTCACACTTTAAAAAGTTAAATCCCTTATTACAAAATGCAAGAAACAAGAGAACATTTCATATATCTAAAAAAATATATGAAAAACAATCTAGGGGTGAATACGCTCCCACAATTAGTTTAATTACCATCAATCACTTTCTTCGAATCGGATTCACTCACACTTATGAAAGTCAAATCCTCTTCTTACCTTCTATATTGACAAATAAAAAAAAAAACTATATAATCTCCTTGCTAGTTACTACAATATATAACTGGGATTTGTATTTATTACCTTTTGCTCTAAAACTATTGACTTTCATATAATGTATCAGCATTTTCTAATTAGGGAATTTCTCACCGTTGTGCTTACTATTAATAGTCAGTTTATATGAGTTATTAGATTTAATCATTTAAATTTTAATAATTTAAAATTAATGACCTGCTATTTGTTATACTAATTATTAAATTAATTATCATTTTGTGTCTTCTATTTATCGTACTCTAATAATAAATTTAATATTTTAAAAAATATAATTAAAAATTTACAATTTTATCCTTATTTAATTTTCAATAAAAAATCAACTTATTAAATCTTCTTTAAATTTGAAATCATGTTTTCTTATTTCTCAATTACCAAATTTCTCCATTATCTCTCCATTATTACTTTAAAAAAAAAAATCCTCCATTATCGTTCTCAATAATTTTTATCCATTATCAATTATTAAAAAACTTTCCTCATTATCATTCTCAAAAAAAAATTTCCATTATAAACTATCATAGACGTTTTTCCATTCACAATTTCTAAATCTCAATTTCATTCGTCCCAAAAATTTAACCATTTCATTTTCGTCCCATAATTTGATTAATTGTCCAATTTTAATTTTATTTTTATCAAAAATAAAAATGCACACCAATTTTGTCATGCGATGGTCATGCACACAAGATCTCCTGTTACATAATGATGTTACATCTCCTGTTACACTAATTAGATTTGCGCATGGTCATGTGCTGGCAAAATTTGGAGGTTACCGATTCCTTTACTTACGTGGACGCTGGGTGGATTTTTATTTTTTTGTTCAATTTTTTTCATTAATAAACCTAATAAAAATTAAACCAAAATAATCCTTTTCTTAATCCTTTTTGAACTCACGGAAATTAAAAACAAATGTTAAAAAGAATTAAAAACAAACGTCATCTTCGTCAAATAATTTTTCAAAAAAAATCCGTAAACAATCAATCGAGGAGGTAGGAGGTGCAAAATTTGTCAATAAGCAAAAAACTTTTCAAGTTTCCTTTACGCAAGCATAAATTTAGTGTGCTATTTTGAACCCAATTTGCAGAAATAAACAAACATATGCACAATTAATCAATCTGCTAATCCAATTTCATCATTTTAAATCCCCAATTTCCAGAGCCTCAATTCGTCAATTTCAGAACATAATTTCAAGAACTATTTATGAGAAATTCAATTACGCCAACCCTTTTCTTGAAATCCCTTGAAAAGATTTGTGTCTGATTTTTATTTTCATGGCCTTTATTTTAATTGATTTTGGTTCATTGATTTTGTTAGATGTGTCAAATTAGTAAAATATAGGTCATCAGGGTAAGATAGTAAATAATAAAATATAATTTAATAAATAATTATAAAATGGTATATTAGTATAATGGGTAGCATACCAGTACGACAAGTGCGATAACATTTGGCGTAGTCAGTGCGACATCCTGACTATATATTATAAAAAAAATTCTTCTAATTATTATTATCTTTTTCTTTCAAAAAAAAAATTATTATTATCTTTTTGTACTTCCATATATACCAATATTATAATTTTGACTTTCTAATTAAATTTTAGACAATTACTCTCAATATATAACTGGAAGTAGTATTTATTATCCAATCTTTTTTGCCTATATTAATGATTGGAAAAGTCACCTTTTTTAATGTATTTCTTTTAAGTTGTTATTGGTATTATTTTTCCTTTGTTCCAATTTGAGTACCTTCTGCCAAGTTATTGAATTTCATCTTTATGTTTTAAAAAATAATTTGGAAGTAGTATTTATTATCAGATATATTTTTTCTGCCTTTTTTAATGATTGGAAAGTCAACCTTTTGAATGTATGTCTATTAAGTTATACTTGCTACTTACTCTGTCCCATAAACCTTACATATATTAAGAAAAGATTTCCTTAAATATTCAATTTAGGAATTTCCAATATTATGAGATTTAATTTGACTTTTCCCTTTTGTATATATCGTGTATAATTTTTATATTGATGTAAAACATCTTTTGTAATTAATGTAGGGAGAACACACAAATTAAAAAAAATGAAAGAATGAATATGAATTTGAGGGATACTTATATAAATTTTTATGTGTAAACTAAAAAAATGAGTTGGATTGTGTGTGTTGGTCCAAAAGTATTGACATTTTGTGTAAAATTGAGCATATTATGAGGGTAGAGTTTATGAAGAATTTTTCACTTTAAAAATATGAAAAGTATTGTGGAAGGGACCGGAAAGAAAGGTGTAAAATATATTATGAGACGGATGAAGTACAATTTTTCTTTTGTTGTATCGGAATTTGAGTATCCCTTGTACGATACTCAAGTTATTGAATTTCATATTTTGTTCAGAAAAATAAAAATTGAAGTAAGTATTTATTATCCTATTTTTTCCCCCTATTTTAATGATTGGAAAAGTCAATGTTTTAATGTATTCCTATTAAGTTGTAGTACTTGTTAATGTTTTTCCTTTGTTCGCTGTTGAACCGAAATTTAAGTATCCCTTATACCCATGTTATTGGATTTCATTTTTTTTTTAAATGGAAGTATTATTTATTATCCAATCTCTCACTTTTTTTTAATTTTTTTTATTTTAAGAATTGGAAAAGTCAATCTTTTGAATGTATTAATATTACGGGGAGTTTGATTGTAAATTCTTCAATGAATAATAATGAAATATTTTTTCTTCCTATGCTCCTAGAATATTTGAAGAAGAATTGATGGTGGAGGAGAATAATTGAGGAGAAACATTATAGAAAGGGAAAAATTAATCAAAATTGAGTAATAATTATCTTATTTACTAAGAAAAATAGTATCATTGATTATTAATTATCTTATTTACTAAGAAAAATAGTATCATTGATTATTTTTTATTCTCATTAACCACCATAATTGTCCTTTATTTATTCTCATAAAGAAATTCTCAACCATACACCCTCAATTTTTTTTAATGGTATTAATTAGTATTAAGTTTTAATTGCTACTACTATTTTTATATTTGCTGTTGGATCCTTGTTTGTGCCTATTTTAATGATGGGAAGAGTCAACCTTTTGAATGTAATTTTATTTTTATTAAGTTGTAATTGTTACTATTTTTCTTATTTTCTTTATTGTATCTTAATTTGAGTACTCTTCATCTTTACCTTAAAAATAAATAAATAAATAAATAAAACTGTGAAGTAGATTTATTAACATTTGCTCTAAAACTATTGAGCAATTAATTAATATTATTAAATCACCTCTCCATTAGCATTTAACAAAATCTCTCTCTCCCTCTCTACCTGATTTAGAAAAAAAATGCCATCACTGTGCTTTCAGCGTGTTTCCGACATCAATCACAAACCGATACTTCACATCCGCCTTCGCCAGCCTCTCCATCGCAGTGTTCACATAATCAATCGCCACCATCTCCACCTCCGGCAATATATTATGCGCCGCCGCGAAATCAATCATCTCCTGCGTCTCCTTAATCCCGCCGATCATGCTCCCGGCCACCGTCTTCCTCCCCGGAATCAGCGAGAACGCCGCCAGCTCCAGCGGCTTCTCCGGCGCCCCCACCATTACCAGCTTCCCATGCGGCTTCAACAGGCTCAGCAACGGCTGCAGCGCGTGAACCGCAGACACCGTGTCGATTATCCCGTCCAAGCTCCCCGCCGCCGCCGCCATCTCCGCCGGCTCGCTGCTCACCAGAAACGCGTCGGCGCCCAATTTTCCGATCGCCTCATCCCTTTTCCTCGCCGACGTGCTGATAACCGTCACCTTCGTACCAAACGCCTTCGCGAATTTAACCGCCACGTGGCCCAGCCCGCCCAGCCCGACTACCCCAACGGTCAGGCCCGGCTTGTCCAGCCCGAAGTATTTCAACGGGCTGTAGGTCGTGATCCCGGCGCAGAGGAGTGGGGCCCCCTTATCGAGGGGAAAATTTTCCGGCCACCGGATGATGAAATCCGCGTCCACCACCATGATGTCGGAGTAGCCGCCGTGCGTGACGGAGCCGTCCGGCAGAGGGGTGCCGTACGTCATCACCAATTTAGGGCAGTAGTTCTCGAGATTGGAGCCGCATTGGGCGCATTCACGGCAGGAATCGACCAGGCAGCCGACGCCGACCTTGTCGCCGGATTTGAATTTTTCGACCTTTGCGCCGACCTCCGTCACGATTCCGACGATCTCGTGGCCGGGGACGAGGGGGTAGATGGAGAAGCCCCAGTCGTTTTTGATGGAATGAAGGTCGGAATGGCAGATGCCGCAGTACAATACTTTGAACTGCACGTCACGCTCGCCGGTGGCGCGGCGGCTGAACTTGAACGGAGAGAGGACGCCGGTGGTGTCCCTGGCGGCCCAGCCGACTGCATTCACTGCCTCCGCCATTCGAAATTATTTATTTATTTATTTTTGGGTATGAAAATTGAGTATGAGTGAGTGGGAAGAAGAGTGAGGGGAGGGTGTGATATAAATAGGGGAAATGAAGTGGTTAGGGCAGGGGCAGATGTAATTTGCAACCATTCTAGAATATTCTGATTTGTATTATTTAAATTAATTTTTTTAATGGTTAAATTTAGTATTTTACATTATTTCAATTTCACATTAGGAAATTTTTATATTGTTTTTAAATTTATATATAATAATAATAATTTTCTTTTGAAAAATTAACTCAAGATGTCGCTCTATATCTATAATCTTATAAAGCTAAACCTAAAAAAACTTATGTGGCAAAACCACATTCTTCTATTTCAAAATATCTCTTCTCTCATTCATTTAAACTAGTAATTTCTCCCGTACAATGCACGGATTGAATATTATAAATTTTAAATATATAACTAAAATATAAATTTAATTTACTATTATTTTTTATTAATATATAAATTATGTTGTTTACCCATGAATATAATATAACTATTTAATTAATTTTATAATTTTAAATAGTTACTACTCTCATTACAAATATTAAAATTCAACAAAACTTATATAATCTAAAATTAAATTATTTAAATTCAACTCATATAATTAAATCTTAAATAAAATTATTTAAATTCAATTCATATAATAAAATCTAAAATAAAAATAATAAAATAAATATTTTAGATCTAAATTTATTTTTATATGTGTAATACATATGCTAAATTAAAATTTTTAAAAGAGAATTAAGTTGATATATAATGTGTTAAAATTAGATTTAAAATTAAAATTTATGAAAATTTGAAATTGTTGGTGTAAAGTAAAAAAAAAAAAAGTTAATTCACTCTCTTTAGTGGAGAGCGAGACTCACTATTAGACTACATGACAAGTGCATTTTACTTGCTCTCTCCTTACATTTTACTTTCTCTCCCATGACTTCTACTTTTATATATATATATAGATTTTAAAAATTGATATGAACCATTTATTTTATAACTTATAATCTCAACCATTCATCTCATTCCATATTTTTTATAAATTTCTAATTAATCTCTTATTTGTTTCTCAATACAAACTCTAAATTTCTTCTTCTTAATTTCTTTTTTTTTTCTTTTCACGCTAATTTCTGAACATATTTTTTTCCAGATTATAGGATGCATGATTGTTTTGCACATATATATTTATGATGATAATTTCACTATCTAATTATTAACAACTAATTGATTTTTTTTTTCATATTGTAAATTACAAATCCTAAATTTCATCCTCAATCTTTTTTTTTCTTTTTCATGCTGCCATCTAATTATGATTTTTTTTTTTTTGCAGATTATAGGATAATTATTTTGCACATATTTATGATGATGATTCGACCATTTGATTATTAGCGAGTAATTATGTGTTTTTTTCTTCTGATTTGCATATTACAAACACTATATTTCTTCTTCTTCCCTCTTTCTTTCTTTTTTTATTTTTTTTGATTGGGACTCTCTTTCTTTCTTTTTATGTAGTAATCTAATCCTGAACTTTTTTTTTTTTTTTTCAGATTATAGGATGATTGTTTTGCACTTATTTATGATGATGATTCGACCATTTATTATTAGTAATTAATTGTATTTTTTTTAATTTGCAGATTATTGGATTATTAAAATATATTAAGACTCTGCCTTTGATTATGTAGAATTAATTTGGTTGTTTTTTTTTTTCAAGTTATAGAATGATTGCTTTGTATATATTCATGAAAATTTATTGATTCATCATCGGTTGATCTTTATCTGTATTCTTGCACATCAATTTAAAAGTCATTTTGTTGATAAATATAAGATATGCAAATATTAATGAAGGTTCATTCATCAAAATTTTAGTTTACACATATTTATTTTTTTATTATTTGTCTACAGTTCATCAAAATGGATTCATTCATATTAAAGAAAATTGATTGAACATTTTTAGAGATAATGAATTATTTTAGTGATGGAGATTTCATTTTGCATTTGTTTATATATTAATTTGATTGAGTTTTTGAGTGAGATTTTGATTTGTTATTGGATCAATTTTTTTTTTAACTTTTGTTATATGATTAATTAATGTGTTTATTGAATTTATTTCGAATGATTGTAAAAACGTGAATTATAAATATTGACAATATAATTAATGTATTTATAAATATTTTCAATACAATTCAACATTATAATATAATTTATTCAAAATCTTCAAAATTTTTTGATTTATTTATCTCATTATATGAAATCTAAATTTAAAATTTAAAATCATCCTAAAATTTATAATCAAATTATAGTTTGAAATTTGAAATTTGAAATTTGAAATCATCCCAAAATTTGTAATCAAATTGTAGTAATTATATTTACTATAACTACTAATTAATTCGATTGACTATAAATTCAATTTACTATACCTACTAATTAATTACATATCCTTTACAAATTAATTATATATACATTTTTATATTCTACATATTCTATATCATACTTCTTTTAGATTATGATCGAGGTCTGTGTTAATCAAAACTATCGAAAAAATGAAAATATGTTGTATATATTTAACTGCGTAACATCTCCCAATCTGTTGTATTTATGTTAATTATTTTTATATATTTTTTTAATTGTATATATCCAATTTGTTTAAAATAATATTATAACTCATATTTACAAGGTAATAAAATAATATGTCAATTTTTACATGGAAAGAGTTGAGAAACTATCTTAACTTATTATTATTATTATTATTATTATTATTATTATTATTATTATTATTATTATTGTGATTTGACCACGTTTATCTTATATAATAAAAAAATATTAACTTTTATATATATTTTAACTATAATTTTGGATATAATTTTAAAAAATATACATAAATGTTTATAGTGAAATTTCTAAATTGATAAAAAAAAAATAATAATTTTGATTACTTAATAAATTAATTATTACATTTTTTTTATCGGGAAAATGGTGACTCGAACCCGTCACCTTTAGGTCATAGGTTATTGAGCTTTAATCATATATTTTTAAAAGACGATTTTTAACTTTTTCACACAAAACTTTTAAAAATTAAAAACATGTAAATATTAAATTAAAGAGATATTGGAATTATAACTTAATTAATTAAGAAAATTACAGAACTGAAACTATAAGTTAAGTAATTAAATAATAATTGTAATTTAGTCCTTGATTTCAATTCTGCATTTTTAATTTCTAAAAAATTGGATACTTATAACAAATTATACAAGAAATTAGTAATGTAATTCAACAAAATCTTTTTTTAATGACAATCTACTCAAAGAATATACAATATACATAAATCAAGTAATCAAACGAGTAAAGAAAAAGTTATTTTTGAAAAAAAAATATTTAAATTGATTCGGCTATTTATTTACTTAAAAATTAAACTACGCAAGGTAAATATAATATTTTAAATTATATGTATCAAAATCAGTGTTTAAGATTAGTATAATTAAATAAATATTACATAATATATATTTTTCATAATAATTTAAATTAACTAATCTAAAAAAGATTGTAAATTATGTCTCTTGAATCTGATGAAAAACCGTATAAATATACTACAGTTGTTGTCAAAGAAATTTTTTAAAATTTGTAATTGCAATTGTAATTCTTTTGTTTGGATAATTAAATGGTGAATTCATTTGCTTTCTAAACATTTATCCATTAATAAAAAATATTTTTTTTTTGTGAATATTAAATTTTTATTTCAATTTAAATTTATCGTGTAATATAAATATGAAAAAAAATTAAATATGATTTTATTTCAAACCCGCGAAACTCGCGGGCCATATACTAGTAAACAATTAAAGAGAAAATAGGTGTTTTTATCCTATATGTATAACAAAAAAAAGTTTTTTACTTATTTACAAAGGTGAGTTTTTTTAACCTTAATTTAATATAAAAAAAAAAACTCAAATACCATTAAACTTAAATCTATTCTCCTCTCCATTTATTTTTCTCATTCATTTTAACTTCATTCAGTGTGATTCTCCTTTCTACTCTCTTCATTATAATTTTTTCAAAATTATGGTAAGTAATTTACATTAATAGTTTTTTTTTTATTTTTATCTTTTTATCTTATATTTTCGATTATTTTTGTGTATACAACGTGTGCCCGACGGAAAAGATGTTTCTCAATTGGAAAAAATGCTTGTTAATGAAAAAAAAAATATTTTTTCGACTAGAAAAATATTTGTCTGGGGAGACAAAAATGTTTGTTGTTATGGACAAAAATTATACTCATCGAGACAGTATTCAAATATTCATATTTTGAACTTATGAACAAATGAATAATATTTTGATGGGTATAATATTTGTCCATCGAGATAAATATTCTACTATCAAAATAAATATTTTTATCCAACGAGACAAGTCCTTTTTCTTTTCTTTTTTTTCCGTGACAAAACAAATTTCATCGAGAGAATCTCATTTTTCAATTTTTTAAAAACATATATTCAATCGAACAGATAATACTTAAACCATGAAGCATGTGTTGTGAGCATGGAAGAGAAGTGCATGCATGCATTGTCAGGTTGAGGAATTCTTGATTACTTTGGCATAACTCTGAAAAGCAAAAAATTTAAAATTTAAAATTTAAAATAACAACATTAGAAAATTGAGGATGCTTCATTTCAAAATTTAAGTTTCGAATTTTTTTAATAAATAAATATAAAAATTGGATTCTTATAGACAACAAAGGAAAGACAACGGAGAAATACTTTGTTGTCTTTTATATTAATTATTATTTAAAATTTAATATAAAATTGAGATCGAATAACTTACAGCAAACAAATAACGAGAATTTGTGTCTTCGATTATTTCCTCCTTATCACAAAAATTTTATATATACATAATATATATATATATATATATATATATTAGTAACCGTTTGATTTGATGTATTTAATTTGGAGATAGTGAAACATATGATATATTTGATTTTCTATATGTGACATATTTCATTAGATCATACAAATCACATGTTTGTTAATAAATATTATATCATATATAGTTTTTGTTAGTCATAATCATAATATTTTCAATTGTTTGTATTGAGAATTAATTAATGAGATAAGTTAAAATTTTACAATTATGCCTCCATCTAAAATATTTTTTTAATTTGTTGGATTAAAAAAATGATGTTTTTGTTAGTTTACTTGGTAATATAGTTAGGACATGTTTGTTTTGAGTGATTATTAGGGATATAGTTTGTTTTCCCTCAAATTCAAGTGTTTGTTATTATTGAATTGTAATACTCATGACCCGCAAAACTATGAAAGCCTAATATAGGTTTTTCCATTTTTTAGTGAAAATGGATCCCTCCCTTTATGAGGTATTAAAATAATCATCCACTTAATACCAAGTTAATTGACAAAAATATCCATTTTTTATTTAAAAAAAAAGTAAATGAGGGGTATAATTGTAAAATTTTAACTTATCACATGAATTAATTCTCAATACAAACACTTGAAAATATTGTAACTCATATTAAATTATATTGTAATATATATTAACAAACATTTGATTTGTATGATTTAATAAAACATATCACACATAAAAAGTCAAATGTATCACATGTTTTACTATCACTCAAAATTTTATATCTCAAAATAGACAAGCCCTTAGTGATTATTTTAATACCTCATTAAGATATACAATTTCACTAAAAAAACGAGAAAATATAGGTTGGGTTTTCTTATTTTTGCGGGTTATATATAATACATATCAACAATAACAAATATTTAAATTTTAAAGAAAACAAACTATATTATTAACAATCACTCAAAACAACAGTTTCTTAGTGTTTTTTTGTAGTAATGACCTTACTTGTATATTTTGCATTGTAATGTTTTTAATTTATATTTTTTCATTTTTCAAGATTGGTATATCCAATGGAAACCTCTTGGGTACTCCGTTGCAGATATCACGTCTGTCCACAGGAAATTTTGCGCTAATTATATATGGAATTGATTTCTCTTTATATATATATATATATATATATATATATATATATATATATATATATGATTTCAATTGATCGACTATTTCAATGTTGTAGTTATTCTCTTTGATATTGTTTATCATGTGCATATAAATCTGTCTTGTATAATGTATATATATTCCAAGAGTTAAGTTGAATAAAATTTAAGCTGTCACAATTATATTCTTCTTCTTTTTTTTTTTTTTTTTTTTTGTAAGGATTATATTCTTCAATTTGAAACCAAAGCCGGACAATTTTTTTTTTTTTAAAATTGGGACTAAATTAAAATGTTCATTTTTTAGACTATTTATGGAAATTAACTAAAAAGTTATGGGATGAAAATGATTGTATCAATATTTTAATATACCATCGTAGTATAAGAAATCTAAATCCTTGTAATTATTCATGATTTTGCAATTCCAGTTTATGAATCTTCAATTGCAAACAATGCAAAATGCCAAATTTGATCGCTAGGAAATGTATCGATACTTACTTTTGTTTTTAATCAATTACAAAAAATAAAAAATAAAAAAAATAAAACTAGACTTTTGTTTTTAATCAATTACACATATGGTTGGAATTTGTGTTTTGGAAATGTTTAGAGTTGGGCTCATTGATCAAAGAGAAAGAATTAATTTGAATTTTTATTCTTTTTCGTGAGAGCTTCTGATTGATATTTGATTTGCACATACTTTCATTGTAAAAGTAATTAATTAATATTTTACATTCATTTAATAATATCATGACATTCATTTATTAATAGTATTATACATATAAACTAATATCATAGTTTAAAATATTATGGTATTAATTTATTAAAATAATAATAATATCATTGAATGAGTGTAATAATATTAGTTTTATGCAATAGATAAATTTCATAGGAGAGTTACTCTTTGATATGTCAAAAATAAAAGGAAAATGATATGGCTTACTACAAAAAAAATAATGAATTGGTTGCGGAATATTTCGTTGGCAATAATCTCAACTTTGTAGGCATTTACATTTACCTACGAAATCCCAATAAAAAATTGTAGGTAATTTGTTTTCCTACCAATATCCCGTAAACAATCGTTATTATCTATGGATTATTTTGTAGGCATTCAATTATCTTCATTTCGTAAGTAAAGTATTGTAAAATAAATTATAAAATTTTGTAAGCAAAGGTGTAGACAATTCTCACTAGTTAAGCATGAAATTATTTTGGTTGAAAAATTCCATAATCATTTCGTTATTTTATTGTAATGTTATACTATAGACAACATAAAAATAGATTAGTTAATTTTAATATTTATTAAATTAGAAAAAATAGTGTATAGCCCTTAAACTATTTTGTCTTCAAATTATTTTATCCGCCGCCGTAATGTTCATCCTTTTCTATTGATAATTTTAAAAGTATTCCCAAAAAAACAAGGTTTAATTACAACAAAAGTTGCAACTTCGGACTTAATTACAATTTTAACTAAATTTTTGAATAAATTAAAAAAAAACTCATAAATTTAGCATGTCAATTGTAATTGGGACTTCCGAAAGTTTGATCTCTACCCGATGTCAAATCTACGTCGTTTCAGTTGTTCAAATCTCACATAAACATTACAACTTGAACTATATCATTTCGTTAGGGATGGCAATTCAATTAGAAACTCTGGAGACCCGCCCCGATTAAGATTGTTTTTATTTTTTACTTTTGATCGGATTAGGTTCGGTTTTTCCCGAAAACCAAAAACTATTAACGGTGATGGGGCGGGGATGATATTTATATAATCTGCCCCGAACCCGCCCCGAATATATATATATATATATATATATATATGACTTAAATTCTTTCTATCATGTCAATTCCACTTTTCACATTAAATAAAAAAATATATCATGACTTTTAAAAAGTTCATATTAAATAAAAAAATAAATCAATTCATTGCTATAATTTTTTGAAGGAGAAAAAATATTATTGTTATTATGGAGTATCAAACAACGTAATGTTCTTAACTTCTATTTTTTGCATTATTTTAAATTTAATGATGTTTCTTATGGATATATAAATTTTATCAATTAACTTTAGTTTTTCGATGATTTTAATCTAATGATCTATATATATATATATATATATATATATATATATATTTTAAAAAATTGAGTTTTTGGGTCAGGTCGTGTATACCCAGCTCCGTTAGGGGCAGGGAATGGGGATAAATATAAATTTCCCATCAGGTTTCGGATCGGGCTATGGGACGAAAATTCTTCGTTGGGGTCGGGACCGGGAGTAGCATAAACCGCTATTGTCCCGTTGCCACTCTAACATTTTGTTTTATGTGTGTACTAATATTTATTTTACCAATGGTGTTGCATTTTATGTTCTTTGACAAACAATTTGTTTATAGGATTAATGATAATGACAACTTGTACTATAATTTTTTTATCAATTTTAATTTCAATATATATAATTTTTTGTTAGATTATAATTTATACTATATAAAATTATTCAATTGCAATTTATATTTTAGGTTATAATTGGTCAAATTATGTTATAATCGAATAGAAAAAAACTTTATATATTATAATTGATAAAAGATCATAATACAGATGGTAAATTGATAAACATAACATAAATATATAATTGCTTGTTTGATAGGAGGGTTGGGGTAAAACAAGATGAGGTGGGTTGGGTTGTGGTGGATGTGTAAACTTTTGGTTTGTAGACATATCACATGTTTGTTTACAAAATTTTCTAAATGGGTTTATAAATATAAACAGACAAAATTACCCTTGGAGCAAATTTTTTTGTCTCTGTCTCCAACAAATCGAACCCCAATTGAAGAAATACTATGAAAGCAAAATTTCTTCGTCTGCCTGAAACAAATCAAGCCCCAATTTTAAAAGAATTTTTTTAAAAAAATCCAAGCCCCAATTTTAGAAGAATTGCAACAATGGATTGATCGAGCCCCATTTTCAGAAGAAATGAAGTTGTTGCAAAATTGACTGATAATGTAACAAATGAAATCATATGTGTTACTATTGGTGTTCCACTCCATGTTATATAATATAGATGGATGACATATGTCATGTTAAAATAAATTCAAGGAATCACCATAATCTTAAATTCATGTATTAAAAAATAAAAAAATGAAATAAAGATTGAAATATAAAAAGTGACTTGACAATTGCAAGCTTTAAGTTGTTGCTCTTCTGCTCCTTTATAATTTTTCCGCGGAAAAAATTGGGAAGTGGAGTGTTTTTTCAAATTTGGAGAAGGTGAAACTTTTCCCCCAATTTCAGATCAATTAATCACGTATATTTTAGGAGTTTGTTTTATGTAAAACAAAGTTAATATCTTAATAAAAAATATAATAATATATTTTATTAAAATATTATTATTATTATTATTATTTAAAAATATTAAGAAAAAGGTACAAATCAATTGTAAAATAATACACCATAAATTTACGATGTTACCACTTTTGAAAAATTTAAAATATCAAATATTTGATCAAGAGTCATCAGAAGTATAGAAAATTAGTGTCAGTGATATTATATTATTTTTCAGAAATATCACCAACAAATTAATATTTTAACTATTTAAATTATTCATATTTAATATAAAAATATAATATTTAATATTTAAATTTGAAATATCAAATTTAAAAAATAGCATTTAAACTATTAAATATTTAACTAAAAATATCAAATATTTGTCCAAAAGTATAAAAAAATTGGAAAAAGGACTAATAGGTACAATTTTTTTAGCAAAAATAACTAGTAGGTACAAGGATTTTGAAAAATTACTATCCATTACAATCTATACCATTTTTACCCCTTAAATTGATAAAACCCTAAAATTATCATCACTCACGCTCTACCTCTCTCTGTCTCTCAATCTCTCTCTTTTTTCGCCGTAGCTCACTCCCTCTTTCGCTCTCTCGGATTTTCCATTGCCTTGGTGAAGATGAAGGACGTCGCCGTCAGCCAGGCGACGGCGGAGAACAGACCACCGCACCCAGGCGACGGCGAACATCCGGCGACAGCAGCTATCGCGCTCCTCGCGCCGTCGCCGTTGTTGTGCTCTTGCTCGCCGCCGCCGCAGTAGTTCATTCGTGTGCTTACGACCCACCGTGACACAGACGCATCCCCACCGACCACCGTGCCCCACCATCGCGCTCAACGCCCCACCGCTGTGCCCCAGAACAGTCCAGACGAAGGCGGCCACCAATCCAGACGCAAGCAAGAAATCGAGACCAGTCGCGCCACACAGGGGAAGAAAGAGTTTTTTACGGGTTGGATCTATTCTAGATGTGGTTTGTTTTTTTTTTTCTTTTTGCTACTGTGAAAGGTGTTTTTGATTTAGTTTTCTGGATATTTTTTCTACACATGTGCAATGTACTACAAATGTGCAATAAATTTGCATATGTTCAAAAAAAAAAAGGGTTTTCAATTTAGAAAATCTGGTTATCAGATTGTGAAAAGCACGATTTATTGATCAATGTAGAAATTACGTGGTAAATCTGTTTCTTCTCCTTGATTAGTTGATATCTTAATGTCAGTGTATTGTAAATTTATTTTATATCATGTTTGTTAAGTTGCAAAAACTTAATGGATGAAGAATGAGAGTTCTAATGTGTTTGAGTGAAGCATATCAGAAAAGGGAATAGTAAAATTTGTGAACTGGACGAGAATGGATGAAAAGTAAAAATTGGGAACCCAAAAACTGTATAAAGCTGAAAAATTGAAAAAAGTAGGAAGAAAGGGTAATTTTGGTAGTTTTGACTCTATTATTATAGCTGAGAGTAATTTTAGTTAGGATTGTAATTGGTAGTAATAAGGGTGTTAGGATTGCAGTGGGATGTAACCCACCCTAAAAAAATTCGATAAAATAAAAAATTAAAACACCATAAAGATGTAACCCACCCTAAAAAATTTGATAAAATAAAAAGTTAAAACACCACAAAAATACTATGTATACGGAAAACATACAACTTTACAAATAGAATTAGTATATACTCGTAAAACTTTACGATGTTTATTTGCTAATTGTTATATTTTTTTGGGAGGGCTACTATTGGGTACAAAATATTGTTCAAAGTTTCAATTTGATACAAATACTGTTTGCACTTACTCTCAGGTACAAAAAAATGAAATATTCTTCTCATTGTACCCCTGAAGCTGAAAATGGTAGTTACTGTGCAATGTACATACTGTTCATTGACTAATTAAATATTCTTCCCAATGTACATATTGTTCATCGTCTGTGAAAAGAAAAAAAATTGAAGGCAGAGGCAGTGACATCATCAAGATTGACTAATTAGATATGCATTTAATTAGTCTTTGATGTACATTTGAAATTTTGAATTTCAAATTAGGTATAGATATGTTCTGTTTACATATGATCGATCAATACTTCGTCTCGTCTCTGCCTTCGTCTCTGCATTTAAAATCTTAGATATATATATATACAGTGACTCTGCCTTCGTCTCGTCAATTAATACTTCAGCTTACATTTCTTTCACAAGAATTGTTGATCGATCATCGTTAATTTGGATGGATGATTTGATCATTTTGAATGTGAATTACAACGAAGAGTGCAAACTGATATAGTTGAATAAAGATAGCAAATATGAAGATGTTACATCACAAATTCAAGGTACGTGGAAAGAATTGTCTTTGGAAAAAATCAATATGCGTTTCTCAGTGGGTATCATTAAGAACTGTTGTTTGGTGCCAAATGAAGATTTGAAGAACATGATTCTTATATGTAATCTTATATCTGGGAGAGTTGTTAATGTCCAAGTAATTTCAAGAAATGCATCTAGTAATGATGACACCACACATAAAATGAATGAATGCCAAAATAATATTTATGTTGAGGCTGATGAGTTCGATTGTGATACTGTAATTCAAGATCATTCTAATATATCTTCCAATTCAGAAGAAATAGAAATAGATCAGGAATTTTCAGGTTTGGATAGAATACCAAATTATGAGATGTGCCCAATAGAAAAGTGTAAAAAAGATTTATCTGATTATTGGTGGGATATATTCAAAGATGACATTGGTAGTGTGTTTAACAGAGGTGTGGTTGAGTTTAGAATGAAGCTAGTTAAATTCACTGTTAAAAATTGATTTAGGTTCAAATATATTAGGAATGATTCTAGATATGTACATGCAGTTTGTAAGTGTGAAGATGACTTTTACTGCCCTTAGTTTATTAAAGCTAAAAGATGTAAGCATAGCACAATAATTTCTTTGTGGTGGATGCTAATTGGGATCACAATTGTGTTGGATACATGGTTAAATCTAAGAAAAATAAACTGGGATCTAGAATTGTTGGAGATTTAGTTCTTGAAGCAGTGAAATTCAATCCAAAACTTGGTCATAAGGGTCTAGTTTTACATATGAAAGCCAATTATTCACTGGATGTTGAATATATGGAAGCTTGGCGATCTATGGAAAATGCACGTTGTAGGTTATATGGTTCATACAATGATTCTTATGCAAATCTTAGATGGTATTGTGAAGTAATTAATAGAACAAATCCAGGGAGCTTGGTAGAGCTTCAACTGAATGAACAGACGAGACAGTTTGAAAGACTTTTCATTGCATACAAAGCTTCCATTGACGGTTTTCAATACTGTCGTCCTATGTTGTTCATAGATGGAACATTTATGAAGGGTCGTACACAGGGTACAATGCTTGTAGCCAGTGGAAAGGATGGAAATAATGGTAAAAAATCTGAACAATTAATTTATAATTACAGATATGCACAGTAGTAATACATATGTATTAATATTTTCATTCTTATATGTTATAGGTTTGTTTCCGGTGGCAATTTCTGTTGTGTCAGCAGAAAATGAAGAAAACTGGGAGTGGTTTTTAAGAAAATTAAGAGACGGTTTGAAGCATGAAAAACAAGTTGTGTACATATCTGATAGGAACTCAGGTTTGATGGCAAAATTTTCGAAAGTCTTTGATCATCATGTTCATTTTTATTGCTTGTATCATTTGATAGCAAATCTTAAGGGTCGTTTTTCTGGTGGAGGGTATCAAAAAACACTTCGATTAAAGTTATGCACATACTTTCGAGAATCTGCATATGCTCCGAACAGCCGTGTTTTTGAAGAAAAGATAGCACTCTTTAAAAAGGAAGGTGGTTTGGAAGCAGAAGAATGGTTATAGAGTTTGCCTTATGAAAAATGGGCAGTCTCATTTTGCCTTAATATACGTAGGTATGGTGAAATGACTTCAAATGCCGCTGAATCTTATAATTCATGGATAAGACATGCTAGAGGTTTTCCAATCTCTTATATGTTGGAATACATAGTAAGGAATGTTGTCGTTGGTATATGGAAAGGCGTGCAGCAAGCGAAATGTGGACTGGTGTACTATGTGTAAAAAAGGAAAAACGGTGGACGGAGCTATCGGAAATCTGTAAAACTTGGGAAGTAATACAATGTCCAAATGGTCAGTATGAGGTATTATCCAAGATTTCAGTAATGGTTGATCTGAAATTGAGATGTTGTACATGCTATCAGTGGCAAATAAGTGGTTTCCCGTGTGCTCATGCGGTTGCAGTTATACAGAAATTTTGCTCATCAGTGTATTCACATATTGAAGATTGTTCCTTTGCTTCTACGTATTGTAAATGTTACATGTTTGATATAAATCTAATACCAGAAACTGAGAAGTTTGAATGCTCTTCCTTCAAAGATGATCAAAATCCAGTGCAGCCTCCGAAATTAAAAAGAAATCCAGGGAGGCCAAAGTAAAAAAGGAAATTGTCTTATGGAGAAAGAGGATTGGAGAATAAATCTGTTTTATGTAACATTTGTGGACTTACTGGAAAGCATGACCGTTTGACATGTTCACTTGTTAATCTGGTATGCAAATTAAATACATTTTCAACTGTTAGGTTATTTATATCGATTTCATATTATAATTTGTTTATAATCTTTTTATTGCAGCAGTAGTTTCAGAAGAAGATTAGGATGAAAGCATTGGATGCAACAAAAGATGTGGTTGTATAGATGATTTTCATCTGTTTTGTATGTGTAATACTAGAATGTACTCAGTACGCTTATTTGAACTCATCTGGATGTTTATATTTGATTTATGAATATAAGAGAAACTTTCCAGATTTTAACTTCTTTAGATAATTGCAACATTATGAACATAACGTTTATATAATCAGTTTGGAACATGATAGTATAGTTGAAACAAAAGAATAAATACATTTTCAAATAATAAATAGAAAATTACTGATGCTTATATATTATAAATATTCAATCACAAACTTAGAAACAAAATAAACGTCAATGACTCTAACTTACATATAAATATTTACATAAAAACCAACTTAATCATACATATCATCAAAAGTACAACAGTTATTATCATGATATGAACATAGAACAAAGTTGAAAGTGATAATTGATAATATTCCCCCCAGTATCATGCACCCTCCTTGCACTTGCTTGGTTCTTTTCGAAACTCGGTACCTCGTCAAAATCTTATTGTAAGCTTGAAGGACAATTTGTAGGTGTACACCAATGCGACCAACCGTGTATATCACAGTGGTAGTACAACCTTCTGGGATTTCTTGAAGTTTCAGATAATTTAATTGTTGTTGGTGATAAACAAACTCGACAAACTGATTTTCTATACATTACATAGGTATTATTGGATTTGAAATTACTACTAGAGGACATGGTTCTCATTTTGAAATATCAAGATGATCTATAACCAATGATTTCAATTGGTTTTATTTGTAACGACTATATGTTATTTTAAAAAATAACATGTAAATTTAATTTATTTGTAACGGATAGAAACATTGTTTATATATTATTTATTAAGAATGTGCATTATTGTTATTAAAAATACAAGTGTATTAAATATTGTACATGTATATAAACTTATGTGCAAATATATTGTAATGACGTATTTTAATAATATTGAACATCATTAATTTGTTTATATTTAACAATTGTGTTTCTAAGTTTTCGTAAGATAGATTTATTATTATTTTAGGCAACAAAATGAAATATATATTCAAATGTATATTAAAACAAAGGAAAAATTAAAATTTGACTCTGGACTTTATTGATTATCAGTTGAATTGGTATTTTCACATATTCCAATTTAGGAGGATAATGATTGTAGTAAACTTTTAGAAATAGATTATTTCTTGTTTCCCACTTTCCCCATATAAAAAGTGACATACAACACATGGGGGTAAAGAATCATTAAAATTATTTCAATATCTATTTTATATGTTATAATTTTTTTAATTAAAAAATGTTACCTTCAAATATTTACATTATCAACTTTTCTAAAAAAAATTAATTTTGAAATATTCTGGAAGTTTTACATTAAAAAATTGTAAATTATTAGTTTAATTTTTAATAATATCTGCAAAACTATTTGCAATAATAATAATAAGATGAAATAACATAAAAATACGTTTGATATTGTACATGCACATGAATATATTTTTTTATTTGAAAAAGATTTGTTCACATCATTTAAAATTGTAATATATGAAGAATAAAAATATTAGTATTACAAGATAGTAGAATTTTAGTTTCAATTATTTAAAAATTCAGACGGTTTTTTTATTTTAATAATAAAAAAAATAAAAATCCAAAGATTGTACAATCTCAGACAGTCACATCAATAGATAATATATACTGTAAACTGATCATCTATGTACCTAGGAAAATACACAATTTTTTTCGCCGTTTGCACCTCCCCTGATCGTCATCTCCTTCCATTTAATTCCCTCCATTTTACAATCTATAAAAGACTAGGGTTAACAAATCAATTTCATTCATTATACTTAACAAAAACAGAAAAGCTACAAAATCACATGTCTGATTCAATGAAGAACGCGATCATGGAGCCAGTACCTAATTTGGGAGGGACAGTATTCCCAGACGAAATTATGTCTGATATCATATCAAGAATCAATGCAAAGCCATTGACGAAATTGAAGATTATCAACAAATCGTGGAAGTCCAGAATTGAAAACAGGTATTTTCAAAGGAAACAGCATCTGGTGCAAATGAGGAGGAAGAACCGCATTTGCTTTCTCCTTTAAAAAGAGTTTGGCTTTTCTCCACTTTCTTACGAGCCGTCGCCACCTGGAACGATGGCCAACACAAGGGTACTCATGGATGGAGACAAAGAATATTATTATCTTGCTACCTAGCGGTTTAGTCTTTGTATTGTTCAATAAGAGATGAGTTCTTCTTTTTTCCAATGAATGGTGATACGGTGAACATCCCTACTACCCCAATGGAGGTCCCTCCTAAATCTAAATCTGCATATGTTTATTTTGATTCTTATGATTCGAACTCATGATTATAAGATTCTTAGGTTAGCATTGTTCGATCTGCTAGAGATTTTTTTATTAAAGACTAAGGTTTTTTCAGTCTCACAAAATCAATGGCATAATGGTGTTCCTTACCCCTATGATTTTCCTGTGTGGAAGCCATCATGTTTTGTTGCGGGTAATATTCACTAGTTGATTTCAGATTATAGCATACATTTCGGGATTACGAGCTTCTGCTGTAAAGACGAAACTTTTGATTTTATTTGATTACCGGATGAAGTCACTAATTCGTCTAAGATTGAGTTTGGGGGATTGATGAAGACAGGCTTGTGGTTTATTCTTCGCTGGTTGTATCTCATGAATACAAAATAGTACACAAGCCTGTCTTCATCAATCCCCCAAACTCAATCTTAGACGAAATAGTGACTTCATCCGGTAACCGAATAAAATCAAAAGTTTCGTTTTTACAGCAGAAGCTTGTAATCCTAAAATGTATGCTATAATGTGAAATCAACCAATGAATATTACCCGCAACAAAACATGGTGGCTTCCACACAGGAAAATCATAAGGGTAAGGAACAACATTATGCCATTGATTTTGTGAGACTGAAAAAATCTTAGTCTCAGAATAAAAATCTCTAGCATCGAACAATGCTAACCTAAGAATCTTATAATCATGAGTTCTGGAATCATACCCCAGGCCAAAATAAACATATGCAGATTTAGATTTAGGAGGGAACTCTATTGGAGTAGTAGGGATGTTCACCGTATCACTATTCATTGGATTTTTCAGAAAGAACTCATCCCTTATTGAACAATACAACGCACTAAACCGTTACAAGGTAGCAAGATAATATTCTTTAAGGAGTCTTCTTAATCTCCTTAACAACACGATCATCATACTTAAGACTACTGATCTCTTTAATGCAGGTCCTTAAATTGCTCCTATAACAAGTGGTTGGCTGACTACTAATATTTGGATCATCTACCAAAAAAGAGTCTAATGAGTAGGGCACTTTTAATTAGAAAGCAGTTAATTCAAACTTTATTAAAGCAAAATACATACCAAAATAAGGTGTGAAATTTTTTAGAGGTCGTTTCACTTTTTTTATCATATTCCCAACTAGTATCAGATTCATCATCATCTCTGAAATCACTGTCACTCTCAGCACTGTCGACTTGAGTGGATTCAATATGTGAACGCTTGAATACAAATTCACATTCCGAATCTATAAAAATAACACACAAATAATAAAACTAAAAGTGTAATTTTATTTATATAATTTTTTAATTGTAACATTTACACGAAATTATTACCTGAATTTTTTCCAAATTTTTTTTTCTTTCGAGGCTTCATCGCTGTTGTTTAGATACAAGACACGAAAGAAAAAAAACAGTACTATTAAAGGAACAAATACCAAAACAACAAGGTTTCTATACATGCAGTTTGTTTAAAGAAATGAAAAGCTTCATTGGGTTTCCCCAAATCTGTTCTTCTCTTATTAACTCTTCGATTCCTAAATTCATAACAGCGCACAAAGAAATGAAATATTATCCCTAAATTACTTATAAAAATCAGAATTGAAAAAAAAAATCATGGAATTTAGGAATTGAGGTTTGCTAAAAGGATGAATACATTGTACCCATGGGCTAACACTTACATTTAAAAAAAAAACAACCATGAAATTCAGAGAATTGAGGTTTGCTAAAAGGATGATTACATTGTACCCATGGGCTAACACTTACATTTGAACAGGAACTGGGTAAAGGGGCAGATTGAAGTCGACGAGGAGGAATTCGCGAACAATGATACACAGTTGTTTCAAAGAGATTGCTTCCCTAAAAATTTGAAAATTTTCCCAATTCAAATTGGGAAAAAGCTCTTTAATGGTAAGTGTATTCAATACATAATCATGCTTATCTACGATGGCCTTGAAACGTAGTCTGGCTATGAAGAAGCGAGGGTGGCAGATGCAAAGTTACTGAAGCAGAAGTAAGTGACGCGGTGTGACAGCAAAAACAGTACCCACTGTCTAATGTCAATGTACATTTTGTATCTGAAAATAAAACCTTTATAGGGACAAATTGAACAAATCACTCAGAAAGTTGTAGCTGAGAGTAAATTTCAAATAATGTTTTGACTTTTTTTTTAAAGTATACAGTATTCTGTAGGGAATTGTAATTTTCCTATTTTTTTTTCAGCTTTAGACTTGTTGGGCACATTATTATTTTATAGACTTTATTAGTAAATTTTATATTTTCAGTTTCAATGGGCCACTGCTCACACTTTTCAAAATAGCTATATTTTTCAATTTTAATTATTTTAATCATTTTTTTATATATTTTTAATTTCGACTTCATTTTGCAAAATCTTTGTATTTTTATTTTCAAATGTCAAACTAAAATTCCATCCCAACGCACCAGGTAAATTAGATTGAAGACGTGACGTAAAATACAATAATTATTTTTTTTTATAAATTTGGTTATAATCATTATTCTAATAAATGATGTGATAAATAGAAAAATCAGAAAATTTAAATAAACCTATATATTAAACCCAACTTTTATAACTTTAAAGAAAATGATTTTTATATAAGGATCATATCACTAAAAAAGTCATCATTCTCAGAATTTGAATGAATAAATTGGTCCCTTTGAATGTCAAAAAGGTGCCTAACACATGGTAAAGTAAAAATGCATAAATCCGTATACAATTTTCAAGACAGTGCAAAAGATTTCCTTTGAATATTCCTAAATCTGTGAACACTATGACATCAAAATACCAGCTCGTGATACCATTTAACAGAAAAGATAATGACCACGTAGGTGTAGATTTTGTGTGAGATAATTTCACGGTGAGATGGATCATAATTTAGAAATGACGTTTTAATACTTTGATAGGAGTAAGTGTTAATTTTTGCTAATTAATGAACCGTCCAACTGTGAGACCGTCTCACACAAGTTTTTGCTAAAGACCAATTGATCCTCAATACCTGCATCTAGTTCGAGAATAAGATACATCATAAACCACGTCTCCAGTGCTTTCGGAACATCAAAAACTTCCTGCATTTTCAAGAAAGCAAGGCAAACATTTTCGCATCATTAACATTCTTGTAAGCACTAATAATGCATGAAACATTTGAGTGTATGGACAACGAGGTCCTTATGGAGAAAAATACACCCAAAAGTAGGGGGTTTCTTCTCCTTTCCTCATGCTATTATCCCTCCCTAGATAATTTCATAATATTATTAAATTAACATGATTGGCCTCCTAGTCACGTTAATTTTCATGTTCTAATAGAAATTCAAGAATGAACCCAGATATTTATAATTCTTGGACAAAATAAAAGTATGTGCTGTACAGTAAAAGAACACCGTCGAACAGATTTGAAGCATGTTCTTTTACCAATTATAGACCAACAGAACTAACAGCAACAATTTGCTGAAGAAAAGGTACTTTTCACATGTAAATTATGGAGAAGCCACTCAACAATGGCATATACATGTACTGATTTAAAGAGGGAAGGATCTAGAACATTTTAATTTATTTAAGCAGAATGAAAGGGGTTTAATTTCCTCACATAAGCAGAAACTTTAGGACGAGTATGCACCTTAAGGGGATGTTTGTTTAAGCAGAATGAAAAATGTACCTTAAGGGGATGTTTGTTTAAGGTACATACTTGTGGAAACATACTGAAGTTTCTGCTTATTTGAGGATATTAAACCCCTTTCATTCTGCTTAAGGGTGACAAGAGGGGCTAAAAAGGGAAAATGAAGAGATATTGAACAATTTTTCAGTTAATAATATCTCATGTAATCTTTTACTGACATCTACTAGCAGTTGTTATCACAACACAAGTTTCACATTCATCAATGATTCCAATAAAAATTGCAAATATAAAGCAAAGAATTTCAGGAGCTTGTCTGATCTTACTAACAAGGCATCATACAAACAAAATCTTCATTTTAATATTTTTTCAGAATCTTTAATTCACAAAAATAAACACTTGCATTCAATTATGCTGGTTAAGTGATACCGTCAATTTAACAGACAAGTAATAAAGGTAGTTAGTGGATTGTAATTTTCTATCTATTAAATAAATACAAGTACAATGAAACAGATGCATTAACAACCTCCAAATATTTTGTTAAGAAAGACGAGTTTGAATATACATCTAACCTTTTTAGCAGACTCAATCAGCATGTTCACGGAAGCGTATGATTTTGCTAATAAAAGGCTTCTCCTTTTGATAGCTGATAATAATAATCTCATCTTTAGAATTTTTAAAACAAAACCGCAATTTTTAATCAACGAAAAGATAATGAAGCATCTTTAAAAGAAAATAAATTCCAGCAGAGAAAAAATGTATAAGATGAACTCACATTACATAGGCAGATGCAACAAAACAGCACAAACCAAAGGAGAAGTGAATAAGAAAGGTGGGCCAGAAGTTATCTCTGTCCAAATATATCCTTTCAAGGATGAAGGTGGCTACACCTGAAACAAGTAGAAATTCATAGCCTGCAGGCATGCAATCTTTAAAAGAAAAGGAAGAACCCTGCAAAGAAATATAAAGAGTCAAAATTATAATTAAAATATGCAATTGAGATAAATGTCATATCCACAAAGCTCAAGGTGAAATGTCTTGAGAAATAACCATATTAACTATCAAACTACAGGATATTACCTTGAAATATTTTTTGATGAAAACTCCTGAGTAGATTATCCTGAAGATCATGTCTTTATCAAGGTCAAGGAAGCAAACAACTTCAAATTATCAATTAAATACTAATGTTGTTGCTGAAGCTACTTTGATAAATAAAACACAAGTTATGGCTTCAAATTTTAACTTCTGCTAAGTTCAAAAGAGAAATTTAACAGTATAAACTATTGGAAACCAAAGTCATCATTTGAAGCATATACTATTTATTTATTCAAGAAAACTCCAACAGTGAGACTGGTAAACAAACTACTAACAATCAAACGTTGATACATTGTGAAACTAAACAGAAAACATCCTACATCAAATCTGTAAAATAAGGCATAATATACCTGGTAAATAAAAACATCATGAGCAACCTTAACTTTGCAAACATATTCCACACAACTTAATGATATAACTTTTCAACAAAGGGGGCAAATTGCCAAATACTATCGATGACAAACACCCATTGGAAGAGGTGATCACAAGATCAAAAAGTCCATTAAGGATACTCAAAGAGTTTGCCAATATCAATCCAACTGCTCCTGCTGATCTTATAAGTGAGACATTCAAGACTAAGTAAATTACTGAGAAGATCAGCAATGAGTCATTTGATTGTTTAAGTTGATTCTCTGTTGCAACTGCATGCAAAAATGCTTCTGACGTTCCTAATAGAGAAGAAAGTACAATAGCTTAGAACTCCAAATAACTATCTCTTTGGCACATAACATCAATGCTTGGTGGGAGCAAAAATCAAAATAGTAGCATAAAAGTCGATAAGACAAAACTGAAAAATAATAAAGGTTCGAAACAATGCAAAAGTAATATGTATAATCATTTACCATTCATGGCCAACACTATCACATAAAGGCAGTAATATCGGAGCGCTGTTGAAGCTTCTCCATCACTCCATTTACTACCATACAGCAACCTGATAAGGGAATAGGAATAGCTTGGACCAAATGTAATGACCACCAGGCCTAGCAAATAAAAGAAAATTAAGAAAAAGCAAAGTTGGAAAAATATATTTAATCTCTTGGAAAACCACAATCGACAGATATTTTGGAACATATTTTTTCTCTAAAGTGACAGTTATAGTGGATCGGAGGGAGTACTAAGGAACATTTCTAACAACACGGGGAAAACAAGAAATGATTTTCCAGAATCTGTAAGATATGCATTTACCTATTAGCAAAACAAGCTTCAAAGCATCTGTTAGATTCCTCCCAAGGTTCTTTTTGCCCTCCTGATTTCCTGCATGAAGACATGGTTAAAAAGGATTTCCCCCACTAGGAGAAGACCAAGTAGTGAATACTTATTCATAAATTGTACACAGAAACTTGAAAGTAAAACATATAATTTTAAAACAAATGGCGGAGTCCCTAAGCATATATCAAGAAAAATGCTTCAAGTTTACAGACAGTTACAAAATGTTAGATTAGTGATAGTGAATAGGCACGACAAGCCTACATCTTCCAAGTAAAAAGGATCTCAGGATTATATGAATATCAGGGAAGATACCCCTTAATCCATATCTCAACGTCAGAAGCAGCCATATCGCACTTGCATCTTGATTGCAAAATATTTTATAGAAACACATTTTTTAGAACCAGGTGGCTTAGCCCACCTGGCCACTGGGTTTCTCACTATAGTGGGAGACCCAGGTTCGATTTCCTTTGGAAACGAATACCTTTACCGCTCGAAAAAAAAAAAAAAGAAACACATTTTTAGGATGTCATAATGAGAAAAAATAAATAAATATTTAAAAGAAGAGATAAACCTGATGCAGACCTTGCAAACGTCGAATAAGAACTTTCTTCAAATGGAAGAAAGATCATCCTCACCACTAAGCTCCCTGAGAACAAACTATTATCTATTAGAATACTGATTAGATGGTGGAAGGCAGATTCTAAAAGATCTAGAACTTTCATGCAGAATCCATATCAAACAACAGCAGCATCCACCTGAAGAACCCATGATTCATTGCAAATAATAATTGAATTTAAAAAAAAAAAAAAAAAAAAAAGGTAAAGGGCCATGATTGACTTACCTAGTTTGTCTACAAGTCCATATACAGCTTGGTTATACGGTGTATCCAACCATACAAGAACCATCTTTTCACCTTCTTGAAGAATCAACTTGCGAAAGGATTGAAGAGTAAAAAGCATACACATGTTTGCAAGTGGTCCATCATAACTCAATATACTTCCCATCCTGCAACAGTTTATAGTGAATACTATAGGCAGCGACTGATTTTTCTCTTGAAGAATCTAACTTGATTCAAATTGGAATGTAAATAAATAAGAGAAGTTGTTATGTTGAACTAATTCAATATCGTAGATAACACCACAGAAAATATGTGCATGTAATTATTATTTCATCTTCCAATTCCTGATTAACTCTTGATACATATCCCACAAGGTCAACAATAGGGTTGTATTACATTGAAATAGTGAATGCTGGACACAACTACATGGTTCAAGAAAATGGCACTAAGATCATCATCATTTGGAAACTAAACAATATAATATTCTTGGGGATCTGACAGCAAAATGGTCTGCCAGTAAAAAAAAAAAAAAGAAACACATTTCATAATTCAGGCTATCATAATTCTCGTGTTTTAATAGAGTTTTTTTTTGGTGCTATGCTCAATACAACAAACAATGGCATACTTCCTTTGACTACTTATCCAAGAGTTATCTTACACACTAACTAATATACCTTAGTCTTTAACACAATGATGGATTCAAATACAGATGGATCAAAATACTGATAAGAAGGAATACTCCCTCCGTCCAAACTTTGAATGTATGATTCCTTTTACACGGGTTTTAAGGAATATTGATTGTTTTGTATGAAGTGGTGAATGGAGAAAAAAGCAAAGGGTATTGTTGGAGAGTGGAATCCATATATGAATAAAGTGATTGTATATAAATAAATTCAATGACAATTTAAGTAATTATAGAGATGTTTTGAGGGTGAAGATAAAGTGTCATGGGGTGTTGTTTTTCCATTTTGGTGGAAGTTGGACAGACAAAAAAGAAATACATACATTCAAAGTTTGGACGGAGGGAGTATTTAAGATTCTCCAGGCTTCAGAAGAAATCACAAAAAAGCATTTTATGCAAAAATGAAATAAATATATATATATATATATATATATATATATATATATATATATTCATATATATGACTAAATGATTCTCTAAGAATTCAGTCATTTAATTTTCCAAACAAGTTTTTTTAAGTAATATGTGCAGCTATAGATAATGATGCAAAAAGGTCAGTACCTGAATGGAAACAGAACAGAAGTTTTATATACTCGAAATAGAAAGAAGTAGCCCCAGTAACCTAAGAAAATAGACCCCCCATATGCAACCTGTGACAGGCCAAATACAATTGATTTCTCCTGCAATAAAATAGTTGAGTAATCAGCAGGTGAAGTTAAACAGCCTTGGCCATATACAGCAGATAAATACTTGCACAATAATAGTTAAGCAGGCAAGAATATATATTTTGGATATGAAGAAGGGTAAGGAAGTAAATTTACAATTGTATTACGTGTAATGTTTGCCAAATCAAGAGAAGAAAACATAACCAGTATATATACAATTCAAAAAGTTGCATCAAAATATTAAGTACTGGAACTGGAGAGAAGCTGAAAAGCTGGAGAGAGGCTACATTGCCAATATAGGATACAGATAATAAAAGAACATGAAGACACTCTTTAAGGCATGATTAGACTCCAAAGAAACATTTACAATACAAGGAAAGAATTAGTGGAAGGCAATATATCATGAGAGAGAAATAGAATCAGATGTAGAGAAATAAAGTTACAATTGAAGCTTTGGAATGTTGAAGAGTTAATAATTTGGAATCTTGCACTGTATCCCCATGCCACAACCAAGACTTATTAAACAGAAATACGTATACAAAATACCTACACAAACACAGCCCCTAAGTCTATCAATAAGCAAAACATAATAATCTTTAATCATCTCTGAGTTGAGACAGAATTCATATAATCTTCCACTATCAGCATGCTTGAGATAAAATGATATAGCTTTATTCAAATTTTCATGTATAATAATAATGACAATTTAAAAAATCCTTTAGAAGAAAGCCCACAGCTTTAGTCAAATTTCTTGCTCAAGACTGTAAAAATTCCTTTAAATGTAATAGTGCATTTATTGAACGTTAATATTTACCAGGCTTGGTAAATTCAGGATGAGGATATATGTTACTATACAGCGTGAAAAAGTAGCAGCAGTCTCAACAACCAGCCGCAATCTGAGAAGAACCAAATTCTGTGACAAAATATAAAACGGTTCTGCCAGTAGCTCGAGTACGCATGCAAAACCTGCACATGCTTAAAAGATTAAATCGGAAGTCCTAACTAGAAAGAACAAGTCTATGGAACAAGTCAAACCATTCTGTTTTCCAAGCAGAATATTTTATTAAAAGAAAATCAATAAACAAAGAAGTGCCTCATCCTTATTAGCAACAGCCTATTAACAATGATACAAGACCAACAGATTATACATATGATGGCGAAACAATGAAACATCAACAATGACAAAAAAAAGCCAAAGATAACAAAATACTTTCTTTTTTTGGCTTTTCTGTGCAGCTACTTTTTTAACCCATCATTTCTGCATGTAAATATTTTCAAGTATAACTTTTGTATAAAGATTTATTTTAATTCTCATTTTTGTTCAATTCTAACTACCCACATCACTAAAGGCCCACCTTCTTTGTTTGAGAACACTTAGATATTTAGAACAGCAAAGCATGCGACTATTTCTAATTAGCTTACCATTGATCAAGATAGCTTGTGCATACGGACTAGAATAACTTAGATCTTGCCACCAGAATACAAATAAGCATGCTGCAACTGTAACTAATACTCCTAAAGGAAAGGACATCCAGGCGACTTTCAAAAGCTTCGCTGCATTTGATCCTGTTGCTGAAGCACCATCACTGCAAAATCAATTTTCAGAGACAATTCAGAAAACCAACACGACTAACAATTCATGCATGCTTTTGTTGCAGCACTACCATCAGAATTCAGAGATATATTAATAACCACCAAGACACATGGCAAACATAAGTATTCAGAAAATTAGAAGGCAAAAACCTGATCCAGACAATAACTCAATTACTATTACAATTAGAAACCACAATTGGCATAGATTGCTAATATGGAGGCTCTGAATTTTACACCCTTTTAAACGAAACGAAAGTAACATTATGCATGCAGTCTTCAACCAGGGACAAAGTTGGCTTTTTATTTTTTTATAGATAATTTATAAATTCAATATATTATTTAATAAAATAAAATAAAAATCTAATCATTTTTATAATTTAATAATTATTTAGTTATTTATAGGTGTATTCTTAAATATCATAAATGTAATTACAATGCAAGGATTACAATTATGATGAATTAAAAACATAAAAATGAAAGATGTTCAAATTTAGAATGATAATCCCGATATTATTTTGTATGTTATGAGTGAGAACGATCAAGATTTATATTAAAGCATGTTGAAAGCTAATTTACTCAATTTTTATTAATTAATTATATGTTTCGACAAAATTAATACGAAAAAAAAATTGATAACTATTATTCTTAATGGGGGGCCCCCTGAGGATAATTTCTGACTCCGTCACTGAGTTCAACCATATGACAGATGAGGTTGTTCTATGTGAAAAAGCATGGAATAGAACCTTCATGATACCATGCCAATGTATCACCAAAATCAAATCTTTGAATGTAATCAACTACTCAAGGAAACAAGCAATCTAAATTATTAAAGGCAAGCGAGTGGTACCAAATAAGCATATTGAAGACAATAACAATAGTTACGAAAGCATTCAAAACTACCAATTGATATCAGCCCTCATGCATGCTCGACGAAACCCCTCTCTACTGAGAAACAACACACAGGTAACAAATAGTTGGAATTGTACAGCATAAATCTGCATTGTGTTAAGTAACACAGACAGTTAGATAGAATGAAATAAAAACAAACAACTAAAGGATAAAATATGAAATAAATAAACAAAAGTATAACAGTAAGAAAAAACTCTACAATGATGTTTTTCCACAACATTCTAGTATTCTACCATTGATTTTCTCTATTAAACTCACATCATTACCTCCAAATGTCATCCAAAAAAAGAAAAAATTAAACATATAACAAGTTCAAAGATATAGTTACCGCATAATCTTCTTCAGAGAGGTGTCTAACAATCCAGGAATTGAATATGAACGGGATTCCCCTCGAAAGAAACTGCGTAGCTACACATGCACATCATTATACATAAGTACTGTATCACATAGTAAAATCAACTTTAACAAAACGAGACCAATTAACGGAGGTAAAAGTAATGATCAATCAAACCTAATAAATATCTAAATGTGTGCTGGAAACTCGCAGCTGCGCCACCATCTGCATTTGACATCTCTGAAACAATTTTTATTCTGTTAATTATAGAATTTATGTGTCCTTGAACCAGGTAATCACCCCTCTCGCACAAATTTCATGAAACATTTTCTCCGCAATCTCATCCACCACGCACAACACACAATTCAAAGTGTGGGAGCTTAAAACCAGTCCTTGGCTCTGCATTTCAAATACCAAGTCAACAATTTCTCAACCTCAGCAAAATTCCTTGGCATACAATGAAGACTCACCACCAACAATCGAGTGCTTCCCGTTGAATTTGTCGATGAAATCTATCGATAATCACCTTCTCTAATTGTTGCTCGGGTCTTCAAATCGGGGTCCTTCCACTTCACTGTGCCTTCTTCACCAGAGAAATGGGAAACTATTTCTCTTCAATAATTTAGTCGATTAGAGAGAAGTAAATTTACGGTAACTGGTATGCTAATCAACACGACAAAGATCAAGAGTTGAGAAAATTAATTAGGGCTTAATAAGAGGAACCCAGTTGAGAATTGGGATTTGGAAGGATTTGATATTAAAAGGTAAAAAATTGGAAAAATTAGGTGTAAAAAATTAGCAAAATTACAAACAGATGTAAGGGGCCGATTGGTAGCCATTATAAGACCCATATTATGGGTATTACAAACTAAATTGTCTTGATTGGTAGCAATGATAAAATATTATGGATCCATTTCTTTTTCAGCCATACCCGATAAAACCCGCAGCATATTACGGACGAAACACTGTTGCTCTTCATCAAAGAAATCAGACCCCCCCTCCGATAAATTTATCTGGATTCAACGGTTCCATTCCTATTACAGATTTGCCCTCGATTTAAATTGATCATTTCACAATTGGTTTGGGGTAAATATTTCTCTTCCTCTTCACTTTGCGACGAACAGCGATTGTTGTGTTGCAGGCTGTGATGAAACGACGGCGGGTGGTGGTGTCGCGCGACGGCGGTGAGTGGTGTGGAAGCGGGTTCGTCGGTGAAGGAGATGGGTCGCGATGGCGACAATTGGTGATGGTGTCGCGACGTCGGCGGCGATCTGTGGCGCGTTGTCGCGACGGCGAGACGCACGACGAAGCGTGCGACAATGGCGAGGCTGGGCGTACGGTGATGACGAGTAGGTCACGGCTCTGGTCGGAGGGGAAGATGGGTTGCGACGGCGATGGTTGGCTGGAACAGGGGTTATGGAATCTGTGAATTCGAGTTTGCTTTTATTTTTTTCTATTTTTTTTTCTTGGCCGGGGTTCAGGGATCGATCCCAATTTCATTGGCATTCTGATTTGGTGAAGATTTGATTACAATGTTTTTTACAGTGTTCTTATTTTTCTTTGATTGAGTTTTTAACATAGGAGGTTTTCTTAGGGATTGGGCTTATTCAAACTGGTTCTTTTAGTTCAAGATTGAGTAGAGAACCTTGGAATTCTTCTCTGTGTTTGTTGTGTTTGTGAGTGTAGTGGAAGTTCTCTTGTATGATGTTAATTAGCTCTTGAACTGGTCTATACACCCACTTCTATTTGACAAAGTTAGAATCTGATTAATTTTGTTGTTCTTGTTGCAGGAATGGCTTTGGCAGATCACTCAACCGTGTCACCTTGGAATTCTTGTTGAAGGAATGATTAAGTTTGTTTTAGATGGTGTGGGTGAATTAACCTGTATAGTGAACAATTTGAGACTTCTGTGTTTAAAGAATGTTCTTGTGAATATCCAATTTGTTGATTCTTTTGTTGCTTCGTACTTCCCTGTTGAATTTGATGTGAATATTATGATCTGTCGATTATTTTGATATGTTGAATTCTTTTGCGAGGAGTTGGCCTCTACTGAGTTGTGTTTGCATGCCCATTCATTATGTTTTGATTTCAAGGGGAAACCCGCTGAATAATGGGAGAGAAATGGAAATTATGGTAGGGATAAAATGGTAATTTTATATGTTACACTGATTTTATATGGTGTACCAATCATCATATTAAATTATATCATCTTTTAATAACCCCTACCAATCAAACCTGCTTTATCAAATAAATTTGTATGTTTCCACTTTTATGGCCTACCAATCAACCAAATCCTTACTAATTTTGTACTATCTCACCTCAAATAATAACCCCTACCAATCGGACCCTAAATGTGCAAATTTTTGTGCTTCTGTGCAAAAAAAATTTGTGCTTCTGTGCAAATTTTTTATACCTAGTTGTAATAAGACCTCTTTCTACCTTATTTGTAAATGACCCAAAATAAAATATTGGTATTGATAGAAATATAAATGCCTTAAATATTTTAAATTTAGGGATATAAGTGGAAATATTGAAATGGGTAAAAAAAATTATAAAATTGATGAAAATTTTATAAATAAAGGAAATTTAATATGAAATTTTAGATATTATTATCTCTAATTTTAATACACAAATTTAATTTAAAATTTTAACAAAATAAATTGTTTATGATAAATATATCACTAAAAAGCCAAATAAGCGGTGTAAAGGCAATATAATAATTATTCATAATTATTTAATATTAGACAACTAATACTAAAAAGATGTTATATGAAACTCAAATATAAAAGAGAAATGTCATATTGGTCTAAATAGTATTGTTATACTTCATTCGTCCCGTATTAATTTGCATCAACTTTTGGGCACACAAAATTAAAAAAATATGTTCTTTATGCTTGTTGGATTGATTTGTGAGGATAATTTTGTAATAAAAATGCATCTTTTGTTTTATTGAATTACTTTATGATGTCATTCTATGTAAATATGAGGATATTGTGAGGGTGGGGTTCGTGATTGATTGTCCATTTTTAGCGTGTAAGATAGTATGTAATGTTTTAAAATACGAAGTATGCAAGTTAATATGAGATGGATGCGGAATATTTGAAAAAAATAAAAAAACTAAGAATAAAAGCATTTTACTATAGTGAATCATAACAAGAAATTAAATATGGCGAATTTTTTTGTCTCATGTATACTAGTTCTGCACAACTATCATTTTAACAAAAATAGTAATAAATTGATTTTTATAAGTGAAACAATTATACTAGCAAACTTATAAGTTTTTTTTTAGTTTAAAAAAAAAAACACTAGTTACATAATGCAACTAATGTAAAAAAGACTTTCTCCTAACCTCATTGATACGTGAAAAATGTACATTCGTATTGGGCTGAATTCCCACCTGGATCCTTACGTGTGAAAGCCCGATTAAGTTGTGACAAGCTGGCCTTCGTCCACGTAAACAACCTGCAAAAACACGCCGTACGATTCTCCGGCGTAGACACTCCGACGCTCAAGTCAGAAACCAAAAAAACTCAAGAAAATTCAGTGTGGTGGGTAATTCGTAAGTATCAGTATCAGTTACCTCTTCTTTCTTGTTGAATGATAATATATAGATGATAATTTACATACCATGTACGTCATTTTTCTCCATGTTCCGGACATGTTCTCATCGTGGAAAAACATGTTTTCTGTTTTGTGGAAAGCGGTTACCCACCTCCGGTGCCTGAGGGAGATTCTGGAATATTCTTTTTCTTGAGGCACAATTATCTCATTCGGTTAAGATCTTCCTTATTTGACCAAGTAAACTAATATCTTCATAGCGAGGTGGGTCGAAGTGGGTCAGCCTCTCATTTCGGTTATTTATCCTAAGTGGGCTCAAGCCCACTCAATATTATCCACTTTCGTGGGTTAATTTCGGGATTGGGCCGGAGACCCAACCCTCACTCCAGCTTAGTCCGTAATAAGAAGGATTTGGGCCGTGGGCCTTTCCTCTCTTCTGAATTATCCCTAATCAAGGGAACTTGGGTCGAGGGCCCAATAATCTATTTGTCCTATGCCCATTAATTAAATGGGTTGAACTCGTTTGAAATGGACTATGCCACAAAATGTCGTATCACTCATTTTTTATAGTGACTTAGGTTGTCGATCGTTGGGTTTGTCCAGATTTTTTTGATGTTCTGGAAGTTAATTAATGAATCTCAAGAACAAATTTTATAGTTATTGCTAAAAAATTAGATTCAATTTTTTGTGTTTATATTTAACTAAAATATTCAAATGACTTGAAAAATTATAAATATACTGTATAGTAGAAAATTTTGATTTTTTTTATGTGCACTTGTTCTGCACAATGAATAATTTTAGGAAATTATTTTTTAAATAAAACAAATAATAGATAAACTTATTTTTTAGTGAAATAATACAATTTATAAATAAATAAAAATTATCTAATTAGTTATTATATTAAAAAAATATAAACAAATAAAAATTATACAGTGCAAATGTTGAATACAAGAGACTTTGTCAAATTCATAACCTCATTTTTTCCTGCATTCATATTGTGGCATGCTGAGTTTATCCAACTTTTCTTTAAGTTCTTAAAATTAATTAATGAATTTCAATAATTATTAATTCAAAATTCGTATTAAATTATCAAGTTTTTATTAAACAGCAATATTCAAATGACAGATCTCCAACCCTAAATTAAGGTGGTCTCTTGTGCATTATTTACAAGGTGCCACTAGTTTAAAATTATTTTTTTTAACAAAATTACTTATACTCTTGTCTGAAATAAATAATATTTACAAATTTATATTTTTCTAATATACACGCAAGATGCACAGTGCAACAAGTAAATACAAGTTTATATTTTATCTTTTATTTTGTCTTGTATTTTGAAATACTATTATGTTATGTGAATTTAAGGATATAATTAATTAACATATAATGTATATTAAAAGTAAGGGATTATTTTGTTTGCCTAAAAAAATAGAATCAATCTAGTTTATACCTAACAACAATATTTATATGACCAGAGATCTCCAATTCTAAATTATGTTGTTCTTTTGTGTATTCGTGGTTCATTTGGTGCACAACTATAATTTTTTATTAAAATAAAATATTAATATAAAACTAAAACATTTAAAAGTACACAACAATTGCACAATATAATTTTTATATGCAAGACTCTGTCTTCTAAATTATATTTCATTTAACATTTCAAAATTACTATTATGTACTACATGTATTAAATGACATAATTAATCAACATATATTGTATAATAATTAAATATATAATTACAAACTCAGTTTGAATTATCACATTTCTATAACAATTTATAATGTTCTAACATTTTGGTTATTTTTTGAAGGCTACTTGATCGCCTCTAATACTTGAAACTTCACACCTCATTGTAATTAAAATAAAATAACATATTCTTTCATAACTTCGACCAGGATCACGCACGCACACACACCAAACTTTCCATTGTTTGCAAAAGAAACAAGGCCCTAGAGAGCAAAAACATGATGAGGCCAACATCCGTATCGCACAAAATCGAGAGCTCATTTGCCTTCTTGACGATGCCTTCCTTGTGCTTTGTGTAAGTAACCTTAGCGAGATGTAGTACATTAAAAATTTTTGCATCACAATTTTCTTTCGTCCCTATGTTAATTAATGTTGAATCAATCCGGAAATTAACTAAATGTGATTTTGCAAACATTAATTCATTAAAAATTAATTTTAAAAAATGTGAACACTTTGACCGTGCAACTAATTATGAAATTTTGACTCATTTTAATGGGTCATAGGACCAAAAATGCGAAATGAAGACCATTACATCATATAAAAAATATTAGTTAATATAAATGAAAATAGTAGTTTGAATAATATTAGTATTTTTTAATATATACGAATTGCTTCCGCAAAAAAATGTAAAAACAATTTAGTTGAGAATTTGTTAGATACATCATAGTATTACTTATATATTTAGGCCTCCTTTGGTATATCAGATAAGCGCAAGATTGACATTTTATCGGACCATTTAATAGCTTTTGTAGTAGTCTTACCAGCCCAAGACATTTTCACGGCCCACATTTAATTATTGTTTTCGTTCAGTGGAGATATTAGCTTAAATTGGGGAGATACACCATCTGGTCTCTACAGTGTTTAAGAAAACATACGCGAAAGGACAAAATCATCATAGGTGGTTACTGAACAATCAACACATATCTCACATTTCAGTGTGTACCAAAGGGCTGTTAAAGAAAAAAAAAATGTAATCTGCGCCGAGAAACTAAAATAACTATCTAGACCGATAACATCTTGACCCTACCAAATGAGGCCTTATAAGATTAAAAGTTGTGTGGGCTGGGCATCACGGGGTGAAATAGAGACTCATACACGTCCTGCCCCGCATGTGGTGTGGGGGTTGTCCCGCTCAATTTATTATATGTTGCAGGTCTAATTCGCCCCAAACAAATTGTGGAACGGTGTAGCTGTCTCAAGGTAGTGAATTTTAAATTTTTTACTTTCTCCATATGTCTTTCGTATGTAACTCAAATGTTAATAATATATATAATATATATATATATATATATATATATATATATACTAACATAAAAGAAGATTGAGCGGTCACTTTGACCAGTTTCTTCCCGGTGGCCGGTACGCTCATCCCCGCCAGTTTGTTCCGGCTGCCGGTGAGTAAAATACGTGTACAATAAATTTGATATGCGTTATTTTCACCTCATCTTTATCTTTTACTCTATCTTTTTCACACTTCTTCCCCTTCACAACTATTCCTGCCTCAATACGCAATGTTCCCCTGTGCTCCGTTTCAAAAGATAGGTATTTAATTTGTTGTAATTTTTGGTTCTGCAGTTTCTTTAATTCGTTTATTTGGATTTAATAATAGGCAGAATCTCGATTTTACATATTCAGTTCACTGCAATTTTAGTGAAACATTGGTACATCTCCACCGCTCATGTCATCTCTCCTTGCTCTCTTTGCTTGTTTGATCCATAGAGTATGTCAACCACATGTTTGATGAAATGCCCCAATTAAATAGCCTTCATTTTTCAAACTTTGTGTTGCTCTTTTTCTCTCTTTGTTAGGCCTTGTGTTAAATAATTTCTACAAAACTATACACAGAAGGTTGTTAAGAGTTTATCAAATTTGTCAGAAAGACCTATTAAAATTGAATATCAGTCATTGTTGAATGGCCTAATTACTCTTTGTATTAAATAAGTATATGTTCTTTCATATCTGAATAACTATGACATACACCATCATCTGTATTTGGACACACAACTTAAAGAAAGTGTTTATCGTTTTGGGGAAAAGGCATTAATACTTGAGTTGCTAACATTAGTGAGGCGTTTTGCACAAATCCTAAAATATAGAAACAGATGTGAAGTTGTTGTGTGGGTGCTATCAAAAACTATAATCTTGTAGTAAGTTGCTGTAAAAAAACCGACTTTATAGTGCTTTTGTATTGTAAGGCATTACTCATGCCATTATGAATTTTAATAAAGTTACTTTTCCGCTGGAAAAAAAAAAAGAAAAGGCTTTGCAAGGACATATACACATATCTTTAGTTTTATATATAGAGCATATAAGTAGCACCCAAAATAGAAAAAGAAGTTGTGGGAGTGCATAATAGATTAGCCGAAAAGGAAAAAATTAGAAAGGGGTGAATTGATAGAAAAGAAAAAAATGGGGGTGAATTGATCATAGAGGTACGTTTTGTATATTTTTCGATTTGTTGCAATTGTAAGCTGAAATCCTACCTTAGCACCAGCTACTCATCACAAGTATCGTCTGAAATCCGACCTTGGTATTTGGATATTCCTCTTGTTTTAGGGTGTTGATTTATTTTATCATTTATATGTATGGATCTCATGGGTCATTCCTGCTGATAAACTCCTTCTCCGTCCGCTGACTTCGAATGAGATTTTGATGCAATATTAGTTATTCTGATGTCGCAATCTTTGTTTATAAATTCTTATCAAGTTTCTGAAAGTTGAGCCTTTACCATATAGATTATGAAATCTGAGTTCTCCATTTACCAGATGTAACTGATGTTATTCATTTGTTTGGTTGTTTGTGTGTACTTGTCCGTGTCTGTTTAGCCCTCTGGTCATGCTTTTGGATCAATTCATTTATGCATGAGTTCTTACTTATGTAATTTTCTCGGTACTAAGTTGTGGGATTTTGTGGGCTTTCATAAGTTGGTGCTTTGCTATTATCTCTATCATTTTTTTTTTCTCTTTTTCTATTTAAGCATTTCTATTATTGGGTATCGATTCTTCTCTTAAGTAAAACTAATATTGTGAGACTCCATTTATTCTTATAGTTGGATGTCAACAATCTGCTTAAGGATTAGACTATGTTTTACTGCACATTCTCATTATTTAGCTATGATATAGAATGACTTTGTTATTGTTAATTATGCAGTAATTCATTTGATTAGTTAGTTTAATTTTGTGGAACTGAGGTGGAAATTGATTATTTTGTCTTTTGTTGTTCCTTGGAATTCAGTGGTTGTACTAGACGAAAACTTCAATATGACCTATAGAATCAAATGGAATTGAAGTTTTGCCACTTGATTTCCAGTTTTCTATGAGTATTTTTTGGCCGAGGGGTTGTGTTAAAGGTCTTTTTAGTCCCTCCTTACAGAAATTATGGGTGCATTATATATTGTTATTCACTTGTATACATCGAGCTAGCTACTCATAGGAAATGATCACATCCCCAGCTGTTAGGATGTATACTATAAGCCTAGCTTTTGTATGAACATCTTTTTGAGTATGAACATCTTTTTAATATAAGATTCATTATGATCAAAATACTTATTGTTTATGATTGTTATATATATCATTATTTTGTCCGGGTTAATCTATACTGTAGATAACATGGTGTGTGGTGTCACACAGAAGATTATGCTATCAGTTCCTTATAGATTATAAATAATAGCTCACAACCAAGATGGATTTGGACAAACCATTGGAACGATTGTAGTGTAATTTGGTATTAGTCTATCTTGACTATAAAGTTACACTAGTACATTTTGTATGTATTGAGCAGGACCATATGAGGTTGTTCAATTTGTACTGACTATATAAAAGAACAAGACATCTGTTGTTATGGATGTACGTCTTCTTAATCCCTATATAATAATGGGCACGTGTACTCAATGTATGTTTCTTTGATTTGCCAATGGGTGAGATTTATTAAATCAATAGGCTCGGTGAATTGGGAGACAACATTGTTTATATGGTGTGTTGTTGATTATAGAAGGAATCCGTGTCCTAATTATTTAGGATGATGATGTCCCCTTGAGGAGCTCATAAAGATTATTATGTAAACCCTGCAGGTGGATTTAATCCGACATAATAATAAAGATTAGTGGTACTACTCTTGGAATTAGATATAAATTAATTAAGTTGTCAGTAATTTAATTAATTTATGGATATTCGATATCTTAAACACGGGGAAATAAACGTACACATAATAAAGGAGCCCATATTATAATATGGGATTAGGACGGTAATTCAATTATAACTCTTTAGTGGACTGAGTTATAATTGATGGGCTTAAGTAAAGTGTTCGGACTGAACACAGGATATTTAGGCCCATCAGAAGGCCCAACCCTAATTCCTCCTTAGGGTCCCTGTTGTAGCCTATAAATAAACCCTAACATCAGAGCCTCCAGCGTGTGAAAAACGTGAGATCAGAGAGAGGCGGATTCTGATTCCTTGGAGGATCGTCGACCACTCGACGTCCAAGGAAAAGGGATAGGAATACGACAGAAGACCGTGAGGTTCGAGGCTCATCCTTAGATCGCAGTTCTGACCTTAGAACTGGTTTGTCTTCACCTATTACGGTGAATAAAGGTACAATTCTATCCGCTGCGTTTATGTGCTTACGATCCCGAATCTGATAATTTCGTAGAGTCGGCGATCGGTGGTTCCAACAATTGGTATCAGAGCCGTGTTTTCTGACTCTATGCAATTGATTCGGTTATTCATAGATCTGATTTATTAGGATTGCATGATTATTGTAAATCTATTATAATAGGATTTCTTGATCTGTTATAATAGGGTTTCTTGATCTGTTATAATAGGGTTTTCTTGATCTGTTATTATAGAGGTTCATGATCTGATATTGAATAGGATTGCATGATATTTGTAAATCTGTCATATTAGGGTTTGCATGATTATCATAAATCTGTTATATTAGGGATTCGATGTTAATCGTAGATTTTTTTTGGGTATGCGAATATTCTGATATTTTTTGTAGGAACCCTAAATCCAACTATTATGGTTAGCATGTATGTTTATGTATGTATTAAACCCTCGGCCCTGTCGAGGTTTTTGTTTTGGGTTGGTGAATGATTGTAATAGTTATAACCACGGCGGTCTGTCGTGTAGGTTTTATTTCGATCTAGATGATGTATAGGATCGTTGGATAAAACTGTAATAGGAACAGATCAGGATGGTCGATGGAGGAACCAGGTCGAACCCCGTATTGCATGGCGCTGCCCCGCACCCCGTTTGACAGGGCGCTGCCCCGCACCCCGCGACCTGACCGGGCAGATCGATCCCCGCGACCTGAGCGGCCAGGTCGATCCCCGTTTGGCAGGGCGCTGCCCCGCACCCCGTTTGACGGCGAACATTCAATAACATGGGAGCATGAAAGAGGCTATAATAGTTGAAATTTTATTTTCCATATTTATTCTTTCTCATATGTGTTATTGTGTTTAGCATGCTTTATGTGTTTCATATATTGTGCATATTAATATCCCTCATGTTAAATAACTAAGTGGGAGAGGGGTTATTTTTCAACAAATCCCATAGCCTCAATTTCTGGTTTGTAAGTGATGCATTCAAACATGAACGTTGGTTTTAAGTGCCTTCTTCCATATCGGATGTGTTTGTTTGCGGATCACTAGATCAAACTTCCTTATGGATAATTATAAGTAAGTTATTTAGGAGCGTGTTATCTTCTCCATCTGAAGAGGCACAAACCTAGGTAATTGACTTGGTATTAAGAAATGGTATACACTTAGATGCATATAACAGTATCCTCCCCATCGGAGTAAGTGATGTTATTTGTATGGCTAAAGACAAACCAACTATTAATTTTTATTTTGTTTGACAAAATGATGAAATTAATGGGTAAAACCTCCTCTTGCAAATGATTGAATTAGTATATGTCCACACTATCGTGGCATACAAACTTCACGGTGTTTTGAGGTGTTGGTGAATTTAATTGTATTGTTTGAGGGAAACAATATTGATTTAAATTCTTAATTTTGATCATAATGCATTTACGTGTTTCTCAGGATTTATCATGGCTTTCAATCCACTTGCTGTTATTCTTAAAGAAAACAAACTTACTTTGGTCCTAATTATATTGATTGGAAAAGAAACTTGGACATTGTCTTGATCAACTTTGAAGAGTACAAGTTTGTACTCACCGAGGTTTGTCTGAAAAACTCGATGAAAACTCTAGTGAAGAGGAGAAAGAGGCTTATAAGAAGTGGGTCAAGGCAGATGAGATGGCGCGGTGTTACATTTTGGCTTCTATGAATGTGCTGCAACATCGGCATCGAGCCATGACCTCTGCTTATGAGATGATGCTCAATCTCAAAGAACTCTTCGGACACCAGAGTCGGGCTGCCAGGCAAGAGGCCATGAGAAACTTAATGACGACCACCATGACTGAGGGGACACCCGTAAGGGATCATATCCTCAAGATGATGGCTCATTTGAATGAGATGGAAGTCCTTGGAGCTGAAATCGATGGGGAAACCCAGTCGATATTGTTCTCCGTGACGCCCCTAAGAGTTTTGAGCGGTTTCGCACGAACTACAACATGAACAAAAGGTTGTATTCGATGGTGGAACTTCCGATGAAACTCCAAGCGTGAAGGGTTATTTCGTCAAGCTTCTCAAGCTTATATTGCTGAAAATGTTTCTACATCTAAGCTAAAAGGCAAAGTGATGAAGAAAAAGAAACAAGCTGGTTTGGCAAAGAAAGCGGGTGAACCAAAGAAAATTGGTCCACCAAATGGCGTGAAGAAGCCTAAGGGCAAATGCTTTTTGTGCAAGCAGCCAGGACATTGGAAGGTAGATTGCCCCGTAAAAGGAAAAAAAGAAGGTATATCTTATTCACTAACTATTGAAACATGTTTAGCGGTGTTATCTACCTAAGACCGGTGTGTAGATACGGGAGCCACCGATCATGTCTGCAATTCTTTGCGGGGTTCCAGAAACCAGCAACTTAGTGAGGGTGAGATTACCATCTACATGGGCGACGCTCGAAAGTAGCAGCTGTTGCAGTGGGAGATGTTTATTTATTTTTTGATAAGAATAAGACTTTGGTTTTGAAAAATTGTCTTTACGTACCTTGTTTTAGAAAGAACTTGATTTCGATTTCTAAGTTATTTTTGGATGGATATTCTTTCTTTTTTTGATAGCAAAGTGGTTGTCAAGAAAAATAGTGCTATTATCCATGCTGCAATGCGTTGATTGGCAATTTATATACTCTTAATCCAATAACTCCCACAAAGCAACAAATGGAAATTAATAGTACATCTTCTAACTCAAATAAGCGAAAAGAACCTTAAAAAATGAACCAAACATATCTTTGGCATCTAAGATTAGGTCACATTAACTTGAGTAGGATTCAAAGGTTGATAGCCGATGGACCTTTGAGTTCATTGGAAGTGGAAAACTATCCGACCTGCGAGTCCTGCTTGGAAGGAAAAATGACCAAAAGGCCTTTTAAAGCCAAGGGGTATAGAGCCAAAGAAGTGTTGGAATTGGTTCATTCGATTTATGTGGTCCTATGTCTACTCAAGCAAGGGGTGGTTTCGAATATTTTGTCTCTTTTATAGATGATTATTCGAGATATGGATATATTTATTTGATGCGCCGCAAGTCTGAGTGCTTTGATAAATTCAAAGAGTACAAGGCTGATGTGGAGAAGCGTCATGGTAAATATATCAAAACACTACGATCTGATCGTGGTGGCGAGTACCTCTTAGGAGAGTTTAGGAATTACTTATCGGAAAGGGGGTTTCAATCCTAATTATGCACACTGGTACACCCCAACAGAATGGTGTGGCGAACGAAGGAATAGGACACTCTTGGAAATGGTTAGATCGATGATGAGCTATTCGGAATTGCCGAGTTCGTTTTGGGGTATGCCACAGAAAACAAAGAAAGCGTACATTTTGAACTTGGTTCCTTCTAAGACAAGTATCTTCTACTCCCGGGAAATGTGGAATGGGCGTAAGCCTAGTCTCAAACATATTCGGATTTGGGGTAGTCCCGCACATGTCTTTGAAAGGAGATGCTGATAAGTTGGAATCTCGTACAGAAGTTCGGCTGTTTGTGGGCTATCCTAGAGGAATGAAAGGTGGTTTGTTTTATAGTCCTAAAGATCAGAGGGTAATTGTTAGCACAAATGCCCGATTTTTAGAAGAGGACTATGTAATGGACCACAAGCCCAAGAGTAAAATTATTTTAAAAGAAATAAGGGGAGAAACTTCTACCTTAGTACCAAGAGTACAAGATGAGATACCACATGGGTCAGCACCATCTGCTACTAATGATACACTATTACCACAAGTGCCTCGTCGTAGTGGGAGGGTTATTAGACAACCTGATAGATTCATGTTTTTGGGAGAGTCTTCGGACTTAGTACCTGGTGAACACGAATCGGATCCCTGGAGCTACGACGAAGCACTCCAAGATAAAGATGCAGAATCTTGGGAAAAAGCAATGAAATCTGAATTAGAATCTATGGATTCTAATCAAGTCTGGGAGCTAGTAGAACCACCAAATGGTGTAAAAGCCATTGGCTGTAAGTGGGTCTACAAAAGAAAAAGAGGATCCGACGGGAAAGTAGAAACTTTCAAAGCAAGGCTTGTAGCGAAGGGGTACACTAAAAAAGAAGGAATCGATTATGAGGAAACCTTTTCGCCGGTAGCCATGCTTAAGTCTATCCGGATTCTTTTGTCTATTGCTGCTCATATGAATTATGAGGTTTGGCAAATGGATGTCAAGACAGCTTTCCTTAATGGAAGTCTTGAAGAAAACATCTATATGAAGCAACCAGAAGGATTCATTGCAAAGGGCAAAGAGCATCTTGTGTGTAAGCTTAATCGGTCCATTTATGGGTTGAAACAAGCTTCGAGATCTTGGAACATCCGTTTTGATGAGGTAATCCGAGTCTTATGGATTTATTCAATGTCCGGATGAGTCATGTGTATACAAGAAGAGTGACGGAAACGTGGTGATATTTCTTGTACTATACGTAGATGACATCTTGCTCATTGGCAACAATGTCAAGGTGTTGTCGGGCGTAAAGGTATGGTTGTCCAAGCGATTTGATATGAAGGACTTGGGAGAAGTTGGACATATTCTTGGGATCAAAGTTATAAGGGATCGCAAGAAAAGAATGTTATGCTTATCTCAAGCTTCATACATTGATACTATCTTGGCTCGTTTTAGCATGCAAAACTCCAAGAAAGGTTTTCTACCTTTTCGACATGGAGTACCTTTATCTAAAGAGATGTGTCCTAAGACACCAAAGGAGATAGAGGACATGAAGGCGATTCCTTATGCTTGGTTTGGGAAGCCTAATGTATGCAATGCTATGTACGAGGCCGATATCTGTTTTGTCGTGGGCATGGTTAGCGAGATATCAAAAAGTAACCCGGGACAAGGACATTGGACTGCGGTAAAGCATATTTTAAAAAGTACACGAAAAGGACTAGAAATTATATGCTGGTTTTCCAAGCGAATACTTTACTTCCCGAGGGTTACACGGACTCGATTTCGATCGGATAGGGACAACAAGAAATCTACCTCGGGTTATGTGTTTACCTTGGGAGGTGGAGCCATAGTATGGAGGAGTGTAAAGCGAAATGCGTTTCGGACTCCACCATGGAAGGCCGAGTATGTGGCAGCCTCGAGGCGACCAAAGAAGGCTGTATGGCTTAGAAACTTCTTGATGGACTTAGAAGTGATTCCTAGTTTGCCTAAAGCTATCACAATTTATTGTGATAACTTGGTGGTGCGATGGCAAACTCGAAGGAACCACGAGCCCACAAAGCAAGCAAACACATTGAGCGCAAGTACCACCTGATACGAGACATCGTAAAAACGAGGAGAAGTTGTTGTCGCCAAGATTGCATCGGTGGATAACCTAGCGAGATCCTTTCACAAAGGCTCTTCCAGTAAGCTTTTGATGGGCATGTTGAAGGGATGTGGAATCGGATGTATGGCGGCAATTATGGAAGCATAGTCTTTTAGTATAAGTGGGAGATTGTTAGGATGTATACTATAAGCCTAGCTTTTGTATGAACATCTTTTTGAGTATGAACATCTTTTTAATATAAGATTCATTATGATCAAAATACTTATTGTTTATGATTGTTATATATATCATTATTTTGTCCGGGTTAATCTATATTGTAGATAATGTTAGACCAAGATTGTTTTGATGAGTTAAAAGACTTCCTTATAGATTATAAATAATAGCTATGATTGAAGACTAAGTTCTGGTACAAAGCCATCGGAATGGGTCAAGATTAGTTCAAGTCATTAGACTAAGAATGACAAGTCATCCGGAGACAAGCTCAAGTCTAGTCATCTGAGCGGAGACAAATATGAAAAGTTGTTCAATTTGGTCAAGATAATATAAAAGAATAAGAAAGGCTAATCTTCACCAAGTCATGTCTTCTTAATCCCTAGGAAGAATCGGCCGAGGTGTTACGCGGTTTTCAAGATTAAGTTTGTTAAGATTTTCAAGTTTGTTAGAACTAACTAACAAACTAACCGAATTTTCAGACAACATATTTATATGGTCTGGTTTTTCATTTTTGAAGATAGAGAACACTTATGCATATTTGATTTACAATGTCACTACTCGAGGATTTCACAATCTTTTCACAAGAATTTCTAGAGAGTTTCAAAGAGTTCTAAGTGTTTTTAGAACACTTTTCCAATTAGATCTTCAAAATTCAATACACACTCGAAATAGTTAGATTTCTAGAAGAACAGTCTAGGAGATTGAAGATTTGAAGAATTGTACAAGTTGTAAGTTGTAAGTATTAGTGAGAAAGTAAGGGCGGAATTCAATTAGTCCCTTCTTCAAGTTGAAGGAGGAGAGTGGATGTAGGATTTTAAAATCCGAACCACTATAAATCCTGGTGTTATTTCTTGCTTTCTTTGATTTTCCCTTTATTTTACAATTGTGTTACATCAAGAGTTAAATTGAAATCATAACTAAAATCAAGCCTTTCAACCTTGCTTTTGATCTTATAAGAAGTTGAGAATTTATTCTTAATCCCTTGGAGGATCGTCGATACTTTGAATTAGTTTTGAAAGATTTGAAAAATCTACAAAATCTATTCAAACCCCCTTTCTAGATTTTGTTCTAGAAAGCTTACTCAAGGTATTAATCATCTCAACTCTCCGGGACCAACAAGTGGTATCGGATCCGGTGTTAATGTGACTACGATCCGATATTGATTTTAGGTCTTGAACAAGATTCCAATTAATCTTGATTTTCTTCATTTTCTTTCATTTCTAATCAATATTCACTAATAAGCTTTTGTGGAGTATTTTGTCTTTGTTTCATCAGGTCTTAAGTAAAAGTAATAAGTCCAGAATCTGCTGAATTTTCAATTGAAGAGTATGATTATTGGAAATTTAGGATGGAAAATCATCTAAAGGCCATTCATGATAGAATGGAAGAGGTTCTTGAGGAAGGTCCTATAAAGTTTTTTTCATGGAGGCACCAAATAACCTTAAAAAGGATTTGAGGGCTCAATCAAGAACTAGGCAAGAAAAGAAGAGTTACGATTCACTAATGATGAAAGGAAGGTCCAAAATCTTGACCAAGTATTTGAGGGCCTCATAGAGACTCGAGTAAAGATTGGATAGAGAAGGTTAAGAGATGTAAAACAGCATTTTTAAGAAATGTGGCAAACCTTAGCTAATGTTTGTGAAGGTTCGAGACCAAGTGAAGGAGAACAAGCTAAGTGAAATCAATATTCACTTTGAAACATTCAAGATGAAAGAAAATGAGTCTCGTGGATCGAGTTTGATATGAGGTGACCAATCTTCTTAACAAAGCAAAATGATCTTGGAAAGAATTATTCAGGAAAGGAGATTAACAACAAGATTTTGAGATCATTAACCAAGAGATGGAGGGAAAAATCCAATATCCTTAAAGCAACTCAAGATTTATCCTCTATTACTCACCATACTTTATTTTCTCATCTTAAAGCTTTAGAGTATGATATTCGAGATAGAAGATGAGGAAGATGAGATGGAGTCAATACCTCATCCAATTATTTAATGTTAAAAATGTTAGTAAAGAAGACAAGATGTCAAGCCCGAGGGTTGATTACGGAGCTGATCTATCCTTGAAAGAAAAGAATGGCTTTACTTACAAAAAGGTATGATAAATTGAGAATGAAGTATAAGAGAAATAAATTGAGATTTGCGGTTTTAGATAGAAAAAGATCGATAAAAGAGATAGGAAGGTAGATAAATCTTCGGATTTTGACAAAAACAAGAGCCAAACAAGAAGATACAGAAGGTCAAAAATTAGAAGAAATATTTCCAGAGCTCGATCGATAGGAGTGACATTTGCTATACTTGCAACAAGCCGAATATTTCACTTAGTATTTTTTCCTTTACTAACTCCTAAAGAAAGGGAAGAGAAGAGGAAGAAAAGAGACGGAGAGATTTGTGAATCAAAGAGCCTTGTTGGAGTTTTTAAGAAAAAAATGACTTTAAGAAATCATCATCATCTTCATCATCCTCATCTCGATTTTGGATCGAGATGATGAGAATCTTCACTCATGGCTAATGAGGTAATCTACTATTCATCTTGAATAATGATTCTTGTCGGATGCATGCATCGATCATGACCAAACCATGATACATGAATTATTGAGAGATTTAAAAACATCTTTAAAAATAACTTTATAAAGGATTTGAGAGCTCAGAGAATTTAATTTTAAAGGATCGAATTCAAATTCTAAATAAAGGCAAGAAGGTGATAAATGACCTTAAAATGGATTTGAGGAAACATTCAAGGGGGAATGTTTTCATCGATTAATTAGTCAATATTCACTTTACCTTTAAAGGTTAGAAAATGAACTTAAAACTTTAAAAGATAAATTTGAAGTAGTCACATGAGAAAATGAATTAATTAAGAAAGACAATATTCACTTGTCTTCAAAATTAGTTAACAAATAATTCACAATCGGGAATAGATCATATTTTTAATACTTCCCAGAAATCTCATGATAAGACAGGACTTGGTTATGATAGGAACAATAAATCGGGTTCAAAAACCTAGGAAATTTGTGAAAGCATCATTCAATCAAAGGATATTAAAATTGGTCCATGGAAACCAACTAGTCGATTTAAGGACTAAAAATGACCTTAAAACCAAGAATTTGAGGGCTCGAAGAATTCCTATCAGACTAGAAGGAATCCAAGAACCAAAATAAGAAGATTTTATTATTATAATTCTTTTGATGGAAGGAGCAAATGCTATCCTACATTTCCTAAGTTTAGGAAAATTACCCAATCAATACAACAAGTTGTCATTTAAAAATGATATTATTGTAGATTATGGTAGAAAATCTCGAGTCGATTTGTTGTCTAATCGAGATGAGATGTTTGTTTGGATTCCTAAAGTGATTCTTGACCCAAAAAAGGACCCAAGATCACTAGGGTACCTCAAAACTAATATGTTTTATCAATATTCACAGGGATCATCACTTAAGGAAGAGATCTTAGCTTCAAATGGTACATTTGAGTGGTCGGATCACAACATATGACCCATAACAAGAAGTGAATCAAATTTTCAAAGTATTGATGGTCCAAGAGTTGTATTTGGTGATAATAATTGAGTGGTCGACTAAAGGTGTAGGTACTTTGATTATCAAGGATATTCACTTAGGAATCTTTAAGGTATATTTTGTTGAAGGTTTGAAACATAATGCATTCTCTGTTTCTCAGCTTTGTGATAAAGGTTTTCTTGTAAAATTTTCAAGGGATAAATGTGATATTTTGGATAATTCCTCGAGATAAGGTACTATTAACCGGCTTCGACATGGTAATGTCTATGTGGCCAACTTTAATAGTTGTTCCCAAGATACTTGTCGATGGCTAAGGGTGGAGAAAATGTCACCGGCTATGGCATAAAAGGCTTAGTCATCTCCGAATTTCAAGACCCTTAGTAAGTTGGCTAAGAAAAACCTTGTTAAGGGATTACCTAAAAACTTTTATCAACCGATCTTAAATGTGATGCTTGTCAAAAAGGTAAACAGCCTAGACACTCATTTAAGAGTATTAACTCCTCCTCATCCGAAAGAGTGTTGCAACTCCTTCATCCGGATTTGTTTGGACCTATTTCTCCTCTCGCCAAAGGGAAGGAAATATACTCTTGTTGTAGTAGATGACTTTTCTAGATACACTTGGGTTATATTTCTTTTCAAGAAAAATGAGACTATGAACAAGATTCCCGATGATCTGTTGAGACAAATACTGAGAATGAGAAGGGAGTTAATATTATTAAAATCGGGAGTGATAAGGGTACAAAATTTTTGAATTCTTGTTTATCTAATTTCTTCAATGAGTTTGGAATTATTCATGAGACATCTTCAGCAAGAACTCCTCAACAAAATGGAGTGGTTGAAAGAAGGAATAGAACTTTGAAGGAAGCGGCCGGGAGCATGTTGGTTGAGTATAATACCCCTCATAGGTTACGGGCGAAGCTATCAACACAAACTTGCTATACTCGAAACAGTGCTTAATTGTCAAAGATAAGGGTAAGACTCCTTATGAGATTTGGAAGGGTAAGATTCCAAGGATCTCATACTTCAAAGCTTTTGGTTGTAAGTGTTTCATTCATAACAATGGGAAATCTAAGTTAAAAACTTTTGATGCTAAAGCAGCTGATGGAATATTCTTAGGATATTCTAATACTTCAAAGGCATTTAGAGTTTTTAACAAGACAACCCTTTGTGTGGAGGAAACTCCTCATGTTGTTTTTGATGAGTTGTATTCTTTCTCGAGAAAAAGTGAATCAAATTTACGAAAATCTAGATAAAATTGAATTATCCAAGACTAAACATAGAACTATTTATCTACCTACTCTTGACTCGAGAATCGGATGAAGAAGAATCCCCATCGATAATCGAAAGACAACTTCGATCGAGACTCCTCAGAATCGAGACACCTTTGACATCACCGATCGGACGAGTCACCGATGAAGGGAACGTCGGTTGAGGTTGAGTCGGATGAGTTGCCAACCGAGACTCAAGATGAGGATACTTCTCCTCATATAGGCAAAAGGATGAGAAGCTATCATCCATCTCGATCGATTATAGGAGACCCATCTAGTAGTGTGCATTACACGAATGATGTTAGACTCGAAAGTCTTTTCAGTTGTTATGTGTCGCTTCTTGAACCCAAGTCTATTGAGGAAGCATTATCGACCCAAATGGATAACAGCCCATGCGAAGAAGAACTACATCGATTTGAAAGACAAAATGTATGGGATCTAGTGGAAAGACCCTTACGAAAGATTATAGGCACCAAATGGGTGTTTAAAAATAAAATAGATGAGAACAATATTATTGTTCGAAATAAGGCAAGACTGGTTGCACAAGGTTATTCACAATCCGAGGGAATAGACTATGATGAAACCTATGCTCCGATTGCCGATTAGAGGCAATAAGATTGTTCTTGGCATTTCTTTGCATATAAGTCTTTCAAAGTTTTTCAAATGGATGTTAAGTCTGCTTTTCTTAATGGTGTGTTACTTGAAGAGGTCTATGTAGAGCAGCTCTCCTGGTTTAAGATCAATAACAAGGTCTATAAACTCAACAAAGCTCTATATGGATGAAACAAGCTCCCGAGCTTGGTATGATACTCTATCTCGATTTCTTGACATCAAATGGTTTTTCTAAAGGTAAGATTGATAGAACATTGTTTAGAAAGGAAGTAGATGGCAACATCTTACTAGTTCAAATTTATGTAGATGACATAATTTTTGGTTCACCTAATCAAAATTATGTGAAGAGTTTAGCTTTCTCATGAAGAACATGTTTGAAATGTCAATGATGGGAGAATTGACATACTTTCTAGGCTTACAAATTAAACAGATGAGTAAGGGTATATTTATACATCGATCTAAGTATGCTAAGGATCGATTGAGAAATTTGGAATGATTACTAGCAGAGAAGTCAAAATACCTATGGCAACTAACTTCTCAATGGATTCGAGATGAGCGAGGGATACCCACCGATGCAACGGAGTATCGTGGACTGATTGGATCTCTTCTCTATCTCACCGCAAGTAGGCCGGACATAGCCTTTGCGGTTGGGGTATGTGCAAGATTTCAGTCTAATCCCAAGAAAACTCATCCGGAGACTCGCTAAGAAAATTCTTAGATATCTCAAAGGAACCTTGCAAGTAGGGTTATGGTACCCAAATGATGACAACTTTGAGCTAACAGTTATTGATTCAGACTTTGGAGGATGTAAGATTGATAGGAAATCCACTTAGGGACTTGTCAATTCTTAGGCAACAAATTAATTTCTTGGTTATCTAAGAAACAGACATCCGTTGCCACCTCCACAACTGAAGCTGAGTATATGGCAGCTGGAAGTTGTTGCTCTCAACTCCTCTGGATTAGTCAACAGCTTAGAGACTATAATATTCAAACATCAGCTGTTCCTATTTACTGTGATAGTAATAGTGCAATAGCAATGACTTACAACCCTGTTTTACATTCTAGATGCAAGCATATAGATATTAGGCATCATTTCATTAGGGATCATGTTGAAAAGAATGACATTAGAATTGAGAAAATTGCCACTGAATCACAAAAAGTTGACATTCTTACAAAACCATTATCTGAGTCTAGGTTCAAAGAAATGTGTTTAGAATTAGGATTACTTGATGCATCTTTAGCTGGTTTCTAATTGTTTGCATTTGTTTCCTTATTCATTTTTTTTCTTTTCCTTAAATTAATGTCTAGAAAGAATTATCAGACTAGATATGTGTCAAAGGACAATCAGGTAGCTGATATCATTGATCTCCTTTTAGGAATCAAGAATCAAGGATTAGTCATATTGACCTTATCTGAATTGATAATTACTTATCTGACATTGAGTAAATCAGACAAGGTGATAATAGTCAGCTGAACTTCTGAAGAAAACAGATGACTATTAACATTCTATCTGATTTACCTTAAGCGTCTGATGGTTTCTTTTGAGTTTATGTCTTTGCAGGAACAGGTGATAAATAACACTGATTCATTCTTTTATTCAAACTTCTTTATTCTTAACCTGAGTCTGATCTGTTTCTTAAAAAATTCTGTTTTTAAAAGTTATTTTAGTTATGTTTTGTTTGAATCTGGTTTTTTTAAATGCTAAAAAGTTACATATAAATTGTTGGTTTTCAGGATCAGACAGGTTACTCTATCAGATGACTTTCTAAAACTTATCTGTTTTCAAGCTGATCTGTTTTTCAAAACTCATCTGTTTAGGAAACCTTCAGTTGAAGTAAGATATCACATGACTGACGTCAGGTATACTTACTTCTCTGAATAAAGTAACCTATATCAGTCAAATCAACAGTCTATAAAGTAACTATTTACGCATTCCGAAGGCGATTACAATTCACGCGCTGAATCCTAATCGTTTATCTTTGTTTTTAACCGTTAATTAATACTCAGTAAAAACTTTTTGAATAAATGGCTGAGATTAAATCATATTTTCAAAAATGGCGGTTTCTCTTTCCAATCTTCCCCCCTATAAATACATCTTCTTCTTCCCTAAAACCTTTTCTTTCCTTACTCAGAAAACCTACATATTTTATCAAACCCTTTACTTACTTTCAATGGCATCTTCTTCAAAAACTACCAAAACTTATAAACCCACATACATTTCCACAAATATTTCTCATTTCAAAATGAATGAGGAATATTTCAAAAACCGTTTGAAAGCGGAAATGTATGTTGATTTTGAAACCACCAATGATCCAGAATCTGCAGAGATTCTTCGCCTTCTTGAAGCCTCCCGTCTCAGAGGTTTCCTTTCAATGAAGTCTCCGCAGAACAGAACGGCGGATTTGTTAGGAGCAGAGTTTTTGGCTAGAATGGAGGATACCCAGGATGGGTTTGATACATCTGTGGATGGGACAACATTGAGTTATTCCAGGCAAAACATTGCTAGGATATTCGACACGTCAATGGAGGGAGTAAATCCATTGACGTATAAAGAGGATAGTTGGGAAGAATCCTTCGATATGATGGCGAGGGTTAGTTACAGGGGAACTCGCAGGGATCTGAAGAAGAACCTGTTGAGAAGAAAATATAGGTTGCTGATGACGGTGGTGACGAAGGCAGTCTTGGGTGAGCAAAGCTCACATGATGGGTTAACCAAACCCAGATTGTGTGTAATGCGAGCCATTCTGGATGGGGTCCAAGTTGACTGGGTGGATTTGCTTCTGTTCAAGCTCAGGGAGGAGAAGAAGCGACTAACTTTCAAGTCAAATGCGAGAGGGCTGGGTTCCTACTTCAAAATCGATCTCTTCAATAAAATCACGCTTTTAATTGAAGGGTGAATAGGAGGCTGACTGGAGAATAGGCACTAAAAAGTATTCAAAGCGAAAGGGCATCCTCACAAAGGATGACAGACCGGGAGGAGTTCCGGACTTCGGATGATGAGTGTGAGGCGGCCCGAGTTCGAGAGGTCATGGGCTGCAGGCGATTGAGGGACGTGGTCCAAAGAACTGAACAAATTGAGGTGGCCCCAGTGGAGGTCGAAACAGAGGGACATGGAATGCAGCAGTGAGGTCGCACCTCAAGTCCAACCTGCTGAAATACATTGTGGTCCCGAGGATGTTTCGAGAGGAGGAAGAGGAGGTCAGAAAGCCTCGGAAAAGAAGAAGGGGAAAGCTCATCTCGCGCGCTCCCGCCAAGGATGCCTCGAGATGAAGAGGAAGAAGAGGAAGCGAGAAATTCCCTTGGTGAGGAGGCCAAGACGAGCAGCCCGAGCTCAAGGATCCACCAAGTCTCGTAGCTCAACAACGAGATAGATCTTTCAACCCTCGCTACCGAGAGGAGGTTCCGGTCCTTCGGATAGCAGCCAAGGTTGGTCAACAGGAGGCTCCTCTCTCCCCAACCGATGAAGTCGTTCTCTCCCAATTCCGAGGCAGTACAAGTCTTTCCACATCTCCTTCTTTATCTTCCATACCCTAGCAATGAAGAAATGCCTCGGGCTGGCATTTCGAGCCTTTGCCTCGGCCCGATCTCCCACCAAAATCCAAACAGGCGATGAAGGGGTATCCCAGTGGTACCTCGAGCCTCTCCAACAGCCTACAATCCAAATCCCAACAGTCCAAACTCAAATCCCACCTCTACCATCATCACCACCACCCGAAATCCCACCCCCACCTTCATCTCGAACAAATTCCTCTCCCCACAGTCCAATCCTCTCCAATCCCAACAATATCTTACTCCTCTCTTCCAACTATTCAAACACAATCTATTCCTCTCCCATCTCCTCAACCAAACAAATACATTCCTCGTCGACTCCTCAACCGAGGATGAAGACACCGATCTGAGCCCCACCACGGCCATATCCTCTATTCTATCCCTCGCCGAGAAGAAAGTCAATGCTACATTCCGAAGGAAAATGGAAAGAAAGACGAGGAGGATGGTCAAAGCTCAGAATCGACACTATCTTTGGCAAAGATGAAGGAAGTTGAGGTAACATTATCTCGATAAAATCATAAGTGTCACTAACTCTGTCTTTAGGCCGGTAAAGTGAAATCAATGGAGGAGGAGCTAAGGGCGTTGAAGGAGGAGGTTATGGGTACAATAAGCTGGTGGTAAATGAGTTGGCTCAGAGACCACTCGGACTTCGGTCAAGTGCAACACTGGATGCAAAACTTTCGACTTGACTTTGAAGTTAAAAAGGGGGAAAAAGTCAAGAAGAGAAGAGACAAGCCCTCACAAATGGGTCGAGGAGACCCGAAAAAAAGAAGTGGGCATGAAGGCCAACACAAATGATCCGGAGGCAGCCCGGGGAGGAAGCTCGGATCAAATCTGATGAGCTGGTTGCTCTCCACCGAGGGTAAGTCAACTGGAGGAAGCTTTGAAGGAGGATGAGGAGAAGAGGAGGAAAGAAGAGGAGGAAAGGTCGGGAGAAGCTCTTGGCTCGGTTTAAAGGATCCGAATCAAGGAGCCAAGGAGAAGGGAAAAGAAGTAGCGATCGAGAGCCCAGATCACCAAAATCATCCCTGTGGCTCTTTGCTAAAGGGAAAGGTAAGAGGGAAGCTGATTATTCCAATCTCTCGGAAGAGCGAGATCAAAAGGATTAAGAGAGAGATGGAATATTTTGGCAAGAAAGAAAAGAAGAAGCAGAGGAAGAAGAAAGACTCCAACGTCTTCTCGAGCACATCTTTGAGCGCAAATGGTTAATCAAAGATCAAGCCGGTGGGAAGTTCAGGCCATTTCACTATACATCCGCCCCTCCTAAGTCGGCGTGTGGGAAATATCTTTCTTGAGTACAAAGACAAGAATCGGAGGGTATGTGGATATACTTCTCGGTATATTCTCAAGGGCCCTGGAGCAACTCAAAGAAGATCCGGACTTAGCTTGGCATGAGTGGATGGAGAAGGTAGATGCTTTGAGTTCTATCATCGTCTCGCTAGAAGAAGCCGATGTAGAGTTCAACGTCAACTCGATCTCTCCAACTTTTGAGTATGCCATCCCCGCCAGAAATCGAGATGGATCCCTGGACCTAGACCGGGTAAAGGGTATTTTGAAGAAGGCAGAGGCTGAATCGGACTCACTCAAGAGGAGGATATAAAGCGGCTTAGGAGTCGGGTATTCAATTGGGCGATGATACTGATGAAGATCGGTGGGAAGACTAATAGAAACAGGATTTTTCTTTTCCTTATTTCTACTTTTCTATTATCTTCTCATCTGTAATCTTTGTAAATTCAATGTGAATATACTTTGTTTGATTCATTTTATGTGTATTAATTTCTTAAAGTTTTATTTTTTGTTTTAAGAAAGACTTAAAATTTTCTTAAGTAAAAGTCATCTGAGAATTTTATCTCTCAGACTTAAAAATGTTTTCAAAATTTTAACTAAGTCTTGAAGACTCATTTGGTTTTCTAAGTTTTTTTAAAGTCTAAAAGATTTAAAATTTTTATATGTGAATAAATCTGTTGTAATGTGAAAAATGTACTTTGATACCTATCTATTGATCTTGATAAACTCTAAACTAACTTCAGCTGTGAGTGTGTCTCTTTTTTGTAGGTTTTAACTTCATCAAAAAGGGGGAAATTGTTAGACCAAGATTGTTTTGATGAGTTAAAAGACTGCTCCAGATGAGCAGACTATGATTGAAGACTAAGTTCTAGTACAAAGCCGATCGACTAGGTCAAGATTAGTTCAAGTCACCGAGACGAAGAATGACAAGTCATCCGGAGACAAGCTCAAGTCTAGTCATCTGCGGGAGACAAATATGAAAAGCTCGGGACGAGGTCAAGATAAGCCGAGTAGAATAAGAAAGGCTAATCTTCACCAAGTCACCTGCATTTGTAGGAAGAATCATCAGAGAGGTGTTAAGCGTTTTCAAGATTAAGTTTGTTAAAGCTTTCAAGTTTGTTAGAACTAACTAACAAACTAACTGACTTTTCAGACTTATATATAGGTCTAGGTTTTTCATTTTTGAAGATAGAGAACACTTATGCATATTTGATTTACACAAGTCACTACTCAGATTTCACAATCTTTTCACAAGAATTTCTAGAGAGTTTCAAAGAGTTCTAAGTGTTTTTAGAACACTTTTCCAGTAATCTTCAAAATTCAATACACACTGTAATAGTTAGATTTCTAGAAGAAGAGTCTAGGAGATTGAAGATTTGAAGAATTGTACAAGTTGTAAGTTGTAAGCTGGAAGTGAGAAAGTAAGCAGTAAGCAGAGTCCCTTCTTCAAGTTGAAGGAGGAGAGTGGATGTAGGATTTTAAAATCCGAACCACTATAAATCCTGGTGTTATTTCTTGCTTTCTTTGATTTTCTGTTTATTTTACAATTGTGTTACATCAAGAGTTAAATTCAGAATCATAACTAAAATCAGTATTTCAACCTTGCTTTTGATCTTATAAGAAGTTGAGAATTTATTCTTAATCCGCTGTGCTTAATCTGATACTTTGAATTAGTTTTGAAAGATTTGAAAAATCTACAAAATCTATTCAAACCCCCCCTTTCTAGATTTTGTTCTAGAAAGCTTACTCAAGGTATTAATCATCTCAACTCTCCGGGACCAACAGATAACATAGTGTGTGGTGTCACACAGAAGATTATGCTATCAGTTCCTTATAGATTATAAATAATAGCTCACAACCAAGATGGATTTGGACAAACCATTGGAACGGTTGTAGTGTAATTTGATATTAGTCTATCTTGACTATAAAGTTACACTGTACATTTTGTATGTATTGAGCAGGACCATATGAGGTTGTTCAATTTGTACTGACTATATAAAAGAACAAGACATCTGTTGTTATGTATGTACGTCTTCTTAATCCCTATATAATAATGAACACGTGTACTCAATGTATGTTTCTTTGATTTGCCAATGGGTGAGATTTATTAAATCAATAGGCTCGGTGAATTGGGAGACAACATTGTTTATATGGTGTGCTGTTGATTATAGAAGGAATCCGTGTCCTAATTATTTAGGATGATGATGTCCCCTTGAGGAGCTCATAAAGATTATTATGTAAACCCTACAGGTGGATTTAATCCGACATAATAATAAAGATTAGTGGTACTACTCTTGGAATTAGATATAAATTAATTAAGTTGTCAGTAATTTAATTAATTTATGGACATTCGATATCTTAAACACGGGGAAATAAACGTACACATAATAAAAGAGCCCATATTATAATATGGGATTAGGACGGTAATTCAATTATAACTCTTTAGTGGACTGAGTTATAATTGATGGACTTAAGTAAAGTGTTCGGACTGAACACAGGATATTTAGGCCCATCAGGAGGCCCAACCCTAATTCCTCCTTAGGGTCCCTGTTGTAGCCTATAAATAAACCCTAACATCAGAGCCTCCAGCGTGTGAAAAACGTGAGATCAGAGAGAGGCGGATTCTGATTCCTTGGAGGATCGTCGACCACTCGACGTCCAAGGGAAAGGGATAGGAATATGGCAGAAGACCGTGAGGTTCGAGGCTCATCCTTAGATCACAGTTCTGATCTTAGAAGTGGTTTGTCTTCACCTATTACGGTGAATAAAGGTACAATTCTATCCGCTGCGTTTATGTGCTTACGATCCCGAATCTGATAATTTCGTAGAGTCAGCGATCGGTGGTTCCAACACCAGCGGTGAACACCAACTTATATGTCCACCATTTATATTACGATGACATATAAGCAATTAATTAAATAAATTTTGGGCTCCCTCAATTATGTGCATCACACCATTTATATTTTATTTTTCCTACAACATCCTAATCCTCTCAGTTTCTCTACTATTTTGTAGTTTGCCTCTCCCACATGCCTCCAAGAGGGAGAAGCTCTTGTATTTACAACACAAATAAAGGTATTTAATTTGTTATATTTCATCTTACCCATTACCACATGATCAGTTGGTTGTTTGTTCAATTTGTTCTAAATTTGTTGCATGAGTATATATGGTATTAATAACACTATGTGTTGATAAAAGATTTAGACAAAATTTATTTAAATGTGTAAAGAGGATGAGATGAAAATAACATATCAATTACCACTGTCTACGCTTAGTTTGTTTCGTAACCCTGATTTTGAAGTTTGAGTTACATGGAAAAAAAGGCCAATTGACATAAACAAATCGTAAAGTTGGTTTATTTCTTTATGAAATATAAATTTGCGGTCTAATGGTTTTGTGCCATTAAAATTGTTGAAGTATGATTTACGAGAAAAATATGAAATCAGGTATTTTAATTTCCTGTCATTTCTGCTTCATTAACTGAAATTTACTTTTACAATTCTGCTTATATTCAGATGTGCGATGACGGAAAATCATTTTCTTAAATTCTTCAGCACAAAAACGTTAGTTGGGTAATCTTATGAGTCTTGTTGTGCATACCTTTACTTGAAAATACATGCTTACATATTTCATACTGTACATTTAATGCAGGGTCTTTTTTTTTTTTTTTTTTTTTGCTCGGGGGTCATTCTTTCTCTTTATTAACTTGCTATTTCTTATATATGTTGAATTGGCTTTATTTGTTCCTTTTCTTTTCTTTTTTTTTTCCAATTTTCTCTATGCAATATTTTTTTATACATGATTTTTCTCCTCTTTACTTGTGTTTGGAGCCTGGTTTATAGTTGACTATTTCTGCCAAAGGATAGTTTGTTCTGCGAGAAAAAGAAGAAACAACGATGGGGAGTGAGAGAAGAAATAGCCATGGGGAGAAAGGGAAGAAACATAGATGCCTCAATAATTTCAATATTTCTTGCATCTTAGTCCCAAAATTTTCCTACAACGTAAATAAGAGATCTTCTAAACCAATTGAGTTAGTTTATTGTGAAATTGATTTCCAATTAGTATCTTATGGTAAAGGTAATAACTTATGTGCACCTGGTTCATGATGAATTCGGTTTGCCCTATTATTCTCATGCACAACTACTATTGTTGTCTTGTACTAAGGCTATCACGGGTCATGTAAAAGCACTATCACTATCATGCACAACTATCATTATTACTCTGTCAAAAAAAAAAAAAACTATCATTATTGTTATGCTCAACTGCTATCACTATCAGGTAAAGCTCACGTGAGCTCTATAACGGGTAGAGTTCGTGCAAGAGTTACTCTTAATATCCCTCTTTTATGAAAAATATCTTTTAACAACTAATATAATTCAAAATTAATATCATGTAATTAATAGTATTTTTTTTAATGAAGTATATGACGAGATGGATAAGCTGTGATATGATTTAGAAGGATTGTACTGTTTGAATTGCTTTGATTTAAATTAAGATATATATTTTGATTGATTGATTACATTTTTATTTTATTTTGTAGTGATAATTATACTCAGAAGTTGTGCATGGTTGTACCTTTTTTTAGAGAATATTCATTGTTGTGAACTGTAGTTACATATTATCTCTTTGTTTTTTATTTCCAATCTCAGAAGTTTTTTTTCCAAGTGTCCAAGATTTATTGGATTAATTGATTCCCACCTTGAGTGACCCTCCCAAGGCCCGATTTGTTCAACTCCTTTTGAGTTTTTTGAATGAATTTGGTATCATTTCTTTATTCTGCCTGATATTTAATAGGGGTTATGTGAACCTTTATTCTTACCTCTTGTAGGTCTTCAGTTTGCTAGCTTATATGGTTTGACTAGAAAAGCTGCATCTCGGCTTATGTGCTCTCTAATGTTTTAGTATTAAGATTTTTGAAAGTTTTTTTTTTTTTTGGTTTATGGATAAAAAAAATGTAACCCCTCACATACAGACTAGCATATGAATGTGTTTGTTTGTGAAATCTTGTATTCAATTGGAGTTTAGTTTGTGATTCTTTATTTACTAAACTGGTTTGTCTGATTTTTTTTTTTATCTTGAACCGAAATTCCTTTTCCCCCTGTTCAGGTTATTATTAAATAATTTAAATATGATTTTTTTTTCTGATTTTAGACGCATTTCAGATTTATCCAGCAAAAGAAAGCAAACTCATCTTTTTTATACTTGTTAACTGCATTATATTTTGTGTTAACACATATTTTATTTGTTCATTACCTCTGTGGTTTAATATTAATTAGTTAGTGACCTTCAATTACTTCTTTACAGTAAGATATTCAATTCAAAATGTATTGTCATTTCTCAAGTTGTGTTGCCCATGATTTATATTCCAACTGTCATGTGTTGATTATATTTTTTACAAAGTGTAGGTTGATACCACAACTAGCGAAATGATTGGTTCTTCAAGTCGAGGAGTACATAAGTATGTTCTTTTCAAATTTCATCTATTTTTTATGTCGTTTATTCAGAATTAGTATTAAACAGATTTTGTCACATAATACACTTAACATCCAAATTGAGATTTTCCCATACTTGTTGTTACATGTTGTTAGACGCAAGTAATATTTCACCTACGCCAACTACGTGTTTGATGAAATGCTTTAATTAAATATCTTAGAATACATTTTTAGAAATAAAAATCGAGCATGATTTTTTACTGATTTGTGAGAAAACAATTCGTGAATACATTACTGTTTTTTTTTTTTAGGTTTACAATGTTTCTATCTGTTGTGCAAGTTTGAGCAATAATTGAAGGTAAGCATTGTTATGGTAGATAGATGTATATGCTAAGGCACTACTGGCAAGGTAATGACCCATAAATATATATCATATGCATCCACAAATTAAGGCTATGATTCTCTATACTTGGCATCCACATGTATTTTCTTTTTCTTACTAAGAATGATGATCCCTTCGGTCGAGGTCTAAGTTTTTCTCAGAAATTTGATGTTTGTATATATATATATATATATATATATATACACATATGTATGTATATATTTATACTAGATAATTTATTGCATATTTATATTCTTATATTCAATTCGAAGCTATTTTAGTACTTGGTGGCGACGAATGAGTTTTATTTAGAGGAGGAATTCCCGACTCCTCAAAAGTAGGGCAACTATTCTATCCATTCCCTTCACATTTCTTGTACTCCCTCTATCATATAGCAACTTTTACAGGAGGGAGTGCACACAATTTAAAAGAGAAGAGTGATTATTGCTTTTATTATATATAGTGGATTTATTGTATGAGTTATTTGATGGAAATGTGTAGTTTTGATATTTTTTTTTTCAGTTGACAGCTATTATTTTAGCAGTCCACTGGCATATTTTTGTGAACTAAAGTAGACAATTGTTTAGGCTTCAAGCTTTTGTTGGTTTGTGTGCACCTCATGCAAAGTGTAGTTTAAATAAATTTATATATTACCCAATATATTTTGAAATTTCAATTTTTCATGCAAAAGTCCAACTCCAACATTTCTAACTAATACAATCCATTCTTCATGTTTTTTTGCATTTAAGCCGGTCGCGGACTCATGTACGACACTTGATGCTCTAAAACCAAATATGCAGACCTAGTTCGTTAAGGTTTTGGTGATGGAGAAATCGCCGGTTCGCTCTTTGAAATGGGGCAGACAACAAAGGTTTGTCTTTATCGACAAGGAGGTAAAATCATATCTGTAAATACACATAAATAATTGTTATTTTGTCTAACCTTTGGTCATCATAATTGCAACAGAAACAAAGTATGCAGTGCGTTATATATGATCCAGATATTGAAAGCCTAAGCAAAGTTATTGACCTATACAAGACTTATTACATTGGGAATGACAAAATCAAAGAGCTCGCACCAAACTCACTGAATATGGCCAAATCGCGGTATCAGATGACACTTAACAGAAGCGCTTACATCAGGAGTGCAAATGAGCAAGAAGAACTGCCCCTCGACCACATGTACGAGCTAACGTCATTTGCAGAATGCCCTCAAATTGCAGATTCGGCGTCTACGAGAATCAGTTAAGGTATTTTTAGTCCACATTTCCTCTTTTTGTATAACTATATTTCAAATATATTTATTAGTTACACTGGCGTATTTCATATTTACTTTGTGCAGTGATACATGTATTCTCAATGCGCTTCATTCAAAAAAATAATATGACGGTTCAGGATTTTGTGATTCTCAATGACGAGTAAGTCTATTTACTTCAAACAGTGAAGTCTTGTAATCTAACACGTTGCATTAGTTCTTACTGACGTAAAATTATGTGCTTCGTACGTATGCAGACGTCGGCCAACTATCCTTACGCTATGGAAAGAGTTCGTCAAGAGTGAGGCGCTTTATTTAACTGAAAATATTGCAAAAATGCTTGTCATTTTAGAGATGCGCCTGTCCGTGAACACCTTTCATGGTAAGAATCCATTCCCTCTTTTTCATTATTCCACTCAACATAAAACCGCCATAAAACCGCATCTCTCTATTACACGTATTTTTAATATTATATTTGATTGGTCATTTCACTAAAATTTCTTGTCATAGGCGTATCCATTGGGACACTACCACACAACGCCATCTTATTTGGCCCTCCGATACATGGGCGAAAAACTTCAATTATGGTATTACGTAAACTACTTTTTTTTGGTGCTTTGACCGGTAACAACATAAATACCTACTTGAAAAGTACCACTGGTCTTCCCCTGTTACTTTTTAGCTACAACTTTATATGCTTGTTTGGTAGTGTGATATATACTATTTCTTAAGTGTTACACTGACTTTTTCAAGATGGTTGAATTTCAAAGTCGTAGTTTTCATAATTTTCACCTTACTTTTGGTGCTATAATACTCACCCTTGTGCGCTTTATTTGTTAATTCTAGCTATGATATACTCTTGTTTTACATATTAAATAATATCGCTAATTCAAAATATTCATTTTATTTTCCGCTTTAAGAGATAAAAGTGGCTTACCCCATTAATGTACCAAGATGTATACTTTGCATGTTTCTTGAAAGTGCTTGTCTTTATAAGCATTAAAAAAAGAGCTTCACATACTAAAACATTTATAGGCTGCATGACAATAAAGAGTATGTAGAAACTGTTATCTCTCAAAAGTTGTATGACAAAGACAACCGGAGCGTGGAACAGCCACATACCTCACAAATTTGCAAAATCGGCTATATCTTAAGCCTTGACGAAATGGTAACTTTTAAATTCACACACGTAACACTAGCACATTTATTTTGCTTCTTCCTAAAGACGGCCCTATGCATACCCCTTTTCACAGTCGATCTTTCTCGGATCAAAACAAACATGAAAGTTACCAAAGGAGGCCAAATTTATACTTTTGGCTTGTCCAGCTTGCTTCAAAGCTTGTGGCGCATCCTACGACAGCGATTTCACCTGTTTTTATTGCAACAAGGAATCACTAATCCCAACGCCGCGGTAATGTGCAATTACTTGTTCCCAACTGTTTGAAATGATTTTTTTGGTTGTAAAAGGCTGCTTAGTTTATTTGATATTTTGGTTTTAGTCTTGCATTTTTTAAGTATAATTCTACTACAGAATTTGCCTTTTTTTCCAAGGTGTTTCGATTGTTCTGTTCAGGGCGATTAGAGATCAGTGAGTTTCATGTACCTGGTTTCCAATTTTTGATTGAAAAATATATATTTGTTTTTTTCCAGTTCCATATTTTTTCTAAAAAGAAACTGATTCTTGTAATTAAATATTGATATTGCACCATCTATTAATTAAGTTAAGGGATCTGTGTGGCTTCTTTCCTTTGTTGGTGGTTTGTTGAGACAATTCAGAATGGTTACTTGTGGTGGCTTCAACATTTTGGCTTGTTCATAGTACTAAATGCTTGTGAAAACACAAACTGCTCATTTTTTCAATAATGACCCATAACTTCACAATAGACTTACCAGACATAGGCAGATGTCTAATGCTTTTGTGGTTGCTCAGACCGTTGAATGCCTGGTATAGAAAAGGAAGTACTCATAAGTCCATTTGCAATCATAGACTAAGACATCTCATTATGGATTGACTACACAATAATGAGACAACAAAAATACATAATAAATTATACAACATGCAGCTTAATTACATGGCAAGATAAAGAATTGTGCTCATGCTGAACTCCTATAAAAAAATAAATACATAAAAGATAATTTAACAAACTTTATATTTGTGGAAGTTACGTTTTGAGGTCGACCTGTTTGATGAAACAGACAGTTTAACTACTTTTGTGGAGCATAAAGAGAGAAATATTGTTATGCATGTCAGGTGAAAAGATAATCAAATTAGAGATGGAGGTATGTATCACGAGAACCGGAAATTAACAATTAAAAACCTACTCCCAGCTATCTTTAATTTATTTTCTTTTATTTGTCAATAACAGGGGAACCAGTTGATACCCGATGACATCAACGAACGATATAAGGGCACTGACCTATTTTTCCACATCAGGACATCCACCTATGAATTCAGGGGCAAACGCACTATACGACACACTGTTATTTCATACCTCCCATCATCCAGCACGTACTCAACGTCCCAAATTTCTGAGCAAACATCCTCCTCCAGTTCTCATGAACAGTTAACGGACACAACAATGCTTGAAACTCACCAAGACACCACAACCACCGAACTAAGTCTCCTTCACAGAAACTGCGGTGGACATCACGAAAAATCAGCCAGTAAAAGAAGCTTCGATTCTGCTGCTAAAACAAGGCAACAAGGTCAAAAATTTACGAAACAAGACTGAGGTTTATGTTCCTGGCCTGATTTTGTTTCATTTTGCAGTTTAATCCAACCAAAATTATGACCTCTGTGATGTACTTTATTTTTGTATCGTTTTACTGTTAACTTTTTTGCTGAACAATGTGTTGTTACCATAACAACACAGTAGATCATATTTTTTAGGTCTTCAAATGATTACATGTATTCGAAAATAACCTATGTATATGTATTGTACAGTGTTGACTACGTACATCAGTAGAGTAGCGGTGAAGCTAATCTTCATCTTTTATGGTTATATCGTAAATTTGAGCACCATAACAATATTTTTTTTCCTTGATATAATATTAAAGATCTGCTGAGGTAACTTGTAAACATAAAAAAATTGTGAATAATTTATTGTAATCAAATTTCCATAAACCGAAACTGTACCATTACAATTTGTCTGTTGATTTAGTTGAAATAAGTGGAATGATGAGATAACATACACACTATTTAACATTGGACCACATAACTTTAGTAATACTTTAATTAAAAAAAAAAATCCTACCTTGACACATGTCAATAATGACTAGGCCCTTTGTCACTGAGTAGAAGATATGTATAATGCTACGCCTAACACATGTTCACACCACGTAAATCAACAGCATGACAAAGCATACATCAACAATTTACAACTCTATACTTACCAAAAAAAAAAAATTCCTCAACTAAATCATGGAAAATACTCACTACAGCACTTGCGCCGACTGTGGACAATGCCAATATAATTTTATGTTTTAAAAAGAAGTTGAAGAACTATTGAGACGATTCTTCTCCAACCCTGTATGGGCTGTTGTCATGCGAAGGGTTCTTAATATGGATTGGAAGCCTTCTCTTTTACTGGACTACGCAGCGAGTATTGACGCGTAACACGCTATCGCAACTCTACAAACATGGGGCATATATATATACATATACATATGTAATTATATGCTCTTATTTTGTAATATCTTTGTTATGTTTAAATAAACATGCATTTGCTACTAATTTTATATAAACTTTTCACTAACATAATAGTAGCATACTAATTTATATTATTCAAAATAAATTAGTATACCTGTGTCACCACCTCAAGAGCTGAAATGAGAATACACAAATATGATCTAACCGAAAATAGAAGTTTTGAGACTCAATTCGCTAAAATAAAGATAAAAAAAATTAATATTTACAAATATTAACTTGTGTTTGGAGCCTGGTTTATAGTTGACTATTTACGCGAAGGATAGTTTGTTTCTGAGAAAAAGAAGAAACAACGATGGGGAGTGAGAGAAGAAATAGCCATGGGGAGAAAGGGAAGAAACATAGATGCCTCAATAATTTCAATATTTCTTGCATCTTAGTCCCAAAATTTTCCTACAACGTAAATAAGAGATCTTCTAAACCAATTGAGTTAGTTTATTGTGAAATTGATTTCCAATTAGTATCTTATGGTAAAGGTAATAACTTATGTGCACCTGGTTCATGATGAATTCGGTTTGCCCTATTATTCTCATGCACAACTACTATTGTTGTCTTGTACTAAGGCTATCACGGGTCATGTAAGCACTATCACTATCATGCACAACTATCATTATTACTCTGTAAAAAAAAAAAAAAAACTATCATTATTGTTATGCTCAACTACTATCACTATCAGGTAAAGCTCACGTGAACTCTATAACGGGTAGAGTTCGTGCAAGAGTTACTCTTAATATCCTTCTTTTATGAAAAATATCTTTTAACAACTAATATAATTCAAAATTAATATCATGTAATTAATAGTATTTTTTTAATGAAGTATATGACGAGATGGATAAGCTGTGATATGATTTAGAAGGATTGTACTGTTTGAATTGCTTTGATTTAAATTAAGATATATATTTTGATTGATTGATTACATTTTTATTTTATTTTGTAGTGATAATTATACTCAGAAGTTGTGCATGGTTGTACCTTTTTTTAGAGAGTATTCATTGTTGTGAACTGTAGTTACATATTATCTCTTTGTTTTTTATTTCCAATCTCAGAAGTTTTTTTCCCAAGTGTCCAAGATTTATTGGATTAATTGATTCCCACCTTGAGTGACCCTCCCAAGGCCCGGTTTGTTCAACTCCTTTTGAGTTTTTTGAATGAATTTGGTATCCTTTCTTTATTCTGTCTGATATTTAATAGGGGTTATGTGAACCTTTATTCTTACCTCTTGTAGGTCTTCAGTTTGCTAGCTTATATAGTTTGACTAGAAAAGCTGCATCTCGGCTTATGTGTTCTCTAATGTTTTAGTATTAAGATTTTTGAAAGTTTTTTTTTTTTTTGGTCTATGGATAAAAAAAATGTAACCCCTCACCTACAGACTAGCCTATGAATGTGTTTGTTTGTGAAATCTTGTGTTCAATTGGAGTTTAGTTTGTGATTCTTTATTTACTAAACTGGTTTGTCTGAATTTTTTTTTTTATCTTGAACCGAAATTCCTTTTCCCCCTGTTCAGGTTATTATTAAATAATTTAAATATGATTTTTTTTTCTGATTTTAGACGCATTTCAGATTTATCCAGCAAAAGAAAGCAAACTCATCTTTTTTATACTTGTTAACGGCATTATATTTTGTGTTAACACACATTTTATTTGTTCATTACCTCTGTGGTTTAATATTAATTAGTTAGTGACCTCCAATTACTTCTTTACAGTAAGATATTCAATTCAAAATGTATTGTCATTTCTCAAGTTGTGTTGCCCATGATTTATATTTCAACTGCCATGTGTTGATTATATTTTTTACAAAGTGTAGGTTGATACCACAACTAGCGAAATGATTGGTTCTTCAAGTCGAGGAGTACATAAGTATGTTCTTTTCAAATTTCATCTATTTTTATGTCGTTTATTCAGAATTAGTATTAAACAGATTTTGTCACATAATACACTTAACATCCAAATTGAGATTTTTCCATACTTGTTGTTACATGTTGTTAGACGCAAGTAATATTTCACCTACGCCAACTACGTGTTTGATGAAATGCTTTAATTAAATCTCTTAGAATACATTTTTAGAAATAAAAAACGAGCATGATTTTTTACTAATATGTGAGAAAACAATTCGTGAATACATTACTGTTTTTTTTTTTAGGTTTACAATGTTTCTATCTGTTGTGCAAGTTTGAGCAATAATTGAAGGTAAGCATTGTTATGGTAGATAGATGTATATGCTAAGGCACTACTGGCAAGGTAACGACCCATAAATATATATCATATGCATCCACAAATTAAGGCTATGATTCTCTATACTTGGCATCCACATGTATTTTCTTTTTCTTACTAAGAATGATGATCACTTCGGTCAAGGTCTAAGTTTTTCTCAGAAATTTGATGTTTGTATATATATATATATATATACACATATGTATGTATATATTTATACTAGATAATTTATTGCATATTTATATTCTTATATTCAATTCGAAGCTATTTTAGTACTTGGTGGCGACGAATGAGTTTTATTTAGAGGAGGAATTCCCGACTCCTCAAAAGTAGGGCAACTATTCTATCCATTCCCTTCACATTTCTTGTACTCCCTCCATCATATAACAACTTTTACAGGAGGGAGTGCACACAATTTAAAAGAGAAGAGTGATTATTGCTTTTATTATATATAGTGGATTTATTGTATGAGTTATTTGATGGAAATGTGTAGTTTTGATATTTTTTTTTCAGTTGACAGCTACTATTTGAGCAGTCCACTGTCATATTTTTGTGAACTAAAGTAGACAATTGTTTAGGCTTCAAGCTTTTGTTGGTTTGTGTACACCTCATGCAAAGTGTAGTTTAAATAAATTTATATATTACCCAATATATTTTGAAATTTCAATTTTTCATGAAAAAGTCCAACTCCAACATTTCTAACTAATACAATCCATTCTTCATGTTTTTTTGCATTTAAGCCGGTCGCGGACTCATGTACGACACTTGATGCTCTAAAACCAAATATGCAGACCTGGTTCGTTAAGGTTTTGGTGATGGAGAAATCGTCGGTTCGCTCTTTGAAATGGGGCAGACAACAAAGGTTTGTCTTTGTCAACAAGGAGGTAAAATCATATCTGTAAATACACATAAACAATTGTTATTTTGTCTAACCTTTGGTCATCATAATTTCAACAGAAACAAAGTATGCAGTGCGTTATATATGATCCAGATATTGAAAGCCTAAACAAAATTATTGACCTATACAAGACTTATTACATTGGGAATGACAAAATCAAAGAGCTCGCACCAAACTCACTGAATATGGCCAAATCGCGGTATCAGATGACACTTAACAGAAGCGCTTACATCAGGCGTGCAAATGAGCAAGAAGAACTGCCCCTCGACCACATGTACGAGCTAACGTCATTTGCAGAATGCCCTCAAATTGCAGATTCGGCGTCTACGAGAATCAGTTAAGGTATTTTTAGTCCACATTTCCTCTTTTTGTATAACTATATTTCAAATATATTTATTAGTTACACTGACGTATTTCAGATTTACTTTGTGCAGTGATACATGTATTCTCGATGCGCTTCATTCAAAAAAATAATATGACGGTTCAGGATTTTGTGATTCTCAATGACGAGTAAGTCTATTTACTTCAAACAGTGAAGTCTTGTAATCTAACATGTTGCATTAGTTCTTACTGATGTAAAATTATGTGCTTCGTACGTATGCAGACGTCGGCCAACTATCCTTACGCTATGGAAAGAGTTCGTCAAGAGTGAGGCGCTTTATTTAACTGAAAATATTGCAAAAATGCTTGTCATTTTAGAGATGCGCCTGTCCGTGAACACCTTTCATGGTAAGAATCCATTCCCTCTTTTTCATTATTCCACTCAACATAAAACCGCCATAAACTGCATCTATCTATTACACGTATTTTTAATATTATATTTGATTGGTCATTTCACTAAAATTTCTTGTCATAGGCGTATCCATTGGGACACTACCACACAACGCCATCTTATTTGGCCCTCCGATACCGCAGCGAAAAAACTTCAATTATGGTATTACGTAAACTACTTTTTTTTTTGCTTTGACCGGTAACATACAAATACCTACTTGAAAAGTACCACTGGTCTTCCCTGTTACTTTTTAGCTACAACTTTATATGCTTGTTTGGTAGTGTGATATATACTATTTCTTAAGTGTTACACTGACTTTTTTCAAGATGGTTGAATTTCAAAGTCGTAGTTTTCATAATTTTCACCTTACTTTTTGGTGCTATAATACTCACCCTTGTGCGCTTTATTTGTTAATTCTAGCTATGATATACTCTTGTTTTACATATTAAATAATATCGCTAATTCAAAATATTCATTTTATTTTCCGGCTTTAAGAGATAAAAGTGGCTTACCCCATTAATGTACCAAGATGTATACTTTGCATGTTTCTTGAAAGTGCTTGTCTTTATAAGCATTAAAAAAAAGAGCTTCACATACTAAAACATTTATAGGCTGCATGACAATAAAGAGTATGTAGAAACTGTTATCTCTCAAAAGTTGTATGACAAAGACAACCAGAGCGTGGAACAGCCACATACCTCACAAATTTGCAAAATCGGCTATATCTTAAGCCTTGACGAAATGGTAACTTTTAAATTCACACACGTAACACTAGCACATTTATTTTGCTTCTTCCTAAAGACGGCCCTATGCATACCCCTTTTTCACAGGTCAGATCTTTCTGGATCAAAACAAACATGAAAGTTACCAAAGGAGGCCAGCATTTATACTTTTTGGCTTGTCCAGCTTGCTTCAAAGCTTGTGGCGCATCCTACGATATCGATTTCACCTGTTTTTACTGCAATAAGGAATCACTAATCCCAACGCCGCGGTAATGTGCAATTACTTGTTCCCAATTGTTTGAAATGATTTTTTTGGTTGTAAAAGGCTGCTTAGTTTATTTGATATTTTGGTTTTAGTCTTGCATTTTTTAAGTATAATTCTACTACAGAATTTGCCTTTTTTTCCAAGGTGTTTCGATTGTTCTGTTCAGGGCGATTAGAGATCAGTGAGTTTCATGTACCTGGTTTCCAATTTTTGATTGAAAAATATATATTTGTTTTTTTCCAGTTCCATATTTTTTCTAAAAAGAAACTGATTCTTGTAATTAAATATTGATATTGCACCATCTATTAATTAAGTTAAGGGATCTGTGTGGCTTCTTTCCTTTGTTGGTGGTTTGTTGAGACAATTCAGAATGGTTACTTGTGGTGGCTTCAACATTTTGGCTTGTTCATAGTACTAAATGCTTGTGAAAACACAAACTGCCCATTTTTTCAATAATGACCCATAACTTCACAATAGACTTACCAGACATAGGCAGATGTTTAATGCTTTTGTGGTTGCTCAGACCGTTGAATGCCTGGTATAGAAAAGGAAGTACTCATAAGTCCATTTGCAATCATAGACTAAGACATCTCATTATGGATTGACTACACAATAATGAGACAACAAAAATACATAATAAATGATACAACATGCAGCTTAATTACATGGCAAGATAAAGAATTGTGCTCATGCTGAACTCCTATAAAAAAAATAAATACATAAAAGATAATTTAACAAACTTTATATTTGTGGAAGTTACGTTTTGAGGTCGACCTGTTTGATGAAACAGGCAGTTTAACTACTTTTGTGGAGCATAAAGAGGCAGAAATATTGTTATGCATGTCAGGTGAAAAGATAATCAAATTAGAGATGGAGGTATGTATCACGAGAACCGGAAATTAACGATTAAAAACCTACTCCCAGCTATCTTTAATTTATTTTCTTTTATTTGTCAATAACAGGGGAACCAGTTGATACCCGATGACATCAACGAACGATATAAGGGCACCTATTTTTCCACATCAGGACATCCACCTATGAATTCAGGGGCAAACGCACTATACGACACACTGTTATTTCATACCTCCCATCATCCAGCACGTACTCAACGTCCCAAATTTCTGAGCAAACATCCTCCTCCAGTTCTCATGAACAGTTAACGGACACAACAATGCTTGAAACTCACCAAGACACCACAACCACCGAACCAAGTCTCCTTCACAGAAACTACGGTGGACATCACGAAAAATCAGCCAGTAAAAGAAGCCTCGATTCTGCTGCTAAAACAAGGCAACAAGGTAAAAAATTTACGAAACAAGACTGAGGTTTCTGTTCCTGGCCTGATTTTGTTTCATTTTGCAGTTTAATCCAACCAAAATTATGGCCTCTATGATGTACTTTGTTTTTGTATCGTTTTACTGTTAACTTTTTTGCTGAACAATGTGTTGTTACCATAACAACACAGTAGATCATATTTTTTAGGTCTTCGAATGATTACATGTATTCGAAAATAACCTATGTATATGAATTGTACAGTGTTGACTACGTACATCAGTAGAGTAGCGGTGAAGCTAATCTTCATCTTTTATGGTTATATCGTAAATTTGAGCACCATAACAATATTTATTTTTTTCCTTGATATAATATTAAAGATCTGCTGAGGTAACTTGTAAACATAAAAAAATTGTGAATAATTTATTGTAATCAAATTTCCATAAACCAAAACTGTACCATTACAATTTGTCTGTTGATTTAGTTGAAATAAGTGGAATGATGAGATAACATACACACTATTTAACATTGGACCACATAACTTTAGTAATACTTTAATTAAAAAAAAAAATCCTACCTTGACACATGTCAATAATGACTAGGCCCTTTGTCACTGAGTAGAAGATATGTATAATGCTACGCCTAACACATGTTCACACCACGTAAATCAACAACATGACAAAGCTTACATCAACAATTTACAACTCTATACTTACCAAAAAAAAATTAAAAAAATTCCTCAACTAAATCATGGAAAATACTCACTACTGCACTTGCGCCGACTGTGGACAATGCCAATATAATTTTATGTTTTAAAAAGAAGTTGAAGAACTATTGAGACGATTCTTCTCCAACCCTGTATGGGCTGTTGTCATGCGAAGGGTTCTTAATATGGATTGGAAGCCTTCTCTTTTACTGGACTACGCAGCGAGTATTGACGCGTAACACGCTATCGCAACTCTACAAACATGGGGCATATATATATACATATACATATGTAATTATATGCTCTTATTTTGTAATATCTTTGTTATGTTTAAATAAACATGCATTTGCTACTAATTTTATATAAACTTTTCACTAACATAATAGTAGCATACTAATTTATATTATTCAAAATAAATTAGTATACCTGTGTCACCACCTCAAGAGCTGAAATGAGAATACACAAATATGATCTAACCGAAAATAGAAGTTTTGAGACTCAATTCGCTAAAATAAAGATAAAAAAAAATTAATATTTACAAATATTAACATAGCGATCTAATTTACGAAAGGAAAAAAAAAACTTCAATGTACAGCTCCACTACAGTTCGAGCCACCGTTAACCGATAAAATATATATATATATATATATACTTTTTATTCCAATAATTACTTGACATGATAAAATAATTATTTTTCTTTTCTTTTTAAATCTTGAAAAATAAATTGGTAGAAGTCGTACAATTTAAAATAAACATGTTCTGCTTAAATTTTCAGTCCTTTACGCTTGTTCACAAAAGTGACAAAATCAAACACACGTACATTTTGAACGAGCTTTCACTTTAATTCTACTTTAATAATAGTAGATTAAAGAAGAGTATTGTCATTTTGAGAGGGAGAAATATGGAGAATCTTTATATATAAACTCTCATTCAATGGATTGAAGTGAAATTCACATAGAATTTGAATTTACGAGAAAAGTTCGTACAAAATATTTTTAACAAATTGATCTCATTTCAAGTGTTTCTAAAGACTCAAAAAAGCGCCAGCCAATTGGAAACCCTTTCTTTATTTATTTTGTAGCCAACAATTTATTATATAAATTTCCTAATTTAATACCTAATATTTCTTCTACATTTTAATCTAACATTAAAACTCAAATATCCAGGTGACCACCTCAAGAATTGAGGTGACACCCTCCCTAATATATATAAATGTTTGATGTACGCTACCATTTCCAATTTTTTGACATATATATATATATATATATATATATATATATATATATATATATATATATATATCAAATTATAGAGTTTATCAAAGAATAATTTCAAAAAAAAAATTTAAGATTTATTAGCTATAATTGTTCCAAGATGCATGCAGATATATGTATTTTTTTTCACAAATATCTAAATTTAATAAAAAAATACACTTTATAACAATTTTATTTTTATACGTAAAATATGGATGTCTTGTCAAGGAATGTAATAAGATATAAGTATGACATACTATGCGTTAAATTGATTTGAAAAGAAAAAATTTACGAAGATTTAAAATTTCGGGTGACAATTATAAAAAATGGTTGCTTTTGAGGCACTACCAAGATTTATTTTATGCACGCAAACTGCACGTGCCCTGCAGTCATACACGGCTTATATTTCTTTTTATTATTTTACAAATTTATTTAGAAGTAATTTACGTGTTCATCGCTTACGTAATATGACAACTAATTAAATAATAATGATATGCATATAAAATGAAATAAACTAATTAAATAATAGTGAAATCCTTATTAATTAGTTGTCATGTCATGTAAACGGTAAACATATAAATTGATGTCCATTTATGGGTATAAAATTAATCAAATCCGTACATTATTTTATATATAATATAAACATGCAGATAATATTATCTTAAGGCAGATATTATCTTTTTAAGGCAAACAAGTGTCACATGTTGAGTTTGTCCAAATTTTCTAGACGTTCCTAAAGTTACTTAATGAATTTCAAGAACAAATTTTATAATTTTAAATACAAAACTTAGATACAATTTTTAAAGTTTATAATATTTAACAACAATATTCCAATGACTTGAGATCTCCAATTCTAAATTGGGATGATCCTTTGTAATTGTACATCAGTTTCAAGGTTCAATAAGTGCCCCCATTATTATTTTTTAGCAAAAATATATAATACTTTTAACAAGTGATCATTTTTTAATGAAAGAATTAATTTATTTTAAAAATACACACCAATGTCACGGTGCATCTGTTATATTAAAATTTTGTCTTTTAAAATATTTTCCAACTTGTATTTCAAAATAACTAGTATATATTGCACATTTCAAGTAGCATAATCAATTAACATATAATGTATAGGGAAAATAATAATATCAAAATATTATGTTATAATCTAATTCGGATTATCATGCACCTTTCTAAAACAACTTATAATGTACTAACATTTTAGTTTTTTCCATCGACTACATAAAGGTTTTAAGAAAATTTATGAAACCCTCCTATGAAATTTTTGAAATATTCGACTTAAAATATATATAATTAATCTTTAATCAATAATACCCACCTCTTCCTCTTCACACAGCCATTGGAGAAAAAAGTAAGATGCCAAGTATGTGCTAGCATTGTATAACAATGAGGAAAAATGAATTTAGAGGGAAAGCTATATTTAGCATTTAAGAAAATAAGAACTCTATTTTAAATTTATAGAAACAAATCGTAAAATATTCAAATTGCATACAAATCACGTAATACCAAGTATTTATTTATAAGTAACAAAAGCATAATGGTTCAATGGACATACATAAAGCAACTTTTCCATTGACACTTCTTGAATTCTGATATGACTTTATTGGGTCATATTTTCTTGAATACTTGGAACCTGACGTTACATGATTAAAAATATAAGGGGTAATTACAAGGGGATACACGGTTCATCCCCTTATTACAACAAGATACAAAAAAAAACCGGTTGGGCCCACTAATGCGCTGACTTCCCAAAATTACCCTTCCCCCCCTTCCTCTCCTTCGTTTTCTCTTTCCGTACTGCGACACACGCTTCTCTCTCTCTCCTATTCTTTCGTTCTCCCTTTCTCTCTCTGCGCAGTATTTTGTACTGTTTCTCTCTCCGCCGGGAAATTTAATGCGGCTGAGGGAGCTCGAGAATGCCGTCCCATCATCAGTGTCCGGTTTCTACTTTTTCTCTGTTTTGTTTTCAAATTTTCAAATTTTTCCTTCTTTTGTATCATTTTTCGCCCCCAGAGAAAATTTGTTCTGGTTTTTCGTTCATTTATCCATTTCTGGGAAATTTTCAAGAATGCTATATATTTTGTTTTTTATTTAGTATTAATCCATCGCTGGTTTCTTTTTTGGGGTGTTACCTAAAAAATTTCGAATCTACTGCGAAGATTCGAATTATGAGTGATTCACCTATTACCATTTTCGCTGTCAAATTCAATGGTAGAATGAAGCTGATATCACTTGGAAATACTCTGACTTTCTTCAATCTCACTTCCAAGATTATCCTTCAATGGCCAGAGTTGAAGCAAGGTGAGTTTTCTCTCTCATGCTCTATCGGTGGTTTGGAAAATTGTTTATTGGAGTCGATTTAAGATCTTGTCAACGTACATTATATATCCAAGGGGTGTGCTTCAAATGTTGTTGATGTGCAAATATCTCTACGTGATCATTCTGTTTTGGATAATAATCATACTAGTTGTGTCTTGTCTTGATGAAGAAAATGGGGTGTATGATGTATCTCATTTAGTTTCTAATCCTGACAATCTTCCTATTGAAGAGTTTTCTGGTTTAAGCAATGTGCCTTTCTTTGATGTAAGCCCTCCCATTAGTAAGACTACCTATTTATCTGATGGTTGGGCTGATCTAATGAAGGGTGGTGTTGGGACGGTTTTCCCTGGGGGTGCAGTAGAATTCAGGGAGTCCTTGATTAAGTATGCAACACGTTTGGGGTTCTTGTATAAATTTGTTAGAAATAGTGATAAGTATATATCTGTGGTATGCTCTCAATCAAGGTCTCTTGGTGGTTGTTGTGACTGGTTTATTAGGGCAAAAAATAACAGAATAGCAGGAGAATTTGTTATCTATAAGGCTTCTCTCAATCATAATTGTTTGGGAAATTTGGTAAATAACAAGTCCAAACGATTTGCCCCTAGATTAATTGGCAAGCTTACAATGCAAGATGTTAAGAGTAAGCCAACAATCCGTGGTACTGATGTAATAAATCTGGTTCGCATTAATTATGGCATTGAAGTACCGTATCACAAAGCATGGCGTGCAGCTGAAATAGCCAGGGATACAATTTTTGGTAATTTTGATGAATCCTATGATCATCTTAGATGGTATGTACGAGCTGTGCTTAGAACCAATCCTGGAAGTGTTGCTTTTATTGAACAGGATGAGTTTTCTAATTGCTTTGAAAGGTTATTTATCTCTTTTAAAGCTTGCATTGATGGATTCCAATCATGCCGACCTATGTTATTTCTCGATGGAACTTTCCTCAAGGGTCGTGCTAAAGGAATTTTGTTGACAGCAACTGCTAAAGATGGTAACAATGGTATAGATTCTTATTTTTTTTGCCAACTTTTTTTTATTCACGTCATGCGTTATTGCTTTCTTTATTTGTTTCTTTATTGCACAAGTTTACCAAGTTTTTGCACAAATGTTATAATTTCTGCACAAATTTTACATTTTTTGCACAATAATTATAAAAGTTGCACAGATTTGATAATAATTGCACAGTTGTTATTAATTTTGCACAATTGTTATAAAAATTTGTCACATATAAACATCATCTTTATTTATGATCCCAGGACTTTTCCCTGTTGCATTTGCAATTGTCTCTGCTGAAAACACAGTTAATTGGACATGGTTTGTTCAGAAACTTAAGGAGTTTATCACTCATAGGAAGCAAATCTTTTACATATCCGATAGGCATACTGGAATTCTTGCTGCCTTCAAATCTGTCTTTGAAGAACCTGTTCATTTTTTCTGTTTGTACCACTTGTTAACAAATCTCAGGGGTCGGTTTTCTTCTGGCTGGTCTAATACTCAACGGGCTGATCTCGGTGAGCTCTTTAAAGCATGTGCATATGCTCCTACAGAACGTTTGTTCCAGGAAAGTGTTGACCGTTTTATTAAGGTTGGTGGAAACATTGCAGCTGATTGGATTGCACAATTACCTGTACAGAATTGGGCTGTTGCATATTCTCCTCATATTACCCGTTATGGTGAAATGACTTCAAACGCAGCAGAGTCATTAAATAGTTGGTTACTTGAAGCACGATGTCTACCTGTTACCAAGTTGTGTGATTGGATACGTTCCAATATTGGAAGGTGGTTTGTTCAACGTAGAAAAGAATCTGAAAAGTGGAGTACACCATTGGTTCCTCAAAAGGAGTCTCAGTGGAGCATATTATGTGAGGTTGGTATGTCTTGGGAAGTAAATAAGTGTCCTGGTGGTAATTTTGAAGTTTTATCTGACATTTCGTGTTGTGTTGACCTCACCAAAAGGGAATGCTCTTGTTATATGTGGCAAACAACCGGTTTTCCTTGTGCACATGCTGCTGCAGTTATCCAGAAACACTGTAGCAGTATATATACTCATATAGATGAAAGTTATTTCACTGAAACTTATCAGCAAATCTACAAGTCGCATATCCATCCTGTTCCTCAAACACTTCGTTTTGAATGCCATGATAATGACAAGACCAAGAAGATTTTGCCTCCGCATCTAAAACGTCCACCTGGAAGGCCTAAAAAGTCTCGAATCACTTCATACGGTGAGTTTCCAAAGAAGAAAGTAAGGACTTCCACGACTTCAGCAAGTAAACTGTAGTGTTTCTGCAGATTTATTAGGGCTTTTGACATGTAATTATTTGTGTGCAACCTATATTTTTGTGCATAATATTTCTATATCATTTTGTATCTCATGTGTAATGGATTAGATGTTGCACCACATTTTGACAGAAATGAATATATGGAATATGTTTCCCATCTTTTGTACGTCATCTTTGTGTGATTCTCATACAGAAATATCTTAATTTGTGCATATAAATCTTTGTAATAATATGTAATCAAACCTTCGTCTAAATCAGTAACAAATAAATACTTGGTGTCATTACAACCAGGTACATCTGCCATATAAATACTTAACACAATTGCAATATATAAACATAGTGACATATAATTCTGCAGTCAACTTTTGAGAATATATCACTTCTCAAACTCAAAAAATTCTGCATATATTACAGTAAACTTCAAAGAAGAGCTTCTCTTATAATTAAACATATTACAACAACTGTAAAAATTGTGAATAGATTTCCAACCAGCAAAGTTCCTAAATTAATCTGGTATGTTGTCTTTATTCTCTCTTGTAGACCTGGAACAGGTATTTCTTCTACTCTTCTCACACTTGACACTTCTTCCAAATCAGTTGTATTTGAATTCGACTCTATTGGACTACACCAATGAGACCACCCATGTTGGGAACAATTATAATACAACCTACCTGGATTATTTCTCGTTTCTGATACACGAATTGTTGCTGGAATTCTACATATTGTGCAATATGATCTTGAGTACCGTGGATAATTCGTTGTTCCGGTTTGAGACATGGTTCATGGCCAAAAATCAACAAGCTGCGTGAATACAATGGTAAATATAGGTTGAGTTCTTGCTACTGATTTTTGCTTTGATTTGAGACACTTGTTATCTATATTTATACAAAGGGATCTCACATCATTGTAACGGTAATATTGTAAGGGCTCCCAACGGTCTAATTTTAATAAGTAATTTCTGAGCTATTTTTGGGCTTTTTGGCTTATTGTTTTTTACTGATTTTTTACTGATTGTTATTTTTTGTTTATGGGCCTTATATTTATTTTTATACTGGGCCTGTGCAAATATCATTTTGTTGTGCATATTATTTTCAGGGCCTGTGCAAAATTTATTTGTTTCTCTATATACATTGGTTTTGATTTTTGTAATTTTTAATATTTTTTTTGTATAGTTTAGTTTTTTTCCTGTTTTTAAATTATATGTATTTTTGTTTATTTTAGTTTTTTTTCCTGTTTTTAAATTATATTTTTATGTGTTTTGTATATTTTGATTCTGGGTCGTCATTTTTGTTTTTTTTGCTATTGCTGTGCAATTATTAATATGTTGTTCATATTTTTTTATATTCACATACATTACGTAGTTATATTCTAATAAATGACTTTATATGTATTTTGCTTTTCGGCCTGTCCAAAAATAATAATCTTGGCCCGTTCAAAATAAAATTTAAAACCAAGAAAACGTTTTTTGGACGATTTCGTTTTTGGCGGTGGAAGTTGAACAGTTTCCACGCTTCAAACGTCACGTTTCTTGATTCCAACCAATACGTTTAATCAAGCATTTATATAACTTTGCAGGTAATCATTTCTACGCTGTCAAATATCAATCTCTTTCTTCGTTCAGTCTCTTCATTTAACACATTCTCTTTCTCTTTTTTGAACCTTTCTTTCTTGAACAACGAACGATGGTCTGTTCAACTTAATATTTTTGAATATTGCAGTTTTTTTTGCAAATTAAAGTTGGTTATTTTTTCTTATATTTCCACCAACAAAGTTGGTTCTTTTTTCTGCTACATTTTAATGTTCTTTGTTGTTTTTCGTTTTTAGGATGACTCAAAATTTGATCGTCTTTTGGAGGTGATAGAAAAAAACAATGAGAAGCTAATAGAGGTGGCCAAGAGAACTGAGGTTTGTGTTTTTATGATTTTTTTTTCTTTATTTTCTTTAAGCTATTTCCTTTTCACCATTAATTTACTTCGTATTTCTGCAGCGGGAGAAGGTTCTTCTCGAGTTGGCAAACTTGCAAAAGGCTTTGCTGATGGAGAAAATACATGCAAAAATGGCGCAGGTCGTGGCTCTATGGGTTGATATCAAGAATGCAGAGACTCCTGAGCAGATCATCCGTTTTAAGGCTATCCAGGATGTGGCTTATGAAGAATACCTTCATCTTGAGGACAAGTATACGCAACAGCTCAATTCCTCTTTCCCGGTTCCTTATTAAAAATATTTATCTTTTTATTTTGCTGCTATGAACAACTATTTATTTTTTTTTTTGTTATTATGAACAACATATGTTCCATTTTGTTAATATTATAAGTAATTTATATAGTTTCTGATGTTGATATGCTTTATCTTTTTTCCATGGTTTTTGCTTGGTTTAATATATCCGTTTTAGTAATAAGTGCTTGCATTTATTCCATGTATCTGCTTTTTAGTCTATTTAATCATGGTCATTTCATGCATTATGTGTATTGATCTGATATTTTATTGTTTTATTTGTATTTTTGTTTAAATATATTACTGTTATTAAAGTGTTCAAATTTAATGTATATTTGTATTACCTATACTTTTACAAAAATAAAATATAATGTTTTTTGTAAATTTTTTAACAATATCAGAAAATTATTTTTCTTTGTTTTTTTCTCCTCTAACACACAAAACAAGTTTTTTAATCATAACTTGCTCATTGTTTAGACTTATATAGGTAATTTGATTGTTTTATATGGTTATGTCTTTTTGCACAGTGTCTATTTTATTATTCTGATTCTTGCACATGTTCATTAGTTTTTGCACAGTATCTCTTGTTTCTTTAATACGCTTTGGGTTTTTTTTTTTTCTTTAATATATTTGTTTTAGTAAAATGTGTTTTGTTACTATTATTGTTCAACTTGAAGACTCGCACTATGATTCATCAGTATATTAAAAAAACTCTGTTATCAAGTTTTTCTATGAATAACATAATTATCAAAACCCCTTTTGATCAAATTTTACATATTACACTAAATGAATTTTTGAACAACAATAACAATAAAATTTGCACAACAATAACAATAACATTTGCACAAGAATAACAATAACATTTGCACAACAATAACAATAACATTTGCACAAGAATAACAATAACATTTGCACAACCATAATAATATTTGCACAACCATATTAATATTTGCACAACAATAACAAGAACATTTGCACATCTGACATAATATTGAACAATAATACCAATAATAGTTGCAAAATATCTACTGAATTTCATAGTGATTTCACAATGCAGCAGTAACATAAACATTTGTACGCAAATTAAGTTTACATAATCCATAATATCTAAAAGACGTGCATATAATTTAATGTTTTGCACATTCTAGTTAGCTAAGCAAAATATTTACGTAACAATTCATTCAAAAATAACACTGTTTTCGTCCAGGAATAACTTCACCATTTTATATCTGTAATTTCCAGCTGATGCATTACTGAACTCTCCTTTTCTGCTGGATTTTTGTGACACAAAGGTTTCTATCAAGTTGCATACTATAATCCCGCAATCCACTGAATCTGCAGCCTGTTGCAAGCTTTCTTCCGAAACTGGTTCTATCAACTTCTTTCTAAGGAATGGGTGTTCTGGTCTATGCTTTGAAAAAACCTCTCGCAATTTATGATTGACATATTTTACCTGTTACAATTAATATATGTTTCAATTATCACACTTACTGCCCAAAATAAAGCCACCTATGTAAATCAAGGAATAATTACCACCAACATAGACTGCGTCAAATGATGGTCTACACCTCCACGACGCCTTGGACGCATCGAATTAAAAAACCTCCATTCATTTTTTCGCATATTAAGTTTCAGTAGTGTCCAATGGTCACCCAGTCCTCTAGCTGGACTGCTTGACGATCCAGCTAGTATAGGAAATAGCAAACAGTCCATATCCATAGCACCCTCAATAACTTTGTCAATCAAATGCACTAATGCTCCTTTTGGATTTTTTGAATTTGCTTTAATCAGGGACTACATTTACACATGTTAAATATGGCTCATAATCAGAAAATAATAATATTTTACGCTTATATTGAACATTCAAAATAATACTTACCCAGCAGTGGCTAGTAAAAACCAATACATTCCTTGCTCCCGGCTTCTGTTGGTCGTATATCAAATGCATTATCTCAGTCCATGAATCAATTACCTGTTTGAACAATAAATCCTATTATTATTAGGGATTATTAATTTGTTTAGATTTTACATATATATTAATATGCACCAATTACCTGACTTGAAATCATGTCATGGTGCATGATAGCAACCAAATCTTTTACAGTTACTTGAGAGAATGGCTTCAGTCATGCCCATACAATAGCCCTGCATATTTCATAATAGTCTATGTCATTTAAGTTTATGTAATGCGTAAAAAATATCAATAGTTTACATAAAGTACATATTACCCTTCGCCATCGTTCTCAAACAGGTAATGTATCTGTTCCTTGGTACTGTTGTCACACTTTTTTACAGCAATACAATTCTCATCTAGCTTGAATCTCTGCCTCTGCATTCGTATCTCACTGTCTATTCCCTCTTCCTGTCTGTTTCTTTGTTCACCCTCAGCAAAAAGAACAAGCTCCTGAGTACTTGGTTGTGGTGTGATGACCACTTGTTTCCTCTCTTCTTTCTCTGTTCTTCCTTTAACTCTACGTATCATTGTGCTTGGCGAAGGATAACTTTTTACTTGTTTCCCCTTGTCACATGGTGTTCTCTGCTGTCCTTCACGACGATCAGAATTTGATTCAGACAACTCTAAAATTTTCTTTCTCAGCTTCTCCACTTCAAGTTGTGCAATGTGTAATTTTTCAACTGCTTCCAAATGTGCTATGTTCATTGGATTCTCGTATAATTGTGTAGCTGTTGGCACAGATGCTTCATTCAATTTTGTCTTCAACTCCTTGTTTTCATTTCTCAGCTTTAAAATTTCCAGCTCATATTTCAGTTTCAATTCCTTCTTATCTTTTTCAAGCTCTTCAATTTCCTGACCCATTCGTTCAACAACTGAATTTAAGTTCTCATCTTTCTCATGCCTCTCATCTTCCTTTGTGGTTTGGATTTCAATTTCGTAGAAACCACCGTCATTCTCAACATCTAACTCATTTAAGTTCTCATCTTTCTCATTCCTTACTGCTTCATCCTCAACCTCTAACTCCTCAAGGACATTTTTTACAGTTTTTGAAGGGGATATTTCACAGCCTAAATCCTGCGTAAGGTTAAGACTGAATGTTGGCTTAGTTATATCAACAGAATCTGATTTTCCTTCTCCATTCAAATTTCTCATTTCACTTTTTCTTGGTTGATGTATCTCATCAGATGTCGCACCATCAACAAACTTCGAAGTCGATTCACTTTTTCTTCGTAATAGCCTCTCATCAGATGTGGCACCATCAACAAATTTCGACGTCGATTCCCCCATCTCCATATATGTTGAGTTCTTAACAGAAATATCTTCTTCCATTGTATGGACAACATCATCAGGATTCTTCCTTTCTTCTTCAACATACTCACAGGTTGCCTCAACATACTCGTCATCGCTAGATTCTTCAACCCCCTCATTTTCACGGCCAATTTGATCACCATCAGTATCCATGTTATCATCTTTCTCTTTTAAATCATCAGTTTCATCATATTTTCTTTTCTCATCAAAAACCCTCTTTCTATAATCAGACAGTACACCCATAATCTGTTTCTCAATCTTTGTTGCCTTCAACATAACCTTTACTTCCTGTAACAATGATATACATTAAAAGAAGTCTCATCTTAATCCATAGAAATTTATTTATTTGCTTACATGTTCTTTTTTCGACAGCTTGATCCGATGAATACTCTTGTGAATCTGCTTCATGTCCCAGTTTAAAAAACGAGGGAACGATGTATCATGTGTCTTCTGAAAAAAATACGTGTGCTCACACAACCAATACTGCAAAACACACCATTCTAATTAAACAATGCTCATTTAATATTTTAGACAATTAAAAGTCAACTATTGTATAAATATTAGTCTCTTACAGGAAGTATAATTGCACAACCACCAGCTTTCATTTTCTTGCTACCAAGCAATTGATTTTTGAACATATCAACAATGTATGTGCTCCAGTCGTAATTGCATATTTTTTCCAGATCTTCCACGTAAACAGATAAGTGGAACGAACATGATCCATTCTGAAATGGAGACAGGACACACGCCATAAAATAACAATGCACTAGTCTAGCAACATCATCTATATCCTCAGCCTCATTACTATTGATAATTTTCTTTATTTTCTGGAATAAAACCGCTCTGTACATCACAAATGCAGATTCTGTACTCTCAATCTCTCTTTTAAAACATCTCTTTATCCAAGGTGTAACTCTATATTCCTCACCCTTAATCTCAATCATCTCAGTCCCTCCAGTAATCCCAAATATTAGTTCTGCATCCCTATTCAACAATGGTATTTCCTCACCTCCAATAACAAAACACTTGCTGTCAAAGTCAAAAGTACTAACTATTTGTCTTATATCCTCTTCGAATTTGTGACATTTCTTCATCAATTTCTCATGCTCCTTACTATATATTGCATCAAACAACAACCAGTAAGGTGTTAACTTCAATATGCTAATATGTTCATCTCTAAACTCAACACTGTTCAACTCTTTCACTGCAGTTCGTAGATTTGATCTATAATATGTCTCGTTTTTAACCACTTTGATAGAACCTAAAAAAAAATCCACATAATACAGCTTTAGTCTATATAGCTTTAGAAAGATTCATTTCGGTAAAAGCGCTTCAACTACATCACAATTTGAACAATAGCATCAACAGTTGCACAATTACACAAATATTTGCACAACAACAATAATATTTGCACAGATGTCTTTGTAATTTGAACAATTACGTTTAAATTTTCATGTTCAAACTCATATTTTGCACAGCCACACACACTTTTGCACAATAATTCTAATTTGCACAGAAAACATCACCGAATCGGTTTCTTGCCCTGATGACCTTTCCCCTTTTAACTTGGGGCTATCGAACTACAATCGATTTATGAATAAATTAAACACAAAAAATTGATAGCTAGATTAAAAAAATATTAAATATTTATAATACCTCGTGATTTTCAACCGACTCTGAAGCACCATAGTTGCTTAACAGTTTGGCCTGAAAATTGAAAATTGATATTTGATGTTATAATTAGCTTGTAAATACATAATTATTCATATATACAATGTGACTAAAAATTAATTAAAATAAATTGTTCCTCAATTAACATTAATTTTGAGTCGAATTCAATAAATATAATGGATAATTTTAAAAAATTATATTATAAGATTTACAAACTAATATTAGAAGAAACTCGAAAAATAAAAATAAAATAAAGGATCAATTACAAGTTACAAATAGGTTAAAAAAATTAAAAATTATAAAATAAATTCAAAAAAATTAAAAATAAAATAGGTTCAGTTACAAACATAAATTTATATTGATTCAAAAAAAATTTGCACAAAAATATTTGCACAATGAACTTGTTTGCAATTTTGGATTACTTTTTGAACCTATTTGTAATAATTCCTAAAATAAATGAAAGTGATAAAACTATTTTAAAATTTAAAAAAATGTAGAAAAATTATATGCAACACACCTCTGATATACGTTGGATGGCATTTGAGAGGTGCTGCTGGTAATCACCAGCTTCAAGAGCTGAGTTTATTTCCTCAACATTAGGTCTATAATACCTGAAGAAAAAAAAAAAAGAGTTGCACCCAAATATTAACATATTTGGTTATTATTTACTCAAACATGAATATTTGTATTTTATTATAATAACTTAGAGAAAAAAATTATAAATAGTAGAAAAAAATTTGTGTTTTTTTTATGTGCACATGTTATGCACAATGATTATTTTTAAAATAAAACAATTTTTTTAAAAGTAAAACAACTAAAATATATGTTTATATTAGTGAAATAAATAATACAATATAAAATAAACACCAATTGTACAATGCAACGGTTGAATACGAGAGATATTGTTAAATTTCTAACCTCAATTTCTCTAGCGATTCATGTCCTTGCATGCTGAGTTTATCCAGCTTTTCTCTAAGTTCCTGAAATTAATGAATGAAGTTCAAGAATAAATTAATTATTAAATAAAAAATCAGATTAAAGTAGTCAAGTTTTTATTAAACAACAAAATTTAAATGACATGAGATCTCCAACTCTAAATTAAAGTGGTCTCTTGTGTATTATTTACAAAGGTGTCATTGGTGTAGAACTATTATTTTTTTAACAAAACTACTAATACTCTTCAGTTAAATAAATAATATTTACAATTAATATTTTTAGAGAAACAATTATTCATACACACAAAATGCACAGTGCAACCAATATACACAAGTCTGTCTTTTAAATTATATTTTGTCTTGTATTTTGAGATACTATTATATATTACTTGAATAAAATGTATAATTAATTAACATATATATAATGTATATTAAAGGTAAGGGATTTTTTATTTTTATTTTATCTTATTAACTATAACTGATTTAAATTTAGTCATAATAACTTTCATTGTTCGATTTTAGTTCTCTAACTTTGTATTTTTATAAAAAAAATTGTGTCTCTTGACCGATTGGTGCAAGTAATTCAACTGGTAACTATAGTCTCTTAACATTATATATATTTCAACTTTTTTTTCTATTATCGAAATAAATCTAAAAACTCACAATGCACAAATCTAACAATATAAATTTGAAACATAGCAAACCAAACGTACATTTTATGTAAATTTCTTTAGATTCAAACGTACAATACTCAAACATCCTCTAATTAGACTAAATCATCATATATACAATATTCAAACGAGAAAATTTTCAAACAACATTTAAACTCAATAATAAGACACAAACTCAATATTTTCTTATTCATATACTCAGAACGTAATATTTATATATATAATAATGAATAATATTAAAATAAAACATTAATTTAAAAAATAATGATTCAAGAATGTTACCTCAATGCTGAAATTGCCATCCATCAAAATGATCAACAGAGGTTTGAATGCCCACGTAAAACAAAGAAAATGTGATGTAATTAAAACGTTAATGATATTGAGTTAATTATACTTTTTAAATAAAATGAATAAATCATATTATTTATTTTAATATGGCAATTCATCTTATATTTATTATTTTTAATACACACGGTGTGCATCTAATGATGGCGATCATCAATTAACACGTGATTGTATAAAAATAATAATATAATATAAAATAAAATAGTAAATTTTACTATTGGAATTAAGTAAATGGAACAAGAGATTACATTGACATTTTTTCCAGCATTTGTCTCTCGTGCTTTATCTGCTTAAGTTTTTGAGACAAGAGCTGCAAATGTAATCAAACACAAGACATGTTTTAAAATAAAAGTTTATTTTCTTTTTAATAATAATATTCTATTTAAATTCTTGAAAACACAATTTAAAGAATTATGATGTCAGAAATAGAGAAGGATTGCATATGTGCATACCTCTTCATTATTCAACAGTCTGCAAGTAAAAAAAAAAAAATTTAAATTAAATAAATAGAATGACTAAGCCCACAACTGTTAAAATCAAACGATCAAATATATATGTAAAATATATACATTTCTAAAATTGTATACAATGAAATACATACCTTTCTCGTAGCACGTCAGGCCTATTAACAAAACGAAGTAACACATCCTCTACTCTGTTGAAACACAAAAAACTGAATTTTAATGCAATTTATATATAAAAAGAATAAATAATTCATAAATATAGATAAATAAATTTGTTATTAGGAACATCATCTCCCTAAATTTACTTACTAAAAATGATAAATTATATAAAACTTCTTACAAAACAATGTTTTCATTCACACACACGGATGTATGTATGTGATAAATCATAAAATCATTGATTTTGTATTTTTTGAACAAATTATATATATCATTATTTAACTCAAAAATTAGCTAGGGTTTAAGGTAAAAAAAAAAAAAAAAGGACATACATTTTACCTAACAAAAAAATTTTATACACTCAAAATTTTAATTAAAATAAATAGATTATAAACTCCTCCATTGCATAAACTTCGAGTAAGAACACACACACCAAACCTTCCATTGCTTGCAAAAGCATCGAGGTGGCCGGATGGCGAAAACATGATTAGGGCAACATCCGTGTCGCACAAAATCGAGAGGTCATTGGCCTTTTTTATCATTCCATTCTTGCGCTTTGTGTAAACTACTTGGCGATAGGTAAGATCTTCAACTTTTTCTGTGACAGTCTTCTTACGTCCCATTACAAAAGAGAGAGGGAGAGAGAGAGAGAGAGAGAGAGAGAGAGAGAGAGAGAGAGAGAGAGAGGAGAGGGAGGAGAGGGGGAGGAGGGAGAGAGAGGTTTTGAGTAGAAATTGATGAATGAAGCCCTTTTTATACTACCATAAAAGAAGAAAAAAAAGCAAGGCTAATTAATGTCGATCCAATCTAATGTAACTAACTGATAATATTAAATAATCTAGTTTATCACTTGACTGTGTGAATATTAATTCATTATCATTACAAAATATCTAGCCAAAAGGAGTGTTTTGGCTAGATATGATGATATATTTTGTAAAATTAATATAAATGAATTGATTTCAAACATTTTTAAAAAGTTCAAACGTTTAGATATGACAAAATTCTTTTAATACTTCATTTGGATAGAGTGGATTTCAAATCAAGGGATTTGAGCATAATATATCATGTATTCACAAACTATAATGGAAAAAAACTAAATGAATGGATTTGATTCACTCAAATATTAAACACAAGTGGGAGAAGTGAGAGGATTTCAAATGACTAGGTTTTGTTAGGTATTTGAAATCCTCCCACTTATAACTAATATTTGTGTAATCAAATTCATTCATTTAGTTTTTCTCCATTTTTATTTGTAAATGTATGGTGTATTATTTTCAAATCCGTTGATTTCAAATGACTCCATCCAAATGGAGCTTTAGACTCCATTTTGGATAGAGAGGATTTGAAATCAAGGGATTTGAGGATAATATAACATGCATTCACACAAACTAAAATGGAGAAAAGCTAAACGGATGGATTTGATTCACTCAAATATTAAGTACAAGTGGGAGAAGTGGGAGGATTTCAAATGACTAGGTTTTGTTGGGTATTTGAAATCTCCCATTAAAGAATTAATATAAATAAATTTATTCTTACATTTCTCCATTTTGATTTGTAAATGTTGGTGTATTATCCTTTAATTTTTTTCAAATGACAATTTCGGAGCTTTAGAGTGGGTGTTCTTAGAAATCTTGGTTTTTATTAAATTGACCATTTGACGGGTCTTCTCCATGTCTAAAAAATTGCCGTCATTTTTAAACAATCAATTTTTTTCCTTTTCGAAAAAGAAAATTAAATTTTTATGTGTCGTAAAAAATCATTTTTAAAATTTTTACTTTTTTTGTTAAATATAATTAGTTAAATAATTGTATTTTTAATTTGTTTAATTTTGTGAATATATCTTGGTTTGAGAGTCAAATCTATTAAAATATGTTTAAAAGGTGTTTTTTTATCAGTAAGGTATTTATCTGTTAAGCGTAGTTATCCGTTAAGCGATTCGAGTGATCAAGTATCTTTATTTTCAAGTGTCGTAACTATAATTATACAATTTTTTTAACTAAACGACAATAACAATATACTTTTCTATTTATGTATGTACTGATTTGACCGTACGTCGAATATCTTTGTTGGAGATTTTCTTATCTTTATTTTCAAGTGTCTTAAATACAAATACACAACATTTACTAACTAAGCGACAATAACAATATACTTTCTTGTTTATATACGTACTGATTTGACCGTACATCGAATATCTTATTGAAGGTTTTCTTATCTTTATATTCAAATGTTGTAAATATAAATACACAACATTTACTAACTAAGCGACAATAACAATATACTTTTTTTTATTTATGCACTTACTGATTTGACCGTACGTCGAATATCTTCGATGAAGATTTTACCAATAATATATGTTTTAGATCATACAAAATAAGTAATCATAACAATGTTATAATAATAACATTGATATAAAACCTAGCTACATATATTATGCAACAGTATCTGCATATTGATTTAATTTATTAATTTCTTAATTAGTAAGGACATCTTGACCTAAAAAAAATAAAAAATAAAAATTATTTTTGTTATTCGTAACGAAGAGAATTAATAATTTTCACAAAATGTACCCATCATAGGAGCATTATGAAAACTCATTTTAAATGATCTTTTGAATGAAACTCTTTGATTTTAATTTGAAAATATGAATTTTGATATACATACATTAGGTAATCAATCTATGATATACAACTCAATGAAAAATTTATATTTTAGACAGTGTAATATTGGACTTATCATAACTAAATATACATATATCTCACTAAATTAAAATACATTTTTAAAAAAATTACCACCAAATTATGAATCGAGAAAGATAAATAACACAAAAGGTTATTACACCCTTAAAATGAATTTTAGCCCCTTACATATATTTTCTTATTTGGCTATATATGGATAACATTAAAAAAAATATGAGTAAGATCCTCATTTATTATTTTTTATCCCCATCTCCATCTGAGTCATCCTCATCGCGTTTTTTTTTTTTTGGATTATGTATTCATTACTATAAATTTTGTTGAATTTTAAATGTATTTGTAATGGAATTAGTAACTATTAAAAAATATGTTCATAGATTAACCCTTAATTCAACCTCCAATTATCAATATATTAAATTGTAAACAACATAAAAAATCACTATTTAAAAATAATAATAATAAAATATAATATCCTTTATTTTATTTATTATTATTTTTTTAAACACGTGTCTAGTTTTCTATCCACATTTTTTTTTGGAGAAAGAGAGAGTTTTATATTATAACTAACAAATTTAAGTTCACTCCAAAAGATGTGAACAGTGAACACTGACAATTTAACCAACATGATTTCTAAACTAAAAATGCCCAATTTTCCTTCAAATAAAAATTTCATTTTAAATTCAAGCACCATCATTAAAATAAAAAAAATTATATATATATATATATATATATATATATATATTGTATTCAAAACAGTGCCATCGATCCGAAATATAAATGAAAATGTAAAAACCATTAATATATATATATATATATATATATATAAATTAATTAATTATAGTTAACTAGGTACCATCTCTGAGGAAAAGTACCATCTCTTTAAAGAGATGAGGTTGATCCCATGATATATTTGGTCATCATCTTTTGACTATTTTTAGAACAGTCTAATCTTGGATTTATCTTTTAATAAATAATTAATTTCTCTCTCTTCCACATATATAATCAGCAACTTAATTCTCTCTCATCATTTTTTTTTCACTTTATCAACAATTCAACCCAACTTATAAAATAAAATTTTTTTTAATAACTACATATTATATATAATTAATTTATATTATATTCAACATTCGTAATTATAACAAAAGATAAACTACATTATATTTAAATATTACAACAATCTTAATAATAAAACTAAAATTAACATTTGTAATAAAAAAAGATTAAAAATTTGGACAATCCTTAAAAATTTGAATTATTTTCTTATTTGCCTATTTATGGATAACATTAAAAAAAATATGAGTAAGATCCTCATTTATTATTTTTTATCCCCATCTCCATTTCAAATACATCTCCATCTGAGTCATCCTCATCTCGTTTTTTTGGATTATATATTTATATTCTATAAATAATAATATTGATATAAAAAAATATGTTCTACATATTTTATGCAACAAAAATGTCTTCATATTATTTTATTAATTTCTTAATTAGTAAGGACATCTTGACCTAAAAAAAAATATATAAAATTATTTTTATTATTCGTAATGAAGAGAATGATAATTTTCACAAAATGTACCCATCATAGTAACATTATGAAACTCATTTTAAATGATCTTTTGAAGGAAACTCTTAGTTTTAATTTGAAAATATGAATTTTGATATATATACATTAGTTAATCAATCTATGATATACAAATCAATGAAAAAAATTGTATTTTAGACAGTGTAATATTGGACTTATCATAATTAAATATACATATATCTCTAAATTCCACCTAGTTCACTTCCTCATTTTAAAAAAGATTGAAAACTAATAAAAAAATATTATAAAATTAAAATACATTTAAAAAAAATTTTCTATGAATCGAGAAAGATAAATAACACTAAAGGTTATTACACCCTTAGAAAGATGAATTTTAGCCCCTTACATATATTTTGATTATTTTCTTATTTGCCTATTTATGGATAACATTAAAAAAAAATATATGAGTAAGATCCTCATTTATTATTTATTTATCCCCATCTCCATTTCATCCTCATCTCCATCTGAGTCATCCTCATCTCGTTTTTTTGAATTATGTATTTATATTCTACTCAAATAATATCCATGTCGCTAAAAAATATGTTCACTTGTCTTATTTGTTCGTTCTTAAAAAATGTGTTCAATTATTTTATGAACACAACCATTTTATATTCACCCTCCAATTATATAATATCCTTTATTTTATTTATTAATTTTTTTTAAACACGTGTCTAATTTTCTATGCACATTTTTTTGGAGAAAGAGGGAGTTTTATATTATAACTTACAAATTTAAGTTCACTCCAAAAGATGTGAAAACTGACAATTTAACCAACATGATTTCTAAACTAAAACTGCCAAATTTTCCTTCAAATAAAAATTTCATTTTAAATTCAAGCACCATCATTAAATAAAAAAATAAAAACAATACTGTATTCAAAACAGTTCCATCGATCCGAAATATAAATGAAAATGTAAAAACCATTAAATAAACAATATATATATATATATAAATTAATTATAGTTAACCTTTAATACATTGCATTTTAACCATAATTCTCACTTTATCTAAGTTCGATTTAAATAAATAAAAATTATAGTTAACTAGGTGGCTTACCCCAATATCATCTCTTTATCCATCTCTCTATCCGTTGAAGGAAAAAGTACCATCTCTTTAAAAAGCTGAGGTTGAGAGGGTCCCACCCTTTCTCCATCATCATTTTTTATCAACAACCTTGTCAACAACTCAATAAATAATTAATTTTCTCTCTTCCATAAAATATTTTTTTATTTCTCTCTCATTTTTTTTTCACTTTTACAACAACTATATAACTTATAAAATTTTTTTTTATTTTTTTAATAATTACATATTATATATAATTAAATTTTAATATATTCAACATTCGTAATTATAATAAAAGATAAACTACATTACATTTAAATATTACAACAATCTTAATAATAAAACTAAAATTATAAGAGTTAAAATTCAACATTTGTAATAAAAAAATTAAAAATTTGGACAATCCTTCAAAATTTGAATAATTTCAACCTATATAATATTTTTTTAAATAATTACAAATTATATATAATTAATTTTTATTATATTCAACATTCGTAATTATAATAAAAAATAAACTACATTACATTTAAATATTACAACAATCTTAATAATAAAAATAAAATTACAAGAGTTAAAATTCAACATTGGTAATAAAAAAAGATTAAAAATTTGGACAATCCTTAAAAATTTGAATAATTTATGTAGTTTGGAAAATAATTTGGATAACTTAGATCCATAATAAAAATTAGAAGAAAGGATAGAAAATAATAAGAATTAGAGAGATGAAAAAAATTAGAAGAAAAGAAAAATAGAATATGAAATTGGGATTCAAAAGAGAAAACAAATATAAATTTAGATATATATATATATATATATAAGTTTTATATAGATAATAATTTTAAAATAAAAAAATATTTAATAAATATTAAGTTACTGAATACTTTTTTTTTATCGATTAAATGGTGACTCGAACCCATAACCTTTTGGACATATGTAGTGGAGCTCTAACCACTTGAGATATACCACTTCGTCAATAATATTTAAGTTAACTGAATACTGTCAAAATGTTAATAAATTAATGAAAAGAATTCTCACGACCTAGATTGGCTAACCAACCGGGTCGTTCCTCCCACTTTTGTTTTTGATTTTTTTTTCCAATTTTTTTTTTTTTTCTTTTTGTTATGACCGATCGTGAACGTAATATGACGATAAATCCAGTCTGGATTTATCCTAAGATACTTGTTAGATCAGGTTTAAGTTTTGATGAGTTAACTTGTATAGACTAGATAAGCTCATGTAAAATTAGGATGACCACCTGAATTTGTATAATAAAATAACTAAGTAATAAGCATTGTACTATATATCGACTTAGGCAAAATAAATGAAGTCAATTCTCATGATATGAAGCTACAAGGTCATCCAAGACAGCTCTCTTGAAGAAGTCATCTTTTGGAGAGAATAATGAAAAGCTCAAGACAAGGTCAAGACCAGTATATGTTTCAGTAGAATAAGAAAATTGTTTATTTCACCAAATCGATGATAATTGTATTACTAACTCAAGATCAAGATTAAACCATTCTTACAATTTTTAAGAACAATTTGTTAATTAAATTAAGTTTGTTACAACAAACTAAACGTCTTACAGGCTTATAAATAGGATCAAGCACAGTTCTTAGAAAGAACTCTTAGCATTCTTTATTCTGAAATTCACATTCTCTAAAAAACACTCACATATCTTCATTAGTTTTCATAATTTTCTAAGTGTTTAGAGAACACTTACTATACATCTTCAAATCACTATATGCACTGTAATTTCTAGTTTAGCTAGTTAGAATTGAAAGTTTGAAGGTGAATTGAAGACAAAGATCGTATATATCTGTAATTGTAATCGACAGTAAGTTAGAGGGTAAGTGAGTGAGTAGAGCCCCTTTTTCAAGTTGAAGAAGGAGAGTGGATGTAAAATCTTTTGATCTGAACCACTATAAATCGTGTGTCATTTACTTTCTGCTTTTATTTTTGTTCATTATCTGTAATTTGAATAAACTTGTTTCAGGTTGCTTTTAGATCCAGCTTCATAGATTGAGTTTAAAATTGCTTCCGCTGTTTAACTTTGATTTTGGGAATTTGCAATAATCATTTGAATTGATAATCTAAATTTTTATAAAAAGATTTAGATAATCTATTCAACCCTTTCTATATAATCTCTGGGAAGGTTTGTTTGATTTTCTTTAATCTGCTCAATCTCGGGACCAATACTAATTTGAGAATCAAAATTTTAGGCAAATAAATATGTAGAAATTAATAGCAAAAGAATCAAATTTTTTAAAAGTATTTTAAGAAAGGAAAAATGCGTCTTTGAATGCTTTTGCTTCATCTTTCTTTGGGTATCATCTTCAATTTTAAAATAAAATAACTAAGTAATTTTTCAAAATATATAAATTTATAGAATTATATCAAATAAATAAATTTATTTAATTCTCATGTATGTTGGAAAAATAGCTGTATGGTGCAATTATGGTGCATTTTTAAATAATATGAAAAGTTTTACTAAACAATTTTATTTTGTTTTCAGTATATGTTTCACTAATAAAAACTTAATTGTTTATTTAAATATTGATAAGTTGTATTACAATTACACTGTACGATTGTAGCAGATTAAACCATTCTTAAAAAACCATCTATACAGATACAAATTTTATCAAAAAAAAAAAATTATATATGTTTTTTAAAAATAGCGTTACTATTATTTATTAGCAAAATAACAGGAAAATACTCATATTGTACTGGTCGATTATCGAGGTTGCACAAATATTTATACGTGACATTAAAAAAAATAATATGTATTTTCTTTAAAGTTGTTATTATTTATTTAAAAATACAACTTTTTAAAATTATATACAATTGAAAAAAATATATACACCAATTGTAATGTGTAATTAGTATGTATTTTTAAAAAAGTATTAATTATTTAAAAATAATAATGCTTTTTTTTTTACTAAAACATTAGTTATTTTGCTACTATAAACTGATAATTATGCATGTGCAATAGGTGTACATCAAACCAACTCATAATGTTGCATATTGATTTATTTAGCCTTATTTTTTAATTTCTAAAAATATTTGGTTTAGTTGGAATAAAATTAGTTTGACTCTTAAGTTTTAGTTTTGATTTATTTTTATATAGTTTATTTAATAATGTGTAATAAAAATTGAATAAAAAATAAAAATAAAAAAAAAATAAAATTACAGTTAACATCCATGTAAACAATGAAACAAAAATTCTCAAATTTTTAGGGCACATAAAAAAGGGGAGAAGTTAATCTTCTCATAAACTCGAATCGCAAAAAAAAATAATAATAATAATAATAATTGAAATTTTGTTTAACAAGATTCAAAAGTTTAGATTAGATTGTAATTTGCGAAAATGTGGTGATTTTTATTTGCAATTAAACCTAGTTTAAATTAAATGATGTCGTTTCTTAATTTTGCAACCACGTAGACGCCACGTAAGCTTAAGAGCAGAAGCAAATCTGCCCTGCAAGCTCTAATTGCAAAAAATATTAATTAAATTGAATTTTTTTTAACAAGATTAAAAAATTTAGATTAAAATAAAATTTTAGAAAAAATAGTGATTTAACATGTGCAATTAAGTCATTTATTTACTCAAAATATGAAATAGAAGTATTTAATTATATTATTTAAAGATGAAAAATAAAGATAGTAGAAAAAAATTAGTTTGTCTCATGTGTACAAATTGTGCATAATGATCATTCTTTTGGCAATTTTTTTTTTTTTTTTTTTAGTGAACCAATTATACATAGTTTTAAAAAAACATCAGTTGCACATTGCAATTTATGTACAAAATAGACTTTGTCAACCTCATTTTCTCATGCAACTCGCGTTGTCACCTATTGGGTTTATCCAATTTTTCTATAAATTCTTATATTAATTAATGAATTTCAAGAATAATTTTTTTAATTATAAATAAAAATATTTGATTCAATCGAGTTTATATTGAACAAATTATTCACATGACTAGAGATCTTCAATTCTGAGTTAAGTTGGTCTCTCGCTTATCGGTTGTATGTTCATTTGGTACATAACTATAATTTTTTATATCTTAAAATAAAATATTAATACTAACAAATTAATATTTTTTTAGTGAAAAAATTAATACATTAAAAAATACACAACACGGTGCAACTGGGATGTGCAAGTCTCAGTCTTCTAAATTATATTTCATCTTGTATTTCAAACTAGCGATATAAGTATTACATGTATTAAATGACATAATTAATCAACATATATTGTATATTAATAAAACAATTACATTATAACATAATTCCAATGTTCACATATCTAAAACAATTTATAATGCCTAACATTTTAGTTATTTTCAAAGAGTACTACATGATCACCTCTCAAACTCGAAACTTTTCATCTCGTTGTAATTAAAATAAGATAAAATATAAATTCTTTCATAACTCCGAGAAAGAACACACATGCACACACACCAGACCTTCAATTGCTTGCAAAAGCAATAAGCCCTATGTATTGCAAAACCATGATGATGCCAACATCCGTGTCACACAAAATTGAGAGCTCATTCGCCTTTTTATATGTCTTCCTTGCACTTTGTGTAAGTAACCTAGCAAGATGTCGGAATTTCAATATTTTTGCACCACAATCTTCTTTCGTCCTTATGTTAATTAATGTTGAACCAATCCAATAATTAAGTGTTGCAACTAAATTATGTTGATGTGTTTATTAAATAATCTATTTTAAAATTTTGTGCACAAGTTTTTGACGGTGCAACTGATGCAATTTTGACTCCTTTTAATGGGTACCATAAATAGTGAAATGAAGATCATTAGATCATGTAAGAAAAATATTAGTTTGTATGCTGAACAATATTAATATTTTTCAATATACAAATTGCTTTCGCGGAAAAGAAAAAATAATTTAGTTGAGAATTTGTGAGTTAAAATTGTAACAATTTCACAGTGCAGCTGATACACAGTAGTATTACTCAAAATAAAACATAAGTTCTACCTTCTAAATCATGAAAGCCATAGAAAGAAAGAAAACAAGGTGTGAAAAATAAAGAAAATAAGAACTCCAACAATTATACAATAGCTCATTTATAACTGAATTGCTTTTATTTTCCACATACGAGTAAAATAGGTAAACTTGCACAAACCTTAGCCAAATCCAATAAATTATTAATTTAATCATATATATTAGTAACTAGAATTCGAATTCTGAAAAATATAAAACACATTGATTTTAAATCATGAAAAATCAACAACAAAAAACATATATGAACAACACGAAAGAATGATACAAAAAAAAAACTTTTTAAAAATATTAATTACTATGTAATTTTTTAAATTAATAAACAAGCCCATAACACATAATCAAATTTTAGGTAAATCAAACTTCAACTTAGCACACACATTTCAAGAATTGACATATAAGTAAGTTCAAAAAAATATTAATTCTATATTCTAGATAAAAAAGCAAGTTCAAAAAAATATTAATTCTACCTTCTAATAAAAAAAATAAATAAAAACGAGGTCTGAAAAATGACAAAAATACCAATTTCAACAATGCAACAATACCTCTTATATGGTTGAATTATTTTTCTTTTGTCACACACAAAAGAAAGAAAAATAGGTAAATGAATTTATAGGTGTGTAAGAATAATTCTACACCAAATTTAAAGGATTTCAAACATATAAAGGGAAAGAATCTCAAGGCGGTTACAAGTCATTTTAAACTCAAACTCTGCGATCAAATTGGTTTTCAATTCATTGTAAAGCACATTGCTCGAAGAGAACTTACTGAAATTATGGTGATGTCAGACAACCATCCAAATTTGTCAATTTTCAATATTGTTTGCATATAATAGGTGAATGGGTATGCAGTTGTTTTCATTAAAAAAAAAAATATTTATTGATAAATTGAAGGTGTTCATATGTAGCAAGAAATAGAGTTTATGGTTGATAAGTCTTTTTTCACCAACGCAATTCCTATAGTAATAATTTTCATTAATTCTTATGGATTCGTTGTAGTGTTGATTGTAGTGATTCAACAAAATTCTTAATATAGAGAATTGATGCTAGTCATTTTTTCAAGTGACAAGGTCTTTTATGTATCACATGTACCGTGCAACTCAAATGTATTTTTAAATAATATCAGTTATATTTACTAAATAATTACAATTATTTGCACTGAACAATTACGACTGTCCAACCGATATTGTTCAATAAAAACAAATGCAAATGTCCAGTGAAAACAAATGATATAGTTTTAAAATGCACTTTAATTGCATTGTACATTTGGTGCACAAAAGGCTTATCCTCTTTGAATTAAGTTAATTAATATGAAATATTATGTGTTATGTTGAATAATATATATTACACACTGGTCTTCAATTACTGGATTGATTCTGAAAAACTAAGTTATGAGTTAAAATTCCAGGGAGAAAAGTAGTAGAAATTAATAGGCAGTTTTAAAAATAATTTTAAGAGAAAAGAGTCATTGGATGCACTGAAATTGAAATATTTACATGATTGACTCATTATCAACATTATTCAAATACTTATCTTTCAATTTATAAAATCAAACTATCATTCATCTATTAATCTCTCATTAGACGATTCTTTATGATATTGAGATTTGAAAAATGAAATTGAAGTTTAAAAATTGCACATATATTTAGAAACAAGTTATAAAGAGTATGATGTTCAAATTTGGAGAGTGCATTATTTATTTTAAAAAGCGAAAAACTTATACACATCAATTGTTAGATGCAATTGAAGTTTATTTTTAAAAAAATATTAGTATTTTTAATATTCAATATTATTTTGTTTCAAAAAATGTTTCACTGAAAAATCAGCTATTAACTAAAAAGTGGTAATGCATGTCAATTACGCCAGGAAATTGATATATTCCTTAAAAAAAATCTTATGCATTATGTAATTAATATATATTTTTAAAAGTAATACAGCTAGTAATTATTTTTTCAGTAAATAAATAGTAGTATTTCTTATTTTACTTAAAAATGATGATTACACATGTGCAACTTGTGCTCTATAAAGCAATTTATAATTATTTGTATGAATGTACTAACAATAAATATATTTTATATGAACCTAAAGTATTTTTTTTAAAGTATTAATTAGATTACCTCGACATTGTCAATTGATTTAAACATTCATCTATTTCAATTTTTAAAGTGGTAAAACGCTATTGTGAAATTATATTTCGATGATATCATACAAGATCTACTTAAAAGAAAAATTGGTTACAAAAAATCGTTACATCCAAAATTGACAGTAAAATTGTTAAAACTTAAAGGCCCATGTTATATGCAGACACATTTTTATTTAGAACACCCAAATCGTGAAAATCAAAAAGTAAAATAAACGTTGAATGACAAAAGTGTCCTTATCAAAAAGTGTAAAAAATTTCGGTAATTATTTTTAGAAAATACATCAAAATTTCGGCATTTTTTTCTGAAATTTAAAGTTTGAATTTTTTTTTTTTTCGAAAAACCTATTGTTCTCACATTTTTGCCGAAATTTCTTCAAATTTTTGGAAATATTTTCCGAAAAAAAAAACACATTTTTGAATAATTTTTTCGAATTCTGAGGTTAGAATTTTTTTTTCAGAAAACCTATTATTCTTATATATTTTGGTCGAAATTTATTTTCCGAAAAAAGAACACATTTTTGGATAATTTTTTTGAATTTTGAGAAAAAAATTTATTCGCAAAAAGGTATTTTAGTGAATTATTGGGGGGTGTACTCAATAAACGGTGTGAGTTTTCATAATGTGGGTGTTCTAAATAAAAATGTGTGTGCGGATAAGCTGGCCCAAACTTATAACAAATACTCTCTCTTTTCGAAAAAAAAAATATATATTCTCATTACAATTTTACGATGTTTCGTCTGAATTATAATTTAGATTGGGCCGAGTTGGGCTGCTGTGAAATAAATTGGGCCTGAGCCGGGTTTATTTTGGGCTTATACAAGAACCCTAGAGACCTTCTCATTCTTCAATTCTCTGAAACAGAAGCAAGCTCTACCAATGGCGCTCGCCTTCTCAAAACGACGCATAAGCTCATTCCTTCATTTTCGGCCCTCTCCGTGCAGAAACAATCTTAACCAATACACCTCATCCTCCGCCGCCACCGAGCTTCAAAACGATGCTGTCTCCGGAGAAGAAGCCGATGATATACCTCCAGTCCCAACCCCCACCGATGGGCTTTCTCCGGCCGATACTCTCATCGCCGATAAATTCTATTCGTTAATTAAAGACCACCACCGCAAAAACCCTAACCTTATCTTAAACCCTATAAACCCTGATGTTTCCTTCCCGTCTCTGTCTTTTGACTTCTCGAGCATCTCCGCCGCTCATTCTCTGTCCGCCGCCGTTGTCGAACAGGTGATAGGAAAATGCGCCGCCCCACGCCACGGTACTCCCTTTCCCCAGGCTCTCGCCTTCTTCAACTGGTTCACGTCAGCGTCGACGCCTTCTCAATCTTTGAAGGTGTTTAATGAAATGATCGATCTCTGCGGAAAGGTACGCCACTTCGATGTCGCGTGGCATTTAATCGATTCAATGAAAGCTCAAAATATGAAGATTCCTTTAGAAACATTTTCAATTCTGATCCGCCGTTATATCCGGGCGGGGATGGCTACGGAAGCAGTGCACACGTTTAATCGTATGCAGGATTATGAATGTGAGCCTGATAGGAAAGCTTTTTCCATAGTGATCGGCATGCTGTGTAGGAAAAGACGTGCAGTTGAAGCTCAAGCATTTTTCGACAGCTTGAAGGATAAATTCGAGCTCGATGTTGTTGTTTATTCGAGCTTAATACACGGGTGGTGTAGAGCGGGTAACATTGAAGAAGCTGAGAGGGTGTTTAGCGAGATGAAGGAAGCTGGAATTCAACCGACTGTGTATACTTACAGCATTGTGATTGATGCACTGTGTAGATGTGGGCAAATCACGCGTGCACACGATGTGTTTGCTGAAATGCTTGACCTAGGCTGCGAGCCAAATTCAGTTACTTTCAATAATCTGATGAGGGTTCATGTTAAAGCAGGGAGAACAGAGAAGGTTTTGCAGGTTTACAATCAAATGCGGAGGCTATCATGCAACCCTGATGTGATTACATACAACTATTTGATCGAAACACATTGTAAAGACAAGAATCGAGATGAGGCCATAAAGGTGCTGAATGTTATGATCAGTAAAGGATGTGACCCAAATGCTGGGAGTTACAACCCGATCTTTAGGTGCGTAGCCAAAGACAAAGATGTCAATGCTGCTCATCGACTGTTTACGAAGATGAAGGAGGCGAAATGCTTGCCTAATACTGTTACATACAATATACTGATGCAGATGTTTTTAGAATCAAAGTCTAATGATATGGTAATCAAGCTGTGGAAAGAGATGAGTGAGAATGAAGTAGAGCCTAATGTGAACACTTTCAAGATTCTCATTGCAATGTACTGTTCAATGGGGCATTGGAACAATGCTTACAAGTATTTTAGGGAGATGATTGAGGATAAATGTTTGAGGCCTAGTCAACAGGTGTATGAAATGGTTATGCAGCAGTTGAGAAAAGCAGGTCAGCTGCAGAAGCACGACGAATTAATGGAGAAAATGGTCGATAGGGGATTTATAGCTCGTCCTCTGTAGTAACAACGGTTTATCCGCGATCTGTTTGCTTTGCAGCAAGCAGTCTCTGTGTTGTTTTAAAAATGAAGACATTGTAGTAAGGCTGACCATGATGTTCAAGGAAAAGCCTACATTTTTGTTCGGCTGTAGATCTTTGTTCCCAATTCAGTTTTAACCATGGTAAGAGCCATATATGAAAAATGCAACGATCATGAGTATCTTTTTGTTAAAAAGGTTGCTTTGGAGATGGTGAATAAGGACTATCAAATGATGGATTGATGGCAATGTTTGTTTTGGGATTATAGTTGATTGATGGTGAAATCTAAAAATTTTAAAAAAATATATATATGATAATAGTGATAGTATGTATTTGTTTAAAGTTTAATGTCAAAATAAGTATGTACTGTGTAAGAGTTGTGATATGATATTATTGTATTACTATTATTGAATAAATTCTATATTAAATCATGTGTATAAGACTAAGAGCATAAATTCTATATTGAATTTAACACTCTTGTGAGAATCAAAGTTAATGAATTAATCAAAAAAATTTAGGAACAAGTTGGTTAATTAAGAGCATAAATGAAAAATGTTGGTGGATTTTGATTTGTCCAACACAAATATGTCTTGAGTAGAAAAATAACCAAATCAAACCTTTCGTGAATGGTTTACTTCAATTTAAGCTTATAAATTAAATGAAATAAGAGAATTTATAGATATATATAATTTTATTTTTTAATTAAGATGAATAATGTAATTTAAGATTAATACTATTCACCTTGTTTAAGCTCATTTAAAATTAATTAAACTTGAAAAAAATTCGTGAAACAACAATATATATGAAAATTAAGCTGATCTCAGTTCAATAATAAAAAAAAAAAAAAAAGTTCAAACAAAATAAATTCGAGACTAATAGATCTAACACACACTCTTGTGAGAGAATCAATGTTACAAAATGATTAAATTATCAGTTTAGAGGAATGATACACATCGTAAAAATCACGAGACTCATTTAATAATTTAATCAAATCTCGAGTTAATTGTAAATTATTCATCAAGAGGGTAAATTTTAAGACTTTTTATGCAATACAAAGGAAGTAGAGCATAGGAATTAACGACCTTGCATATCCAGTGTCTCATCCAGCCGCTTTAACCTCTCCATTCCATCACTAATCAAAAACTTAATCCTCTGTTTGTCTTGGCAATCCCTGTTATTCTCCATCTCTTGTCTAATCAATTCCCTCAATTCATCTGAAACACAACACAACCAAACAGAGCAGGAGATGATGAGTATATATTGTCTAATTACTATGATGGCAGAGAAGCACAAATGCTCCAATAAAGCTTGAAATGGGCTAAATTTAAATTTTCAAGGGATACAAACCAGAAATTACACAACCAGTTTAATGGAAATGAATTTGAAAACCGTAACTCATTCGATATGGGGCTACTCTTTTAATTACACCATGCTCTTAAACAGGTATCTCATAAGGCTGTGGATATTTGCACCTACATTTTTGTTAAGCACACCACCCACTCATTTTAAAAAAATGATGAATACACTCACTCTAAAATGCCTAAAAATAAAAATATACCACCAGAACATAATGAATGACCCACCCTTAAAAAAGGTGGATGTGTTTAACGAAAAGATTGAGTGCAAATCCATGACCATCTCATGAAGGACTTGTGAGACAAGCACCCGATGAACAAACATGTTATGGGACTCGGCTCCAATATTTTTCCAAATAAAATTTCCTACCAACTTATATGGTTTTCTAGCTCAATACACTGTGGAACGAATACTGAATATACTTATTTCTGTTATTCATAAACGGGAACTTACTCGACTAGAGGCAAAAGAATGCATTGCATCTCAAAAAGCTATTCTTTCAGAATTGTACCAGTAAGTTGCAATTGAGGATCATTCAAAATAAACCACATTTAAAATTTGTTGACTCCATTGTATTAAGCAATCAGAAAAGACTACAGACCCCTCTTCAAATAGTTTCAGCTTCCCTTATTACCCAGAAAGCTTCATTTTTGCATTAGCTTCTATCTTCACATTTTGTCCTATCACTATGAAGATGTTTGTTCTTAACACATTACTCTCGCTCTCTATTTATCTCTGCTAATCCATAACATTTCTATCTACTTCTCTGACAAAGTATAGCTATCATTGAAAACTTGCCCTGAAGACTTAACTGTAAGGGGCTGCTTGGTGCGAGATTCACATCTAAAGAATGGGAAAGTAAAAAATGGTTGTTTGATTGTAAAAATGAAATTCTAAAACTGAGGAATCACCATTCATTGGGTTCTTTAGTGGAATGGGTTCCATTCCTTATAATTTTTGGTAAAAATTTACATATTAATAGAAATGCTTCTATACTCTATTTTCTTAAAAACAATTAAGTTGATTCCTTTCCTAATGAATTGGGGAAACCAAATAAAAACAATGGTTATGATAGTCATTCTAATTATCAATCAAAAATTACAATTATAAAGAGCATAATCATTATCATTCCTCATTAGAATCATTATTATTCTTATTTCTGTTCCTTGTAATAAACCAAGCAGGCCCTAAGCGTTCAACAACTAAACATGTACCCCTAAGAAAAACCATATACACAAAACCTGAGTTTTGCATTACAATTAACAGAAAAAGAAAAAACGAATTAACTCTAGAAAGATCTCTTAAGTTGCTGATTCAAAATCCAACTAACGATAAAAAACAAGACCTAAAGAAAATAGAGAATCAAAATTGAAACAATTACCACAAGATTACTTCATCTGCCACGTGATTCATTTCTTTCCTTCTCAAGTTGCTGTTTCTGCTTCTCCACGAGCTTATCAAGCGCGGCCTGCACCGCATCCCGCCCTCCGATGAGCAGCCGGGTTATGACTTCGGGATCTTTTTCGAATCTAGACTCCTCAAATTCCTTTCGAGCATTTTCCCTCAAAACGTCACGCCATAGTACGCCCCGAGAATCAGGCCACATGAAGTACCGGGTCGCCCGGTATATGTCTCGGTACAGACTCAGCGCTTCGCGCCGGGTGCTGGTGAGTCGTTGCCGAGTCAGATATTCATTTTCATCATCATCCAGGTGCTTTTTATCGTTCTTTACTAGGTGTCTATCGAAGAGCTCATCGATTGTATCCGGGCCCTCGTGTAATAACCGGCGGTGGACATGGGAGAGGCATTTTGTGCCGAGGAGGCGGTGCACGGCGGCGCAAATCGACCGCGAATTCAGGAGTTTGAGGATCATAGTTTTCTCTTTAACTAACTAAAACCAAACCCTAGATCCATGATTGATTTCAAATTCAAACCAAATTTAAAATTGTAATAACATATAAATGATTCAATCCTCCTAGGGTTCCTATCAATTGTTCAAAACATGTCGTCAATTCTGAAACAACGACTTCATTACACCGAATTAACTATGGGAGATTTCACAAGGTACAAGCTATTACTTGAAAAAAATGCAAATTATACACGTTGAGATTGCCGCACGTATGGCTTCGAATAACAATTGCTAAATAATTATATGAATTAAATTAATCCTTCGACTATAATTTTCAGGAGAGGGGAAAGAGGTCGAACCTCTGGAATCGCCGGGGGCTCTCCCTGAAATTCTGAGAGCTTGCCTGTAGAGCTTCAAAACCCTTGCTCGGAGAAGGAAACTCTGCAAATCCAAGCCCACAACCATTAGCGTACTCTCTCTCTCTCTCTCTCTCTCTCTCTCTCTCTTGCTTGGTTTCTGCTCTTGTTAGAAATAGGCCATTTGAATAGGGTCCAACTAACTACACCTCCAACATTAATAAATGTACCCACCTCTATTATCTATTATTTTAATGTATTTGTAAAATGACTAATTTACCCTAACTTGATATTATTTGATACACCCATCTTGCAAAAGAGTTACCAAATTTGAATGATCGATCATTCACGACTTCAAAAATTATTACTTGTGAAATACTCAACTATACCATTTTTTGTATGTATAAAAATGTATAATACACTGAATATTTGATTATGTTTTTGAAAAATTTGTCCGACACATTGATTTTCGAACCTGGTTTGTCAAATTATACTTAGGGTTTCGCCCAAAATATGAGCATATTTCGATCACTTCTTGCCGAATTGTTTTCAACAATACTTTGTCAAAATATCGAAACTTTATTTCTTTCTTGTGTGATGTTTAATATGATATTTTCAAATTTTTGACAACTATTTGTCGACTTTTCGAAATTTGGCGGATGATGGTGATCATATGCCAAATTATGTTGATGATTCTGAAGAACCAAATATTGGAGTACATGAAGATTTCAAGGAACCAAATATTGATGAACATGAAGAAATTATAGAATCAAATGTTAATGTCGGATCCGAGATCGTGGTGGACTATACAAGTATCTTTACAAACATGACTTATTTTCGAACTTTGGAGGATATGCAAGAGTGGGTAAATCGAGTAGCTAAAGAACACAATATGGTGATTGTTATTAAGAGGTCTGACAATGGAAGTGGAAAGAAGAAGCCTCGGATTTTTTGGCATGTGAGCACAAATTTGTAAAACATTTTTTCAAAACCTCGAGCATTAAAAAATTAATGAATCTCTTTTGATTCTCTTTTCAAAAATATTTGTCAAAATAATGAAATATTTTGATAAATATTTGTTCGAAAATCGAGGAGAAAAAAACTAAGAAATTTTCTTCTTATTTTTGAATATATTTTGTCGAAATATGTACACACTTTCGAATACATTTTTTTGAAACCCTGAGCATTAAAATTACGAATCTACTGTCTTTTTTTTTTCAGAAAATATTTGTCGAAATTTATGAAACATTTCGACACAAATTTGTCGAAAATCCGAACAAAAAAAAAGATGTCTTGTCTTATTTTCAGAAAAAATATTTCGAAATATATGTACGATTTCGGATAGAATTTGTCGAAAGTAATGCATCTTTTCAACCAAAATTTTTCAAAATCCTGACCAATTTGTCCTATTTCGACTCAACTTTTATAACAACAAAAATATAACAACACATCCAAAATTACAACAAAACATAACACATCCAATTTTAGAATATCTAAAGTATCAAGTCAAGTTTACACTTTCATAGGTTTCATCCAAATTTAACACAAGTTCACAAAAAAATAACATAATATCAACAGGAACCTATCAAGTTTAACAAAACATAACACGAATTAAATCCCAAGTCATGTACGCCTTCCCTTTCCTCTACTTTTGCCTTTTTTACCTTTGCTTGTGCTTGTTAGTTGATGATCGTACTTCTTTATACTCCAAATTCCTTCAGTGTCAGTGAATTTCCACACCTCCATCTTCCACTAATGGAACCATCATCCTTTGTGCTACACTAATCATAAGTCATGCATCAGATGATGGTCCAAGTTCTTGTTGACCACGCCGCCCTATTAACGGGTTGATCACATTTTTGCAGCAAACCAAGTCATATAGTCATCAGCAAACTGTTTTCAAATTTTCAACAAAATGATTTCAACCTTGATGAAAAAAATTCAGCAAAAATTATTTGCAAAATTTCAGTAAAAGGTTAAGAAAATCATGACATTTCAAATTAATATAGTTCATTCAATCCATATTCATTCAACTACATATATACATCATATGTACATCAAATACATTTTTAAATATATATGGTTTATACATTACAATTTGGCACAACATAGTTTTTTCATTAAACAAACAAAATGTACCAAAGAAAATCATTTCCACTTAACAAGCATTTCATCAAACACATAGAGGGCTCCATTAACAAGCATTATTTGGTGTTATTAACAAGCAAAATGTATAAAAAAAGTCATTTCCACTTAACATGCATTTCATCAAACACATAGAGGGCTTAATTAACAAGCATTATCTAATATCATTAGTAAGCAAAATGTATATAAAAAAAAAATATTTAAGCTCCAAGAATTACATCTTTTTTGCATCATTTTTGCAACGTAAAAAAGAAAAAAAAAAAGAAAGAAACCTAACCGGTTTTCTGGGGGTCATGACTCCGGCAGTGATTTCCGGGGGTCGTCAACGCCGACGGTTTCTTCTTTCTTCTTCTTTGGTTCGTCCTCTACTCCTCTCTTCTCTCTATTCTTCTGATCTTCCAACCTTTCTTTTCTTTCAGTCCTATCATATACGTTTTCTACTTTGGTGTAGATGGGTGTACCATTTGAGGAATAGAGGGAAATTAGGACTAGGGGTAATGTAGGAAATTAGGGTGTGTGTATCTAATAATTTTTTAAAAAAGGGTGGGTAGATCTATAAAGTGGGTAGATCTAATAATGTTGGAGGTGTAGATAGTCTGGGCCATTTGAATATTTAATTATGGGCCCGTGGCCCAATAATGTAGGTTCATCCGATTTCATTTCTTTCAATTTATGATTTTCAAATATTAAAAAATAAACTTTGACTCCATTTGGATCGAGTGGATTTGAAATCAAAGGATTTGAGGATAATATAGCATGCATTCACACAAATTAAAATGAAGAAAAAGTAAATAAATAAATTTGATTCACTCAAATATTGGCACAAGTGAAAGGATTTCAAATAACTAGGTTTAGTTGAGTATATGAAATTCTCCCAATTATAAATAATATTTGTGTGAACCAAATTCATTCATTTAATTTTTTCCTATTTTGATTTATAAATGTATGGTGTATTATCTTCAAATCCATTGATTTCAAAATGGAGCTTTTAAGAATTAAGTTAATGTTTGTTTTTTTCTTTTTTTCTTCTTTAAAAAATCTATATACATATATATATATATATATATATATTTTTGTTGGGGATATATTTATTTTATTAAATTCTTCAACTTTTGATTTTTTTTTATATCAAATTACTTAATATAAATAAAAGTAGAAGGATTACAAAATTAATTTTAATTGAATTCAACTTGTCACTAGTATGTAATATTGCGCCATTTTCTATTCTTTCTCGTATATTTTTTCAAAATTCTTCAATTCTTTTCCTCCTTGCACTTTTTTTTTTCAAGATTTTCATGAGACGTTTCACTCCCTATTCTTCTGTTCTCTTTTTTATTTTTCAGGTCCTTTCATTTTCTTCTTTGTTGTTATTGGGTTAGAGTGGTGCTAGTCAAGCTCTCGTCCTCTGCTATTTTTCGTAGCGTCTGTTATGTATAGAAAAATAGAATAAAATTATTAATTAAAAATTCATCATACTAAAAAAAATTTAGACAGGATGAATAAATCTTATCAATTCTTTTCCCAAAATAATTCACTCATCTTTTAAAATAGTTAAAAGACTCTTGAAAGTGTTGCTAGATGAGGATTATCATAAAAATATTATCTTATTATCTTTAACATCAAAAGTTTTAAGTTGATATTTATTATTATTGTACATGAAACACTTGCACCAAAAATATGAAAGACACACAAAGTATTCTACCATTCTAAAGTTTATAGAGAGTTTTACCATATCATTTCTTGAGTAGATTTCTATTTTAAATGTGGCAGGCTGTGCTGATTGCTTCAACTGAAATACACTTAGGGTTGGTTCAAATTGTCATCTCTTATGCCAACCATAGAGTGTTCAGCTCCTGTTCATGTCCATTCAATTACTTAACCTCATTTGAGCCTTTTGGAATTGCATTATGTTGGGTTAAGCAAAAGGTAATCAGGGATATTTGACTCATCTTGTAAATCCCTGAGACCCATATCTTTTTTCACTCATTTCCCTCTTCCCGTTGGAAAGATATCGTAGATTGACATTGATTGATTACCTTCCTTCTAGAGATTCCGTAATCATCTCTATAATTGGTGTTAGAGATTCAAATCTTGATTGATAAATTGATGGAGGTGGAGTCATTATTCAAAAATTACTCTTTGTGAGAGGAATCTAGATTAGTGAGAACGATTTAAAGAGTGTAGAGAAATTTGGTTCGTGTGCCTGCACAGTCGCCAAAAAAAGTGTCTGAGCCTATGATTGACTCGTTAAACCCCGAAACGGTTACCAAAATCCTAAAACATTACTTCGTTCCAATAATTAAATTAGCCTAATCCTGCACATGCACCATAAGAAAAAAAAAAAAAAACTGAAAACACAAAAAAAAAAAAACAAACAAACAAAAAAAGTGTGCACGGACCACACAGCAACTCCCTCGATATAATTTGTGTGCACTTCTAATTTAATTTTAACTCATTAACAGATCAAATGATACCTAAAATTTATTTATAATTAGTTAAAAAAATTTTACTGCACACAAGAATTAGTCATTGCCTTAATAGCTTCATCCAATTAATTGGAAAAAAATAAACAACGCAACACCGTTTTACTATGAAATAGGTATAGTTTTTGACAAATATTCGCGCTCATGCAAAAGGTATCCACTAAGAGTTGGACCGATCTTTGTGATGAAGATAATAATCCGTCAAAGCATGGAGTTGACCAAGTGATCCAATGATTGCGATCTTTTGGAACATTAGAGGGTTGAACAATGACTCTACTTGTATTATGTTCATTGTATGATATTAACAGGACTTATAACTCGATATTTTCATGGACTGCTTGCAGCAGGTGTTTCTTGTTGGTGAGAACTAGGATGAAATTTCCGAATTTATTCTTAGTCTTGTTAAGAAGGACAATCTTATTGAATTTTTATGTATTTGTTGATTTTTCCAAGAGGAATTTTTCTTTTCCATAATCCCTAAGGAGAATTTTTCTTAACAAGACTTTTAATGGGGGGTTCTGGCCACTCAACCGATTTGTGGTCTATGGTTTTTTTTTTTTTAAATACAAGAACTAATTAGATAAACATTTATATGAAATTTTTTAGTTTTGACAAACACTTATATGAAATTTTTTTATGGATCAAAGATTACTGAAATTATAGTTCAGATAGAAAATTTGCGAATTCGAACTGGGTCGATTCGCATCAAGTGGATCTTTTCTAAAAAAATCGCGTCGCTCTCAGGTTGTGTTATATGAATAAAATATGTATTATTGTAAGAGCAAATATGTATTATTGTAATTATATTTTTAACATAATAACAATTTAATATACAACAATATTTAAAAAGATGTATCATGAATAAAACTAAATTAATTAAAATATACAAAATGAGATGGTTTCATATAAAATGTACATGCATGCTTCCATGTGTCTACGTATACACATCAAATTTGTCAAAAATGTGTGCACTCTGCAGTGTATGTTGATCATGATGCATATATTTTGGCAGGTTAATGAGTGGGGTTTGGGTTAGTAATTTTGTAAGGGTGTGTTTGGTTCAATGGAAAGAGGTGGATATAATATATAATCCAAATTAATCCGATGTTTGGTTCAATGGATATTGGCCCGGGAAGGATATTAGGCCCGGGCCAAATTTTAGTTTTATCCCATCAATGTAGAATTTTTTTATCTAAGGGGGGTGTTGGATTTTTTTATCCATATTGTTAAATTTACCATATTGTCCCTTCATATTATAAAAAATAAGCATTGTATCTTAAAATTAAATTCATATATCGTGAAAACCCTCAGCCCTATTTCTGATTCTGGCAGCTTCCAATACGCAGAAACCTCCAATACCAGAAAGAAGAATCACAACGCCGCCGCCTCCACCACATACAAGAACCCCAGCACTGCCGCCTCCATCACGCACAAGAAGAACCCAACGCCGCCGCCTACACCACACAAAAGGAATAACTCAAAATTGTCGCATAGAAATTCATCAAATCGGTACGTAGTTTAGTTTTAATTTTCATTGACGCTCATATATTTTCAAATTGGTACATTCATAGGTTTTCTTGTTGCAATCAAAACTATCTCAATTAATATTAACAAAACGCAAAGTGGTGCCCATCATATGCATTTTGATTTTAAATTGCTAATTAACTAGTATTTACGAGTTAGAGCGACAAATATTTATATTCAAATGTTTATATATTAACTTTCTTGCAAGTTTATAATGTGGGGTGGGGATTTAAATTATTTTCGTCCTCTAACTTTTCACCTTTATTGAAATGGTCCTCTAATTATCTACTTTATCAATTTAGTCCACTATGTTTACATATTTTATCAATTTAGTCCTCTAACTTTTCACCTTATTGAAATGGTCCTCTAATTATCTTCTTTATCAATTTAGTCCACTATGTTTATATATTTTGTCAATTTAGTCCACTAAGTTTACATATTTTGCCAATTTAGTCCAACTCAATATTAAATATAGGTTAAAAAATTAAAATTATAAATAAATTCATATTTAAATATTTTTGTATTTTTATTCAAATAATTTAAACCTAATTGTGTGCATGTGTGGCATCCTAATTAAACAAACTACTAATTTTAAGATTAAAAAAAACTACTAATTAATGAACCTTTAAATCTTGTCATTTTTTAAACTTTTTTTTAATCGGATTTTTTTGTTAAGGGTTGTTAAAATTGAATTGTATCAACGTTAGTTTATTTATAATTAAATATTATAATTATATAAAATTAAATTAACCCTATTGTATTGTATCAACCCTATTAATTAAATTAATTTAATATTATAATTGAATAAAATTATATGTATATTTATAATATAATTAAATTATGTTATTAATTATTTGATAAAAAATATTAAATATATAATATATTAAGTTGTAAAATTTAATTTAAAGAATAAAAATATTTAAATATGAATTTATTTATAATTTTAATTTTTTTAACCTATATTTAATATTGAGTTGGACTAAATTGACAAAATATGTAAACTTAGTGGTCTAAATTGACAAAATATATAAACATAGTGGACTAAATTGATAAAGTAGATAATTAGTGGACCATTTCAATAAGATAAAAAGTTAGAGGACTTAATTGACAAAATATGTAAACATAGTGGACTAAATTGATAAAGTAGATAATTAGATGACAATTTCAATAAAGGTAAAAAGTTAGAGGACGAAAATAATTTAAATCCCTGTGGGGTGAGAATTTTTGGAATACTTGCTATCGAGAATGACGACAAAAACAGTTGATAGAATATTAATTATTAAGAAATAGACCTTGTTTTACCCATATATAAAGAATGAATCTGTAGGCTGCAACAATTAAAAGATAATGTTTGGAGATTCTTGATTCAATTTTCTGTAGGGGTAGTACTTAAATGCTATAATAATGATGATAATGCATAATGTTTGTGTTGTTGATGATAATATAATTTTGATGTAATTCTGTTTTTTAGTTTTGTTCAAATTATTAATTGTTCTCCCATGATGCATTTTGAGTCAATTTTGTTTTGTGTTTCTTTTCTTCAATAATTTTGTTGGAAGTGATATAATCAAGAAGTAGGGTCTTTAAAACAAATATTTCACCTTTTGATAAATACTTTTGTTAGTTTTTGCATCATTTTGTCAAGTGAACCATTTATTCCTCGTACATGTGTGACTCCCACAAATCATATAAATAACTAGAGATATTTTAATAAATAGTTACGCATTAGTGCCTTGGCAAATATTAAACTTCAATCAATTTTGTGCTCTTCTTAGAACTTTTATATTAACTAAGTTTGATTCTAATCTAATAACAAATTCTTCATTATGCTCTTAACATTTTTGTTCATAAGATGAGAGGGCCAAATTGTCAATTATACTATTTTTGTTATTTATCCCACAATTCCATTTAAAAAGAACTTATCCTGCAACAATAAAAATTATAATACATCAAACCAAACATATCACTTAATTTCAAAATTTATAATCCAAATCGTACAATCCTGATTAATTTTGCCCTGAGTTATTTGTCCTGTCCATTGAACCAAACACTAAATAAATTGATTGGATTGTGTATATGTTATGTAATAATAAAATATTTTACGTAAAATTATGAATATTGTGAAAATATTGTATATAAATTTTTTTATGGTATTTAAATTGTTTTAGGATATCTAAGCAAAAAATTGTGCAAATTAATTACGAGAAGTATAAACTAATATATTAATATATCAAAATTTTAGAATCTTATCTTCAAAATATAATAAACTATATGTTTGAAAATATGTATTCATCTTGTACTCATACTTAGTGTGTGTGTTTTGACTAAGCCGCGGCACACAATAACTGGCTGGCCCCGAGTGGCCCGGCGTTGAATGTTTGAATAAGACCCCCACACACGCATATATATATATATATATATACATAGATGAGCTCCCGCGTATTAAGCGAAATGTTCGTTAAATAAATTTTACAATATAATATATTATACATATAAATATTTTTAAATAATCTATACATATATTAAAATAATGTATATATATAAAATTTTGTGTAATTATAACATTAAATTTAAATAATGGTAATATTAATTATATGACAATTCATGCTAGGTATTATAATTATTATAATTATGGGAAAATTTACTATAAAATTTATTTCAAATTTATTTTACAATTAATAAAAAAAGACGATTAATAATTTTTTTTATATATAATTGATGCATAAATATTACTCTGAATAATATATATATATATATTTTTCTATATTTGAAATAAATATCATATATGATTATATTACGATTTTTAATAATACTTATATATATATATATATATATATTATAGTGAAATAAAGTAAATTAATTGAGTCAATCTTTTTTTAATTATTTTACTCAATATGTTAATAATTATATATAACTAATACATTGACACATAATCATGACACATAAACAAACTCTTTAAAAATTGACACCTAAACAAAGTCAAACTCCCTATTAGTAATCCCTGAGAAGAATTATAGGTGACTAATTATATTGACACATAATCATGACACATAAACAAATTTTTTAAAAATTGACACCTAAGCAGAATTCACCACAAGTTGACACCTAAGCAAAATTAAACTCCCTATTAGTAATATAGGGATATATATATTATTTTAAAATATTATTTTGAAGTATTAGATAAATATTAAATATTAATTTAAATAATTATATAAGTTACAATTATAATTTTTTAATGTTAAAAAATAATTTTTTAAAATTAATTTAAATATATGAGGGACAAGGTGAGCCCCATTTATTATGCTCGCGGGGATAGTTTTGAAATAGTGCAAATTCATTTCACACTCGACTTGTTGTCATTCCTAGATTGACTTTGAGGTGAAAATGTCCCACGCAAGCCTCCAATGAGGTGACCTTCCAAGTAAATACAACATTTTTTTATATAGAAGGTAATATAACATAAACATATTGTATCCGAAAAAAAACATAAATATATTGTAAACTTAACAAATAATTTTAGGTATCAGTTATTTCAGGTAACTTAATTACTTTTATAAGTGATATTAATTTATTAAAGATATTAGTTGGTATTAGTTATTTAAAAAAAAATGATAAGTAATTAGTTATTTTAAATGATATTATATTTACTAACCGATAAAGTGATATAGTTCAAGTTCATGCATTTGTCCGATAAAGTGATAAAAAATAATACTCCCTCCGTCCCAAGATAATGTGCACCCTTAGGGGTGCACGTTGTTTAAGAAAAGTAACTTTTTGGTGTAAATAGTGTAAGAGAGAGAATAATATGTAAGGGTATTTTTGGGAGTTGACTTAGATAAAGTGAAAAAGATTAACTTTACAATTAAAGTTAACCTCCAACACTTTATAAAAGGGGCGCATTGACAAACTGATTCAAACAATTAGTTTGTCAACAAACAAACAATCTATGATGCATAAACCCAAAATAAAAAAAAACCTGAAGAACATTAAAAAAAAAAACAACATAAAATGTTCATAAATTTAAATTACAACTAAAATTAAATAACATCAGAATGTTAGTGTATTCTTAAATTTAAATTACAGGCATAGTTCGAAAATGAATTGATGATTACAACAAAAAAAAAAATCTGAAACTTTTTGGAGGCAAAAATTTCAGAATTTTTTCAAAAGTAAACCCCTCAGAAACATCTCATCACAGGGGTTTAATCTTGCATTTAATGCTCCAAATTCCCTCCAGATCTCTTATCAGCAACAAATCCTCAAAATATTTCAACCTTCCCTCCAAATCACTTATCAACAAGTGCTATAAAATCAACAGCAGTAAATTCTGCATTCAATTCTCACCAAACAAATTAGCCAACATTCAATTTTTAAGATATGCCAAAACCAAATCTTACCTCAGATGATAGGAATAGAATTGCACAATTCCTACTTCTGAATAGTACCAATGGTTCTGTTCACCATGGAAAGGTGAAAGAGGCAGCACAATTATTCAACGTATGCAAAAGAACAATTCAAAATCATTGGAAGGAGACAAAAGCTCAAATTGCAGCAGGTATTCCAGTTCATCTCACATGCAAGATGAAAGGTACACAAAAAACAAAGCACATACATCTTGATATTGAAAGAATGAAGTCAATTGCCTTTGAAAAAAGAACAACTATTAGGAGGCTAGCTAGGGAACTAGATGTGAGTAAAAGTCATGTTGGTAGATGGATCAAAAAAGGGGTCATTAAGCCACATACTAATGCAATCAAGTCTGAGCTAACTCCAAAGAACAAGCTTCAAAGGCTTAATTTCAGTTTGAATGCATTAGTCTATCATTTGCCTACCAATCAAATCAAGTTCTCAAGCATGCATGATGTAGTGCACATTGATGAAAAATGGTTTTACTTGACAAATACCAGTGAGAGGTATTACATCGTACCAGGAGAAGATGAGCCACATAGGTCATGTAAAAGTAAAAGGTTTATCCCTAAAGTGATGTTCATGTGTGCTGTTGCAAGACCACAATATGCAAGTGATGGAGAACTTATATTTGATGGCAAAATAAGGATATTTCCATTCACAAAAGAGGAACCAACAATAAGGAATTCAAAAAATAGATTGAAGGGTACAATGGAGACCAAACCAATAGAATCAATCACCAAACAAGTCATCAAAGACTGCATAATTCAGCAGGTATTTCATTTATCTCAGAAATATTTCATCATAGATATTTGCATGCTTAAGTGCACATTGAATCATTTTTTGCAGATTATACCAGCTATCAAGGCAAAGTGGCCAATAAATGCAAGCAAAAACATCATCATTCAACAAGATAATGCAAGGCCACACATTAATGACAATGATACTGAATTTAGGGTCAAAAGCAGTCTTTGATGGTTTTAACATCAGACTTGTTTGCCAACCACCAAATTCACCGGATACAAACATCAATGATTTAGGATGGTTTAGAGCCATTCAATCACTTCAAGTGGAAACAACAAGCTATAATGTGGATGCATTAGTCAAACAAGTGTTGCTATCATTTGAGAAGTTGATGGTAAACACGCTTAACAATGTTTTTCTAAGTCTACAACAATGTTTAGTTGAAATCATGAAAGTCAAAGGGCACAACAATTACAAGCTGCAACACATGGGCAAAGAAAGACTTTTAAGGGAACACAGACTACCACTTACTCTAGAAGTTGATGAAGCACTTGTGAGGGAGTGCATACAGTTTCATATTGAGCAAGGGCAGATTGGTGGGCTACAATATGACATAGGTGGTCTATTGGCAGACCTAGGATATTGATTATGTAACAAGAAAAATTTGTTTTTGGCAAGTTTTTGTACAAGCAGTGATATTTAATGCCTAAACACATCACCATATAGATGGTAGAAGTCATTTTGAAGCAAAATGAGTTGTTTAGGTAGTAAACAATCACACTAAACATGTATTTACAGCTTTTCATATTATCAAAATTGCATTTTATAAAGGACAATGGCCATCACATGTATCAGATCATAAGCCTCAGAAAAGTATAAGGGACAAGGGACAGTGGTCATCACATATATATCATCACATTAATCAGATCAACACCCTTAGAAAAGTTCAATCATAGGGTATAAGGGGCAAGGGACAGTGGCCATCACATTAATCAGATCATAACCCTCATAAAAGTTCAATCACAGGGTATAAGGGGCAAGGGACAGTGGCCATCACATATATATCATCACATTAATCAGATCATCACCCTCAGAAAAATTCAATCACAGGGTATAAGGGGCAAGGGACAGTGGCCATCACATATATATCATCACATTAATCAGATCAACACCCTCAGAAAAGTTCAATCACAGGGTATAAGGGGCAAGGGACAGTGACCATCACATACATATCATCACATTAATCAGATCATAACCCTCAGAAAAATTCAATCACAGGGTATAAGGGGCAAGGGACAGTGGCCATCACATATATATCATCACATTAATCGATCATAACCCCATAAAATTCAATCACAGGGTATAAGGGGCATTACATATCATCACATTAATCGAGATCATAACCCTCGAAAAAATTCAATCACGGGGTATAAGGGGCAAGGGACAAAGGCCATCACATATATATCATCACATTAATCGATCAACAACCTCGAAAAAATTCAATCACAGGGTATAAGGGGCAAGGGACAGTGGCCATCACATATATATCATCACATTAATCAGATCAACACCCTCAGAAAAGTTCAATCACAGGGTATAAGGGGCAAGGGACAGTGGCCATCACATATATATCATCACATTAATCAGATCATCACCCTCAGAAAAATCCAACCATAGCATACAAGGCAGTGTCCATTATTCATCTCATGAAATAAATCGATCACATACATTAGCATACAAGACATAAATCAACAAGGCAGTGTCCAATATTTATCTCATCAAATAAATCGGTCACATACACTAGCATACAAGGTATGAATCAACAAGACAGTGGCCAAAATTTATTTCATAAAATAAATCGGTCACATAAACTAGCATATAAGGCATAAACAAACACAACAGTGCCCAATATTCATCAGTTCATTAACCAACAAGATACATCAGTTTATCCAAAAAATACAAGGGAACAAGATATACCTCAGTGCTGGACAGTAAATACACATGAAATCAAATAGCTCCGCTTTAATCTCATCACTCAGTTCATTTTTTTTCACCGGCAGAGGGCCATAGTAGGGTGGCATAGCATCGGGACTCAAAAAATCAGCAGAACTCTTCTCAAAATTGAGAAAGTCAGTATCCATAAACAACGGATCGACCAGATCGGCCTCTGTTCCTTTCGATTTCACCAAATCAAACCCTAGCCCTTTCGAATCGGACCCAAAAGAGGCGATATCAAAATCTGACAAATCGGCCAAGGGGGATTCTGAGACGACAGTGTCATCGTCGGAATCGGCCACGATAAAAACCTTGGATCGAAATCATACTCGCAAGTGTCCACGACAAGAGACTCCATCTCCAAGTTGGAGGGTGTCATCTTGTCAAAGGGGTTAATCGAATCCATGGTTGTGTAGGTAGATTCGAGAGATGATTCGAGAGATTAGAGAGACTCTATCTCCAGATTCGAAAGAAAAGAAGAGAGAAAGATGAAGATTGCAGATCGAGAGAGAAGATGAACATTCAAGAAGCAAGATAGAGAAAAGGTAGTGGACGACAGATGATGGGGTGGGGGTAGAATTAGGGTTTTGTTTTTTTATTTATGGGCTGTGTTTAATTATGGTTGGGCTGGATTAGTTTTGGGTTTGGGTTTAATTAGTGTTTGGTTTGGATTATGAGTTTAATTAGATGAATTATTTAGTGAATAAAATTTTAAAATATGAGTGGCATTTTTGAAAATAAATTGATGTTGTGAGGGTGTTAATATTTAAGAAACTTTCCTTATTTGGGGGTGCAGATTATGTTGGGACGTCCAAATAAGGAAAGTGTGCAGATTATCACGGGACGGAGGGAGTAATATTTACTAACCATCAAAGAAATGGATTCCCAAGACTTATAGAACGCCTTATGTACCGATAGCTTTCGCTGCTCTAGTGGTGGTCCCTTCGAATGGTCCTGAACCACACAGACTCCTCGTGCAGATACAGCGGAATATGAGTGGGTATCAGTTGGTCCATCCCCTCAAGTTGGTACCTTGCGGGGCGGCCGATTGTGAGGCAGCGACTCTAGTAGCAACTCAGAACAATTTGATTCGCTAGCAGTGGATATGGATGAAAGTTTGACCACTTTTAGTTCAGAGGAGTTGGAGATACCCATTGAGATTAACTCTAGTACAATGGTGCGGGAGAATTCTACTCCTGAGAAGTCGAGATGGGTTGCAGTCTTTGATGAAAATAGATTGGGTGAGAGCGATGACTAAGATGACTTTCTTATCTTTGTGTGATATTTGTTGATCACTTAGGTCACTTTGCCAACAAAAGTCACACAAAAAAGTGACATTTTTTTATCTACAAAATGTCACTTGAGTCACTCAAAAAATCACTTGGATCACTTTTGGTCCAGTGATATTTTGTTGATTTTTGGCCGCTTTTAAACCCCCACACTTTTTTTTTTCTTTTTATATACAACCCAAACCATCTTAAACACTTTTACAAATTTTTGTTATATTTAATTTAAAAGTGACTCTCTATTTGTTGATGACTAGATCACGTGGGAATAGAGTCTAACTTAATCTTGTTATAATTTTTTTTTCCAAAAAAACATGTCATTAAAAAACGTGGACAAAAGTGACCCAATTTTATTTTAGGCGGCTAAGCTAGGCATGTTTTCATGATTTGTTTTCTAATTTATTCGCTCTCCCACATGCTTATATACGAAATAAATAATTAAAAAATAGATCGGTTGGGTCTTTGTCCTAATAACAAATATGTTGATATTGTTAATTGAGGTTCCATATTCAAGTCCTCTTATTAACATAGTGGAACTGAGTTTTCCCAAAAAAATTCTTAGTGGGTTTCTGGGGTATGGGGCCGCACTGCAGTGTAACCAGTCACTCTAAAAAATTTACTCTACCTTAGTTTAAGTGGGCAAAGTGATTGGAGTGACAAAACTCCAACGTAGCGGGATTGATTCCGGTGGTGATAATTTTTTGCTGAAATATTGTATAAGTTTTCAATTGAAATTAACCCTTTATATAAAGACATTAATTCTTTCTATATATAATATAAGAGCCACAAATAAGTACAATAATCATGATTCAAATTATTTAATTTTTGCGCATAATTACTTCAATTTTTCTTTTAATTTCGAACGAGCACTACTAGGCATACATAGGCTGAAAAGGAAACTTAATTAAAAAACTTTTCAAAAGGAAAAACAATTTACGTGAAGAGTACAAAATTGTGATGATCAGTAAAAGTCAACATAAATTAAAATTGACAACTACTGAAGAATTAAAATCAGCCACCTTTGATATATAGATACAAATAAGTTCGACGACATGAACAACCAAGAGGCGTTACAATTCCCTTTAAAAAAACAAAAAGAGGCATTACAATTTGAGTTTGACTGCGGTTAAAAAACTTCCATTTGGATATGAGCTGATCATATTTGTTAATTAGCAATATATTTGAATCGCAATTAATTAATGGGTAAATTGTATTTTTGGTTATAAGAGAATGAATGGTTTGCAAAATCGTTTTTTTCAGCACTTTTGGTCATGCAGTTTTTTGCGACATTTTTTGCCTCAAAAAATTGCAGTTTAGTATCAAGAGAAAATAATAAATTGCAATTTTGGTTTCAAAAGAACGAGATAAAATTGTAGTTTTGATCCTAAAAAAATGGTTGAGACTATTTTGTTGCAAAAAAAAAAAAAAAGACAAAAAAACACACACAGGATCTCCTGCTACATAATGATGTTACATCTCCTGTTATCTTAATTAGATTTGCGCCACGTGTACATACGATTATATTAGGATGTTATTATCTTATTTATTAATTTTATTGTATGTACACGTGGCGCAAATCTAATTAATTAATGTAACAGGAGATGTAACATCATTATGTAACAGGAGATCCGGACCGAAAAAAATATGAGATTAAAATTATCGTTGAAATTTTTTTAAGGGAGCAAAATTATAATTTTCTCATTAATTAATGATAAAAATAAACAGCCTTGACTTTGTGTATTTGCATTTATGATGATTGATGAATCATTACATGGTCATGCACACTCCAAGTCCATATTCTTACAATTGGAGTTTTTCTCTCTATGCAAGAATATTCAAAGGTTTGATAACGGCAGACGGCAGTCGTAGTAAACCCTTATTTCTAAATATAGCAAGTTAATTCGGAACAAGGAGAATTAATTTGATAATAATAATAGTATTATTTAATAAAAATTAATAATCATATTTGAAAATAGTTAAATACACATTAGTTTCACAATAAAATTGTTTCAATATACTAATTCTTAGATGTTCACTTTTTAAAGGAAACAATTTATCTCATGACTCAATTATACGATTATCCTCTAATAAAAAAGCCACGTCAGTTGACCTCATTTCAATTGCAATTAAATAAAAAAAACCATGAAATTAGCTAGACGACAACGCACAACTTTCTTTAATGATATTTCTCTCCTAATTGTACTTAATTATTAATTATTTTATGGTTATCTTAATTAATAAATGTAATCAATCAAGGTGCCCGTTGATATGGCCCGGAAATTTTGACTTTGAATCAAGATTTATTAGGCACTAATACCCAATCATGCAATCCAAAGTTGTAGCTTTTAATGATACGTACTGTAACTTTTTTTATTTAAAACGTCAATTTTAACCCATATTTTTTATTTTTTTATTAAATCTAGTACATAAATTTTATGTTAATAAAATTATACCCATACCTGTCACTTTTTATTAAATCTAACATATATTTTTGTAATTAATCAAATTATACACATACTTTTCAATTTTTATCAAATTTAGCACATACCCGTATTTTTTTATAAATATAATCAAATTCGTTAAAAAAATACTTTAATTAGTATAGAATTTTTATCAGTACAAGTCCTGAAAAATATATTAATTATCAATTCGGGGCCTGAAAGATAAAATTTATCAATCCGGGACCTAAAAGATGTTTATATTAAAAGATTTTATCAATTGTTTGAAAGATAGATTTTGGGGCCTTAAGTTCATAAATAAGATCTTTTATAAACATCTTTCGAATAATTTGATAAGTTTTATCTTTCACCATTTTTAATATAAATTTCGAGACTTAAGAAAAACCCTTTTTTATATTATATAAATTGTTTGAGATTCCGTAAATAATTTTTATTTTTATATTTTTCAAAACAAAAGTATTATAGTATAACTTTTGAATTTTTATAATTTTAGAATTTGACCATTTTAAAAATAAGATATTTTTTAAACTAATTAGATTATTTATAAAAAATATGAGTATAATTTAGTTGAGAGAAAATATATATGCTCTATACATTTTATAATAAGTGAAAAGTAGGAGTATAATTTGATTAAGGGAAAAAATATGGGCTATATTTAATAAAAAAAAAATGAATAGAATTTGATTAAAGAAAAACTTAGGTACTAAAATTGATTCTGATAAAAAAAAAAAGTACTAAAATTGATATAAAGTAAAAAATAAGGGCTAAAATTTATAATTCGCCTTTTTCTTTAATTTTTCTTTAATGATTAGATAATAAGTACACGGTCGTATTTGCTCATTTGACCCATATTTAACACCTTTTTTATACTCGTTTTTTTAATTTTTATTTGATTTGAAATGTCAATTTTACTACCCTATTATGATGCTCTCCTCTGTTCTATCCACCTTCCTCGCACGCACGTATATATTTCACACACACAAACACACGCTAATACGTGTATTTCATTGTGGTATATATATAACGGCCTCAAATTAAAACATCATTTCCAACATTAGGTGACCAAATTAGAAAAAAAAAAGCTAAATAATTTGTTTTTTTTTTTCAATGGAGAAGCAATCATCTAAGTCGAAGGGCAATATTTTGAGGTTTCTTCCCAAATCAGTTTCATTTCAGTACCGTTCATTCAGTCCGGGCCGAGAGAGGCGGCCCGATGTGAATTCGTACAAGCCCAAAACCCCCAGAGGTAAGGTATTTTCCGGCCCGATGATTCCGGCGGAAGCCCGACAGAAGAAGAATTTCGAAACGCAAGAGCCAACTTCACCCAAAATCTCATGCATGGGCCAAATCAAACACAAGAACAAGATGTGTAAGATGCACGCGCCGCTGCCTGATGAAATCAGGCCCGTTTCGTATGCCCGGCCCGAAAAGATTAGCAAGGCGAGGTCGGTGGGCCCGGGGAGTGAGCTGAAGAAGAAGCCGACGGGCATGAAGAAGCTTTTCGGCGCGAGTAGAAAATCGGACGCTTCGGCTGATCGGCTCAAGCCGCCGCTTCCGGATAGGGCGCCGAGCCTGAGCCAGATGAGGAGATTCGCGAGTAGCCGTGACACGCTGGCGAATTTTGATTGGACGACTGCACGAATTGCACCGGCGTGTGATCGTGATTTGTTTTCTGATGAAGATAGTGACGGTGAAGACGACGCCGTTGTCCCTTTCTCGGCGCCGGTGTTGGTGGCTGGAGCCGGTAAAGCTGGCGGCTTGGCTTTGGAGCCGAGGAAGGAAGTTAATTTGTGGAAAAGGAGGACTATGGCTAAACCCAAGCCGCTTCAACTAAACATTGTTAGAGCACAATAAAAAAAAAAAATTAAAGAAAAAAAAAAAGATAAATAGAAAATTTCCTCTTATCATTCTTTATTCTTTTCGTAAATTAAATTTTGTCCTTATCTTGTTGATTTTATTAGGTGTTTTAGGTTCGTTTCTTGATTAAGAACTTGTACATTAGTGTGAATAGAAAGACATAAATTATATGGCATAATTTTTTGATTAAAAAAACGAGTTGGCACACAAATTGTTAACAATTGAAAGTGATGTAATCTTTTTTTTTTTTTTTTTTTTTAATATTTCATGAGGTTCTTTCAGAGTTGAACGGCCCTTCAAAGTTGTTTAATATTTTTTTTGTAACCGTCAATCGTCGTGAGGTTTGTAATGTACTCCCTCTGTCCCACTATAATTTTCTTACTTTTCTTTTTTAAACGTCCCACAATAAGTTTTTCATTACATAAATAGCAAAAACAAACTCCACTACACTTAATCTTTACCCTCCCTATTCAAACAATATTACTATTGTTACAATTTGAATTTTTATGTGTCGTTGTGGGCTTTTTTAATTCAATTAAGGGCATTAGCCCATTTTGTTGGTTGATGGGCGGTTGATTAAATGAGATCACCTTAGCCGTTTGATTAGATAGTTTATCCTACGGTTGATATGGAGTAGTACACTGCCGCAATTGCAACGGTATTTGAATGGCAAGGAAGGAGGGCGTGAAGTCTGTCGAGTATGAGGTATATTCCTTTTGTCGTTAGATTTTCGATCATCATCTCCGACCAGTCAATTAATCTTTAATTGTTATTTGCAGAATCATGTTACCAGAAAATACCGATGATTTACAGTGAGTGTCATCATTCCTTATCATATATTAAACACTAGTCTTTTATTTAATTTCTTATTTTCATGTTGAGAATGTTTGTTTGAGTGATACTCTGTTTTACTTAATATAAACCAGCTTCCCCTCTTGAATGAAATATTGTCTGGGACATTACAATTATAAATACCATTCATTACTCAATAAAAAACAACACACATTTTTCCTCCACTTTAATTTCTAAAATTATCCCCCACTTTTTAATAAAAGTCAACCAATGACCCACAATATATTAATAAAAAAATATTTTCTTAAATAACGTGCAAAAAGAAAGGAGAAACATATAGAAGAACGGAGAGAGTATTAATTAATTACGTTTGATAAAAAATTTAATGTTTTGTCTTTCAAAAAGTAAAATATTGAAATATAATTTCGGTCTTAGAGAGATGAGTTAAGGGGTACAAATATTATAGAGATTATTTTAATTAGTATTGAAAAGATGAGATATGTATTATTAATGAGTGTTTGGTACCCTATAGTGAGATGTGTATTGTTTTAATATATTCTCTCCGTCCCGCTCTACGTGTCTCAATTTGTCATTTTCGTTTGTCTCACTCAAAATGCCACATTCCTTTTTTGGAATACCCCACTATTATAATTATCCTATACTACATACATATTTACACTTTATTTAACCAGGTGGCCCACCTCGCCACCGGGTTCCTCACTTTAGTGTTTGGAGTGTTTGGGTACTTGGTAAACTAACTACTAACAACTAACAAACTAACATTTACCGATAAAAAAAAATATACATATTTACACAATATGTCACTCATTTAATAGATTTAAATATATTTTTTCATCTCTCTCCATCACATCACTCATATTATATTATTATCATACTATCTTTCTTAATTCTTGTGCCCAAAAGTGTTGGAACACTTAGGTTGGGACGGAGGTAGTAGTAACTTAGGTTGTGTTTTGAAATTTTATTCATTTTTAAAAGTGAAATTAATTGATTTTATAGTAAAATTTAATGTGAATAGTGTTTGAAAAAAATAATTTAAATCAAATTGAAAGTGGGTGTTTGTAAAAAAAAAAAAAAATTATTTTTACTAACACTGAGGATAATTATATGTGAACAATGAAAATTGCTTTTAAATAATGCAAAAACAAAACTTATTTTGCCAAAATTAATTGTAAATACTTAAAAAAAATGGTATCAAACAATATATAATTGACTTTTTTTTATAATAAAATTGATTTTTTTTGCAAGCACTGAGATAACTCATCAGATATAGTACAAGTTTACCCCTTAAATACATAATTAAACGGTATATAATTGATCTTGTTCTTGATTTTGTGAAATTTCTTCCAATCTTTCTTGATTTTGTTCCATACAACTAGGCGTGGGAATAGGCCGAGGCCCATTGACATAAGAAAACCTTTATATAATTTTTAGGCTAAGCTGAAATTATCTACGATATTGCTTTTTTCAAGGCTCGGTTTGACCTTTTTAGTAAATAGGCCAGACCTGAAAGCCTTTTAAATGCCTATTTGCTGTAAATTTTTTATTTTTCATCAAATTTTAAAAAATTATATTTTTTATATTACACCGTAAATACTATAAAACTCAATATACTAATAAAATTAACATACAAAAATTATCAACTAGCAAAAGCAACAACAAAATCTTCAAATAGTGCAAAAAAATAATACCCCAATGACAAATAATTCAAGAAATGTCTTCAACTATTACAAAGAAAAATAAAATATGAATCTAATTATATATGTAATATATATATATATATATATATATATATATATATATATATATATATGTGTGTATATATATATATATATATTACATATATATTATTATAATATATTTCTTATATATACTATTTTCGTATCGAGAATGTTATTATGTTATCTAATATAATGTATAATATATATTGTATACCATATATATTACATATATATTATTATATATATAAATATAAATATAATATATAATATTATTATATATATTTAAATAAAGTAGGTTAGCTTTATAAAAAGCTCCAAAAAAAGTTTAAAACATTTAATTTTTAATTAAATAAAAAAGCCTCGAGCTTTCTTGATTTTGTAAAATTCCATTCCCAACCCTACATACAACAATTTAAATAACATGGGCCTTTCCAATTTCTTAGGCTGATATGGGCCGTTGTGTTGGCCCACTTGTCTCTGATTTGCTTTATTTCCTTTTTCTCGTTTTTCTCTTATTCTTTGTCCATTTTTCGATATACTCCTTCAGTGGGTTTCACAAATAACTGATACATATTTTGCTTCTAAAAAATTAATTAATGATGGTTGTAATAAGTCTGATTAATAAGTCCACACATTAATAATAAGTTTGTATCATGACGTTGATTAATCTATGCAAAAAAGATTTTTGAGAGAATGACTAGAGGGAGAAAGAGGGGTGAGAGGGTGTGATTTTGGGTAGATCCTAAGCTAACCACTTCCGAGCGAAATCCGGCGAGGCATAAATGTGAACCCTTTGTCGTGAGAGATAGATGGACTAACAAGTTTATGGAAGAGAGAAGGAGTAATCGAACAACATGAGAGGAAGTAGTCAATCGAGAGAAATTTTCAGTATCTTTCCTTTTTAGGAACTTTCCAGAAGATTGTGAAGAGAGTTTCTTGAAATCTAAGTTCAGTGAAATTGGGGAGGTCGCGGACATATTCTGCCCAAACAAAAGAGACAAATCGGGAAACAGGTTTGATTTTGTACGATTCTGGGAGAAACAAATCAAGAATTCGGAGGAGACCTTGGAGAAATTGAATAGAATTTGGATAAAGAGTTTTAAACTGCGAGCTTTCTTACCTAAGTATGGAAGAAATCAATTACTAAAGGTACACCAGCATGAAAAAGCAAAATGTTCAGAAAGGTCTTTGGAGTATCCGACAACCAGAGAAATTGTACGCCAATGTTGTATGTAACCCCAGAAAGGATATAGAGATATTCCCGCAATCAGACGAAAAAGAAAAAACCCTAGTCTTTGAACCGAAAGAGGAGGATTATGGATGGCTATCAAACTGCTGGTTGGGTGTATTAAAACAGGATTATGCATGGGAGGAAAATGCTGAGGATATCCAAATTGAATGTGGTGTAAAGATGAAAGTAATTTATGTAGGAGATAATGCGGTGCTGATAAGAAACCTAAGTGAAAGTCCGATAAATGATTTAATTAAGGACATGGGAGAAAGGATTGAGAACTGGTTCGAATGGGTAAGACCTTGGAGAGAAGAGGATATGTGCCAAAGAAGGGTGGTATGGACCAAATGGATTGGGGTTCCTTTTCACGCTTGGTGTCCTAGATTTTTCAGGTTAGTAGGTTCAAAATTTGGGAAGTTCTTGAAGATGGATTCTCAATCGGAAAAGTGTGAGAGAATAGATGAAGCAAGAATTTTGTTTGATGTACCGTTTTTAAGTGTTGTTAACGAAGTAGTTCAGGTTTCAATCAAGGATCGGTCCTTTAATATTAAAATTGTGGAGGAATGCAATTGTCGTTCTATGTAGACATGTAAGGTGGAAGAAGACAAAGATGATGAATCAGAGACAACCTCTCCACCGTTGTCTCCAGATTCCGGCACGACAAAAGCAACGTTACATGAAATGAGTGACTTCTCATCTGAGTCCGACGAAGAATTGGTATCTGTGCAGAAGAATGATATCCACACAACTTCTGAAAAAGAGGTGGAATACGTCCATGATGCATCCCAGAATAGTGGGAAGGGGAACATCTGTGTGGAAATAGGAGAAAATGCGGCTGGTGGGGTCAGATATGCTGTTATAGAAGATTTGAATCATAATTTTGAATTGGATCATGGGAATCAGGGGAGTCAAGGTACATTAGGACCTGTGGATTTATTTGTGGGGTCTAGTCAACAAATGGTTAAGGGCATTAGTGAGTTGGGTTATGTTTCGGCCCAAATAAACTTTAATTTTTTAATGGAAGAAAAGGAGAATGAGGCCCATCAGAGAGCAACCCAATTAACAATCACTCAAAAAGATTCAGGTCACAAAAAAATAGAGAAAATTTATGTGAAAGCATAATGGGTGAACTGGTAGCAGGGGTCGAGGAGAGTCGGTCTGAACTGGAGTTAGAATCAGACCAAAGATCTAAAACTCCTACGCTGAGTCAAAAAGCAATTCTAAAGAATAAAAGGATGTCGCGTGCGAAGGAATTAAGAAAGAAAACCAGAGAAGGAGCGATGTCAGAAGGGGAAGGAATAGATTTTAGAAAACAAGGCAAATTATCAAAAAAGATGCAGAAGAAGGTAGAATCTGCTCAATGACGTATTTTTATCGGGGATGGCGTCTGAAGAGGAGATCGAAGTGCCTCGACAAACAAACGCTAAATCCAGTGAGAGAGGTGATCTACGGGCAGCGAGGGAGAAGTCGAGATAGGAGGCCAAGAAGACATGGGAAACAAGTAGATTTCTGGGTTTAATTTCTAAAAGAAGTGAAGAGGAGCTGGTGGACAGAATTGAGTTTTTGGGGAAAAGGGGAAAAGAGAGCAGAGCATTAAATTAGGGGAGGTTGTTACATTAAATTTAAGCTATAATGTTTGGAATTTATCAGGGCAAAATGTAATGATGTGGGAGAACTAATAACATAGAAAATGGTTGATTTCTGTATGATTTAGGAATCAAAAAAGATCCACTTTTTATGCTTAATGATTTGGAAACTCATCCTCCCAAAGGGCGTTTAGGGGGTATGATGGTCGATCAGGAGGATTAGTATCAGTTGGGGGATGGGGTGGATTTGTTTTGCATTTAAATACTTAAAAATCAGCTTAGAACTCCCAATTATTTCCAATCATCTTTGGATAAATCAATCATCTCAAAAACTTAAATTTTTAAACTGGACGTGATTGATGAGACTCTGAGATTGGAGGAACATGAGATTATGTTAAGAAATAGGGAAAGAGCTTTGTTACTCACTGATATAAAGAAAAAGGAATCTCTATTGTGGCACAAATCAGTGTTTGGTGGATTATGTCTGAATTCAAACTCTTTCATAAATGTGGTGTCATTTTAAAAACTAATGAGATTGTTGGGATCAAAATAAATGGAGAATGGAGAGAGGAGGAAGTGGAGGTGAAGAATGGAATTTTTGAGTTCTTTAAACATCATTTCCCGTCAAAACAACCATTTAGACCGAACCTGAGATCAGATTTTGCAAGGAAAAAAATTTATGACGAGGATAACAGGTTGTTAGTGGAGGCGTTTTCTGAGGGTGAAGTGAAGAATGCAATTGATTTGTATTTTAAAATGAAGATAGTTTATATTCCGATTTTTCAAGAGATATTGAATTATGGACTTATGAAAGTTTCAGGACATAGCCACATAGTACGGGGTTTGAATAATTCATTCATTGTTCTTATTCCAAAAAAGAGGAAAGAAAAGAAGATGACAACATTTCTCTTATCGGGGGATCTATAAAATAAACTTCTTGGATGAAGTGACAACTGATACTTATTTTAGTGACTTTAAACGAGGTGATTGAGGACACGAAAAATGGTTTCTAAAAAAATGTTCTACAAGATTTTGTTATTATATATGTTTCAGTTGATTATGGATATTTGGATTAAGAAAATTAAATATTTAATTTTTCTCAAAGATTTAGAGACACCGGAGTGTGTGTCTTCGGCGCATATCTCGGTGTTAGTAAATGGCAGTCCGTCGAGAAATTTTAAGATGGACAGAGGATTGAGACAAAGAGATCCCCTATCTCATTTCCTCTTTCTTATATATATAATTAGTGTGATATGAAAAAGCATTTTGGAAGAAGGGTTGTTTAAAATAAGTCCACACAAGATTAAAATTTATCACTTACAATTCGCAGATGATACCTTGTTCCTTGGGGAGGCAAGTGAAGAAAACATTATGTTTTTGAAAAGATTTCTAATTTACAAATTGAAAATAAACAAAAATAAGTGTAAAAATAATAAACTTGAAAAATTGGCTGGAGACCAATGTTGGAGTCAAAGTTTGCAAAACATCTAAGTAGAGAAACTAATAAAAATAATTTAATCAAAAAATCATAAATAGCAATAATTTCAAAATTTGAAAATTCAATCATAGACTACTTTTATCAACATTGGAAGTCTTTCCAAATATATGTTAAATTCAATTACCTAAAAAGTGTGACATTATTAAGATTCAACGATCCTTCTAATTAAAGAAAAAAAGTAGCGTGCATTAACTGGTCAATAAAAAAGCATCTTGACATTATTAGGGACTTGAATATTATTAGGGAAATAATCTTACATATATTAATAGATTTTGGGCCAGGGTTTAGTATAAGATGGGGTAAATCTTGGATATTACTCTAAATAATTTATAGGAGTTCATATTTATAATAAATAAAGGCAATCATATATGATTATATTAATTTTTTTGAATAATACTTATATTTATACATATATTCATTAGATAAAATGAAATAAAGTAAATTAATTGAGGGATAATTTTTAATAATTTTAAATGGAATATGTTTAATACTATTATTTATGTTATTAATTTGATTTTTTGACACATAATTATTTGCCAATATACAACTATTTATATTATTGAATGATAATTATACCACATAAATTACTTTTTCAATTCAATGACATATCATCCGAACTCAAGAAAATGGAAGAGATAAATATTTTAAACTTGATATTAATATATAATGAAATTCACTTGTTTGAAATACTCACAATTAGTATTTCATAAATATTAAACTTTCTCACCAAAATATCTAATGCATTTTTATAGGTGGGAGTTAAATCGGTAAAATATGTTTTTTCAAATATAAATATATACTAGTGTTTGGATGAAGGTGGTTCGTTGGATGGGTGTGACCTTATTTTCCTCAATTCTTTAATAAGTTTATATATTTTTTTAATTTTAAAATAAAAGAAATAAAGAGTGACTTATAATTTCATTATAATATTTATAAATTGTTAGATTTAGATTGAAAATGTGATGGAAGATAAATTGGAAAGAAAAATCTTTGAAAAAGACATAATCGAAGGAATGAGTGAATTTTAAATAAGTGCAAAAAATATATTGATAATTTGAAGTTTAAATTAATTTTTAAAATAAATATTCCTTATACACTTCTTTTTTAGTATAATGAGATCGGTTTTGAAATCTCTTGAGATAGAAGTATTTAATAATAACCATTTTTTCCCTGTCCATCATTATAGATGGAACCATTTTTTCTTAGAATTGAATCATAATTGATTTTACAAATTTTATAAATTGATAGATAAATTTATTCAAAACTTTAAGACCACAATAATTAATAATTAAAAGAAAAATTAATCGAATAAAATTGTCAATATGTTAAAAAAGTAGAAAAAATTTCTTGTTAAAAAATAACATGTATTAAACTTGATTTCATAAAATAATCTTACATATATTCAATATTACTCAAATAATCTTACATATATTAATAGATTTTTTAAATAATCGATAAATATTACTCTAAATAATTTATATTTACATTTTAATAAATATCATATATAATTATATTAATTTTTTTAATAATACTTATATTTATACATATATTCATTAGGATGAAATAAAGAAATTAATTATCGATTTTTAATAATTTTACTCAATATTTAATACTATTGTAAAATAATTAGTTAAATAATTATTACTAATATACAACTATTTATATTATTGACTCCTAATCACACACATAAATTATTTTTCCAATTCAATGACATATCATCCGAACTCACAAAAATATACACATAAATATTTTAAACTCTATATTAATATATAATGAATGATGTTGAAATAATAATGATGATTTCATAAATATTAAATTTAATAAAATATCTAATGCATTTTTATGATGATGAAGTTAAATAAATTAGTTTTCAAAATGATATAAATAATATAAATTGTTATGGTTGGAATGTATTAAAATAATTATGTATTTATAGATAGAATAATATGCTAAGATTATGGAATATAAATTATGTGTGATTGAAAATCTGATTAACATATATTAATTTTTGTCATAAATAAATTATTTTAAATAATTTTTCTTCATAATTTTTGAAAATAAGTAATTCTCCCAATAATTTATATTATGGATATTTGTGTGAAATTGTGCACAAAAAAAAAAAAGCAATAAGTTGGTGTATTATATATCTATAGATAAATTTGGTTTAATTAGTATTATTTCGTATTAAAATAATTATTTGAGACGACGTATTATTTTAGATACAATGATAAATTAACAATATTACATAATAAATATATATATATATATATATCTTTACTCCTTTTATTTCTAAATCCTCCCAAATCCTTGCCTTATATTATTTGTCATATAAAAATAAATTTTAAATTCTTGGAATTACATGACTTGATAACATTTAATTGGACTTTCTTCAATTTGAATTTTTAAATAAACTCCACCGTTGGTATAAAAAAAAAATGAATAATCTCTTCCATTCATTTAAAATCCAACCGATTATGTTTACTATTTTTAAAACCACCATCTTTATTAATTCTTCATCTTAGGAATCTTTTTTTTTTATAATACGCATTGAAGGGTACCGGAGGAAAAAAATTGAATAAATCCGTCATCGCCACAACACCCAATCTCATGGATGGGAAATTTTAAAACCTCCATGAATTGCCATTCCTCGAACAGGAGATTTTGGATTTTTAAAACTTTCGATCTTTACTTTCAATCCAATTTGATTGGATTCTGGTTTTTGTTTTTGGAATTGGGCAGATTATGATTTGTATCGTAATGTTTAATCTTTTCTCATGAATAAATAAATTTGAATGTATGAAATGTTGAATTGATTTCCTTTCTAATTTAATTTTTAAAAAAATTGCTAATCAAAACTAGATTAGGTGAACCCAAATAAATTTTAAATATTATTGAATAGAAAACTCTAAGCTTCTCCAAAGAAACTGATACTCGCCCATAATCAATTAAACAAGTATTTACATTGTTTTATATATATTTTAATTTATCATGATTCATGAATCTTGTTGCATAATATTTATGCAATGAATGACATTTTCCTTAAACTCATCTTTAAAATCATCTTTAAACTCGCAAAACACACCCGAACAAGCCCTTAAATCCAGCCACCAAACCTCTTCAATGTCGAATGAACCGGTTTTGTTTTGGAGTATCATCCAATATTCGGCGATAATCTTTTGATTTTGTTTTGTTTACTGTTCAAGGATTACTATTTGAAAAAAATTTGAATGTTTCATGAGATGACATCAATTTATTCGTATATTTTATTCATAATTTTTTTGGATTTTGGGTTGCAATTTTATTTATATTTTTAGGACATTGTCTCTATAGGTAGAATCTTGATGGTTATCATAAATCCGGCGGAGGGATAGTTGGCAGATGTTAATATTTTTTTAAGTTATTTTAAGATAATTCGTAAATTTTTTATCAGTTTATAATATTGTATCATCCATGGACAAAGTTTTATAACTCAAATGGTTAGATTCGGGCTCAAACATACTAAACCACAATCGAGGCCCTAGCTCGAGACTAAAAGGGCATGGGTTCTCATTAATTTGTTCATTTTATTTTTGTATTGCTAAAATCAATTTTTTTTTTTCAACAAGTGTTAATTTATTTGTATTTTCTCAAATTAATAAATATTTTAATTGATTCTAATTTTCCTGTTTATAATAACTCATTAGTAGTTCACTCAATTTACTCTATTTTAGGCATTTTTTGGTCAAATGATTATTAGAAATATTGTAGAACTCACCCAAAACAATATTTTTGAAGATTTTTCTATTTTGGAAAAGGTTTAATCTCAAAGAAATTTTTTCCCTAAGCATCATTGTATAATGATCCTGGCTTATCCTCCCAGAATATGAATGTTTTTGATGTTTAGTTTTTTTTTACCTTTTACTTATCAATTTCAGTGTCGAAATCTTGTTAGTATTAAGTTAATTTGGAGGCATCGATTTCATTCAACAGGGCCTTCCACTTTAACCATTTTCTGATAACAATCTTTACATTTTGTTTTGCTTGGGAAAGTCTTGTTTTTTTTAATGAAGACTGGTGGGAAATGGGAGGGAACTGTGTTTTGGTGGCAAATGTCAAAGGGGTGTTTTGAAATAAGTTTAAAGAAAGATCACTTATCATTAGATAAAGAGGGGAAGTGAGTGAGATGATTTTGGAGGGATAGTCATTAGTGTTGGAAATGGAGGGGAGGAGGGATTTAAGAGAGAGTGAGTTATTTATCTATAATAATTTGATTTTTGTGAGAGATTTGTATTTGCCAAAGCAAGAATTAAAGATAAGTTGAGTTGAGATAAGAATGATGCTTATACCACTAAAGTAGCTTATAGATTATTGCAAGAAGGAAATGTTTCTAAATGGAAGAGAAAGAGAGGGGTTCAAGTTGATATGGAATAACATTTCACTCAACATTGGCGTTTTGCTTGGAGGGTGCTAGTGAAAGAGTGCCATTTGAAGTTGCAAAGTAGTTGCCTACCACCTAATGTGGATGTAAATTTCCGATTGTGTCATTCAATCCCGAATCGTAAAACATATGTTTTTCAAATGAGTTTGTATGGTGTGTGGATGAAGGTGGTTCGTTGATAATGTGACCTCGTTTTTCCTCTATTCCTTCTATTGTTTATTCATTTTAGTAGACTTATCAAAGGGAAGAAAGTGAAGATTTTTGGGGTTTATGTTTGGGAGTGTGTAGTTTGATTGGTTTGGAGGGCAACAATGCAAAAGTATTTAGAGGTGAAAATGTGATGGAAGAAAAAAATCGTGATGAAGATCATTTTCAAATCTTTGGATTAAAAAAGTAATAAAAATTTAAACTAAGCATAAATTTTTTTTAACTAGAATGTTTTGTTAATTTGTTTGTATCTTCCCAACTCATTGTTATTTGATCTTTCTTACATTATGGGGTTGATTTTTTGCCTTCTAATAATGATATCATAATTTCCACACATTAAAAAAATATACTAATAACTATTGAATTCATAATAAATAATTATAGATACTTATATTTAAAAAATTTTATTACAATGTAATAATATATATTATTTTTTCCAATTAATAACCATACAATTGCAAAGATATTGCATTTGAAAGTACTTAATATTTAAATTTTATAATAAAATAAATAATGAAAATTATACTACACATATAATTACATATACAACATTTAAAACACAATATATATTTTTGTTTTTCTGTTTTACATTTATATTATATTTGATTCATTTTCAATCTTAATAAGTTAATAACTGTTCATTGAAAAAAAAAAAGATAAGTTCAATGTTGTAATTGGTCATTTTCAAATTATTTCAAGTTTATATTAACATTATATTAATTATCTTAAATGTTTGAATTTATTTGATATCTCAATCTTATTTGAATTATTTCATAAGATTAATGTGATAACATAATTAAAAATATATACAACTATTTATGTATTGATGTAATCACACACATAAATTATTTTTCATGATGAATACAATCATGTTTACAAATATACACATAAATATTTTAAACTCTATATTAATATATAATAAATTCACTTGATTGAAATACTCAACAAATAGTATTTCATAAATATTAAATTTTCTCAACAAAATATCTAATGCATTTTTATAGATGCTCCCAAATAAATTAGTTTTCAAAATATATTTATTTTTTTGGTTTATTTATATTTAAAAATAATTATGTGAGACGTGTTAGATAGAATAATAAATCTATTTTCCAATCTCAAGTCTAAATTTATTTAATAATATTTAATTTTGTCAAAATAAATTATTTTAAATAATTTTCCTTCAATTTATTTTATACTATATTCCTTCAATTTATTTATATTATGAAATATAAGAATTGATTTTTTAAAAATCAATTATACATTTTACACCATTAAATAATAATTTAAAATTTTATTAACAGTATTATTTCGCTTATAATATTAGTTTGGTCTTATTATTTTAGTATATATATATAGACATTATACATTAATTTTTGTCATAAATAAATAATTTTAAGTAATTTTTCTTCATAATTTTTGAAAATAAATAATTCTCCCAATAATTTATATTATTTGTCAAGAACACAACTATAAAAATAAACTTGAAGGATCCCGAAGAAAAATGAATAAGCCCGCCCCGCATCTTTAATTTCACACAATCTTTTCATTGAAAAAATGAATAAACCCGCCACCGCCACAACACCCAACCGCGCGGCAGTTATAAGAAAAAATGAATAAACCCCCACCACCACAACACCCAACCGCCGTGGATGAGAAATTTAAAACCACCCATCTTTAATTTCAACCAAAAAAATCTTCATTGCACACAGTTTCTAGGAATCTTTCAATGACAGTTATACGCATTGAAGGGTTCGGAGGAAAAAATTGAATAAATCCGTCACCGCCACAACACCCAATTGTTGTGCTGTGGATGGGAAATTTTAAAACCTCCATAAATCGGCCACCGCCACAACACCCAACCACTGTGGATGGGAAATTTTAAAACTTCCGATCTTTACTTTCAAGTTTCAACCAGAAATCTTCGTTGAATACAGTTTTTCAGGAATCTTTCAAGAAAAGACAATTTAATCTTTTATCAAAAATAATAAATAGATCTTTTATCAAGAATAAATAAATAAATGTCTCAAATGTTGATTTGCTATATATATTCAATCAAAATTAGATTATCTGTAAAAAAAATCAAAATCAAAACTAGATTAGGTGTATTTAACATAAATAAATAAATAAATAAAAATTAGAACTGAGAGACAGTCTCTTTCTTCTCCAAAGAAACCGTGATACTCGCCCATAATCAATTACACCACTAATTCCAAAACTCCAAGTATTTTTGTCAATTCATCAAATCCATCTATTCAATCTTGTGTCATCTCTCCCACCAATCACGTCGTCTCCAATGTCCTTAAACTCATCTTTAAACTCATCTTTAAACTCGCAGAAACACACCCGAACAAGCCCTTAAATCCAGCCACCAAACCTCTTCTCCAATGTCGCTTGAACCGGTTTATTTTGGAGTACAAAACCCCCCATCACCTCCAATATTCGGCGATAATCATGGGTTTGAATTTTTTTTCCTTTTAATTACTGAGTTGTAGGAGGATTACTATTTGAAAAAGTTAATTTTTTATTTATGTTTCATGCATGACGGATGCATCTATATTTATTCGTATATGTGCATGTGTTGATTCATCTTTACAATCTTATTTTGGATTTTGGGTTGCAATTTTATTTATATTTTTAGTGAATTTAGTTTTTAATCATGTATGGTGCTCAGAATCTTGTATATGTTTCTTTATGCCCATAAATCCGTAAAACCTTTTGCTCTCTATCTTTATCTAGGATAGTTGGCAGAAATTTATCAAGTAAAATTGATTTTTAAGACTTCTATACAGATAATTCGGTACATTTTTTATTTGAGTTTATAGTGAGAGTCCTTTGTAGTTGATGCGAACCACGATTTTCCACATCGTAAATCATTTCCGATTCGTGCTCAAACATAATCCACAATCGAGGCCCTTCTCGACTATGCTCCAAAGATAAATTGACATTAATTTGTCAAAATACTATTCTATTTTTATTCTCCTTTCATAATTGTCAAGAGTACAATATATAGAGTTTGGATAATAACCAAATTCCTAATTAAGTGGAATATCTAATCTATTAATAAATCAATCTATATCCTAATTAAATCAATCAAATAATCTAAATCAATTTCTAATATTTCCTAATCTATAATGAAATCTCATTAGTAGTTCAATGCATTTACTCTATTTTAGGCATTGTTTGGTAGCTATATGATAGGGGGGAGAATATTGTACTATCTCACCCAAACCATATTTGTTTCTTGCCCGAATATTGTATCCTCATTTTGGATGATTATGCGTTTAATCTCAAAGCTAAGATTCACAATTCCCTACATACATCATTGTATAATGATCCTGGCTTATCCCATCCCACGTAGCAAACGACCCTGTTTTCTTTGGTCTTAGTTTTTTTACCTTTTGCTTCCATCAATTTCAGTGTCGAAATCTTGTTAGTATTAAGTTAATTTGGAGGCAGAAATTTCATTCAACAGGGCCTTGATAAGCTTTAAACAACATTTTTCTGATGTTAGTGGTGTTTGACAATCTTTATGAAATGTGTTTCATGTTTTGTTTGGGGAAAGGGGGGTGGGCTGGTTTTTTAAAAATTTAGAGAGTGGTGGGAAATGGGGAGGGAACTGTGTTTTGGTGGCATGAATGGGCGGGAAAGGGGTGTTTGAAGGATAAGTTTAATAGATTATATCACTTATCATTAGATAAAGAGGCGAAGGTGAGTGAGATGAGAGAGTGGAGGGATGGTCATTGGTGTTGGAAATGGAGGGGGAGGAGGGATTTAAGAGAGAGGGAGTTATTTATCCTTAATAATCTGATTTCTGTGATAGATTTGTATTTGCCAAAGCAGGGAATTGAAGATAAGCGGAGGTGGAAACTGGATAAGAATGATCCTTATACCACTAAAGTAGCTTACGAGGAGATTGCAAGAAGGAAATCTGGTGAAGAAATGGAAGAGAGAGAGGAGTTCAAGTTGATATGGAATAACATTGCGGCACCGAAGGCTCGCGTCCATGCTTGGAGGGTGCTATGGGAAAGAGTGCCAACAACTTTGAAGTTGCAAAGTAGTAGATGCCTACCACCTAATGTGGATGTAAATTGTCCGTTTTGTGTCACGAATCCGGAATCGGTAAGACATATGTTTTTCGAATGTGAGTTTGTTTATGGTGTGTGGAAGAAGATGATTCGTTGGATGGGTGTGACCTCAGTATTTTCCTCAATTCCTTCTATAAGTTTACTTCATTTTAGTAGACTTATCAAAGGGAATAAAGGGAAAAAAGGAAAGATTTTTGGGGTGTGTGTTTGGAAGTGTGTAGTTTGATTGGTTTGGAGGGCTAGGAATGCAAAAGTGTTTAGAGGTGAAAATGTGATGGAAGAAAAACTCGGGATGGAGATCATTTCAAATCTTTGGAGCTGGTTCAAGTATAAGAGGTCGAAGGGGCTTACTGGGAGTTTTAGTGAATGGTGCAACAATCCTACTGATATTTTAAAATTTAACTAGTAGATGTTTTGTTAAAATTTGTGTATGGATACTTGGTGTCTGCTGCTCTTTTACTTCTTGTTTTTGTAATCTGTTCCTCAGGCAAATCTCTTGCCTTCTATGTTTTTAATAACTAGTGTATTACCCGTGCGATGCACGATTTATTTATTTAAATTAATTTCGTTGTTGTATACGACTATTAAAGTTTATTATTTGTTTAAGTTGTCCAATCGTTAAATCTTCTAACTCTTAGGTGGTATTTCATCCGCGGGAGCAGAATTGTTTTACATAGAACACACAGAGTACTTTGAGTTTTTGGATTTCTAGTTCTGTAGCTTTACTTCGTACCAAGACATTACTCCGCAAAAATTACATTTGAATGTTGGGTCTCCAAAGTTGAATATTCTGCTCACATAAATTGAAACTTTGAAACATTGGATCTGCGTGCTGTTCTCGTCGGTATCGTCACTTTCTTTTATTTATGTATGTATTTTCAGTTTCTTGTTAATATTTATTTGTAAAAATTCCTTTAAAAACATGTCTACTTTATTGTTATAATAATTTCATATGTTTCTTCAGCAATGTAGCCCCTGCTTTGCTCGTAGATATTAGTTGCAAATGGTATATCTTCATCAACTGAGTCTTCATGAAGCAAATATTTTGCTCATAACATACTTGAACCTATAATTTGACCATTTTTTTGTTAATTTTAATTTTTAAAATTTATATATGAATTTATAAAATAAGAAATTTGGTTGAAATGTTCTCCACCTCAATCATTCAATTTTATAAGGAGTTTTACTTATAAAATATAAAAATTTATTGGTTAAAACTTTTTTAGCTATTTATAAAAATTGATTGTTATTTTTTTATAATCATTTACCATTTCTTTCCTTTGATAATATTATAATATTTATTTAATAAAAGAGTGTAAAATATTATGGTATTAATTGAATGTAATGATATAAATTTTATATTGTGAATAAATTTTACAAAAAAATGGTTTTTTAATGGAAACGTATATATTTTTTCGAAAAAAAAATGGAATCATATATATTGGATATTTTTTTTGATTAAGCGTATGTGGTTGTTCCATGATAGAATGATAGCAAGAAGGCCTATCGAGTCCGTAAAAAAAAGGCCTATCGAGTCCGTAAAAAAAAGGCCTATCGCGTAGCAAAATTAAATAAAGCCTCCCAAGAACCTAACGTTTTAATTTTCCTTTTTTTTTTTTTTTTTTTTTTTTTTACAGGAACTTAACGTTTTAATTTAAACTAGGCTCCATTTGGATGGAGTCATTTGAAATCAATGGATTTGAGGAGAATACACCATACATTTACAAATCAAAATAGAGAAAAATCAAATGAATATATTTGGTTCACACAAATATTACTTATAGGTGGAAGGATTTCAAATACCCAACAAAATCTAGTCATTTGAAATCCTCTCACTTCTCTCACTTGTGCTTCATATTTGAGTGAATCAAATTCATTCATTTACCTTTTCTCTATTTTAGTTTGTGTAAATGTATACTATATTATCTTCAAATCTATTGATTTCAAATTCACTCCATCTAAATGGAACCTAAGGCTATGTTTGTTTTGGGATTTAAGTGTGCGGGGGAAGTCATGACTTTACATCCATGAGATGTAAAATCTTTGATGAATAGTAAAATTATGTGTTTGTTTTGGGATTTTGGTAGGATAGGATTTTGCTTTATGTCAAATCAAGTGTAAGAATAAAGTAGGAAAGAGAATATATAGAGAAAAGTGATGATGTAAGTAATGATTGAGTGAGAGAGTAAGTGAATTATTTTAAATGGGATAAAGTGATTTATATTGGAAGAGTAATAATAGGTTTTATAGGTGTGGATTGAGTATAGGATTTTGAAATCTGAATTTCAAATCCCTAACTCGTATGGGACGGGGGCCGGAAAGTCCAAAGTCCATACGTGTGAGTCTCAAAACAAACGCAGCCTCAGGCTAACCCGACCCTGCCGCTCCGGCCATCCGATGCCGTTGGCCGGCCCATTTCTCAGCATTGAAGCAATCCAAAGCCGAAGTCGTAACCTTTTTCATTTCGATAATTTTAAAAAAATAATTATGAAAATCCTAGATCTAAAATTTGTGAGGATGCGCCCCCACCTGATCCCGTCGCACCCGACAACCCCGGCCATCGCCGCCCTTCGCTAACCCGACCCTGCCGCTCCGGCCATCCGATGCCGTTAGCCGTCCCGAATCTGCAACCCCCAGCGATCCCAGCTACACTGGCTGTTGCCGATCGCAGCAGCGCGACCGTTGTTTTCTTCTCAGATGAGCTCGCCGTTGATCGCTGGACTGGCGAGATTCATCTCCGCCTCGCCTGAACCGTCTCCTCAGTCTCGACCCTCACACCATCGCCGTCTACTCCTTGTCTCTCAATAGGTATACATTCACAATCAGCTTCGTTTTGGCCCATCTCATAAAAATACATTTGCATTTGATTTATGTTGTTCTTCAATTTGTTTAAGAGTGTTTTATTTCACCTCTTTTTCGCTGTTACACGTTATCTGCTTTTTTGCAACTTCTCTTCCCTTGCTTTAGTAATATTGTTTCCTTAGCACAATAACAACTTTGCATGCCTCCTTTTTTATACTGTCAAAAAGAGTTGTTAGCTTCCATTTTCAATTTTTTGGGGGTTAGAGAGAACCAATATTTTGTGATTCTTCAGATTATTATTCTTCGTAATTTTGTTTCAGGCGTTATAATAATTGGGATTCAGTTTTTGAATGTTTGGCATTGGTTGTGGCCTTTTTTTTTCTTCGTATTGTGATTGTACAATTAATTGATTAGTTGAGGGTCTTCTTCCCATAACTTTGAAAAAAATTAATGTTAAATAACTTTCTTCTTTCTCTATTCTTGGGGTGCATAGTCTATAACTGTCCTATTGGCAATTCTTCACATTATTGTTCTTAATTCGTAATTCTGTTTCAGGCGCTGTAATAATTGGAGTTCGGTTGTGCCCTTTTTTTGAATGTTTGGCATTGGTTGTGCCCTTTTTTTTTTTTTTTTTTTTCGTATTGTGATTGTACAAATAATTGAATTTGTTGAGGGTCTTCTTCCCTTATTGTTGGAAAAAAATAATCTTAAATAACATGGAGTTATCTCAAAAAAATACAAACATGAATTTATATCCAGAAACTATATCTATATTATTTGTAGCAAGCGTATTATCAGTACAAATTAGATAAAACAATTTATATGAGACGTTCACAGACTAACATTAATTAAACTCTTTCCATCCAAAGTGTTAAAAGGTGAATTAGTGTTGGATTTTAAAAGCCGAAATTGTAAATTATTGGTCAACTCAGGCAGAAGAGTCGTCATAGAGGATATCTAAAGAGTTATGTTTATACCAAAAGATGTAATGATCCACATATAACTGCTAATTCACTTGAATATAAATAAACATGTCTTCAAAGAAAAACTATCTTTTAGTTTTCACTTGTTTTCTTCGTAATGTCAGTTAATAAAAAAGAAGCAAGTTATAAGGGGCATATATCACATATAAATTACAGGGATGATACATTGTTACAGATGTAACATAAAATTTCAGATGTTTTTGTTTTGGTACGTATGAATCAGTTATTCTTGGTGTAGCTAATGCTGATAAGTTGGTTCAATTGAGGAGATCTAGGCCCAGAAGAGCCCGGCCCGTGTTATGTTTCTCTCTTGATGCTATTTTGCTATGGTAATGTCTTCATTTGTTGCTTTCAATTTACTTAATTTCAATGAGTGTTTTATAGACAATGCCTTTATTTGTTGAAGAAGAGTTATTCTGTTCATTTGAAAAATCTGATGAGTATTGCTTAGTGACTTCATTAAAAAGTAGGCAAGAAGCATGATGTGTTCTTGATGCAGCGAGAAGCGTAAATAAAATAAAATATGAAACCCGTTGATTCTTAGAATACCCGGGAACATATGATAAAGTGAACTCCGTTGATTTCTTAATCGAAATACCGGTGAACACAGATTTCAGGGGAATATCCCTTGAGTTTTCTTTTCATATATTCTTCAATCTGCTTTACAAGAAATCCACAAGCCATATAAATAACAATTATAAGAATCTAAAAGGACATAAATAGAAAAACTTTTAAACTTCTATATTGAATATCTTCATCAGTTCTTAAGTTTTTAACAATTGTTTGGGGAAGAAATACGTTCACGGCAACTAAAAACCAAGAAAGATATGATTGAACTTTTGTGTAAATCAAAGCTCCAGTCATTCATGTATGGATATATTGAAAATTATCCAAAACAAAGGTAGAGAACAAAAATAAGACATTAGGTAAGTCGTGTTTCATCCAAATTATCAGATTCTTTAAACTCAGTAACTTGTTGGAAGTCGTACATGAATGATCAAAAAACTAAAAAGCATGAGTTTTTTTTGAAGAAAAACAGTTTAAACTTGTTACTTGTTGTCTTGAAAGGCATTTTGTTGGAACAAATAATAATGTTCTTGATTGCAATAATTTGTCCTTCGTTCATTAGTGGCTTGAAACTGTGGATAAACCCTGTATAAAAAAAATAGACTTTATTTTTTGTGCACTCAAAAACTCTGGACAATCTGTAAAATATTTTTTGGTTTGTTTATGAGGTGGCTTTGTTTATTTGCAATTTGATTTCATACTAAAAAATTTATAATATATATATATATATATATATATATATTTGACATATTTTTTAATATATTGTGTATGAATACACAGGAAACACAAACCTTTTTATCATGAAACATGCACTCCAAGCTGCCATGTTGATTTGGAAACCTCGCCTCGTAAGACTGTACAACCCGAAGTTTTAGTATGCAAGTAGTGTTTGGTGGATTTATGTCTTTGATCAAACTCCAAAGTGGTGCCATTTTAATTTGAGAATGTTAATGATCAATTTTGGATTTGTGAAAATAGATTGTGCTAGTATGAAAGTAGCAAGAAAATGCAGCTACTTATGTATTATTATGGTTTTCAATAATGACTGTTATAGAATGTGGTAGTAGGAAAGTTAGCCATATTTTAAAATGAAGATAGTTGATATTGAATGTCATAGATTGAATAGGGAAAGGGAAGGGATATACACACATAGGTAGCAGTTTATAATTTGTAATTAAATTGTAAAGCTAAAAAAGGGAAGAGACAACATTAACTCAGCAAATAAACTTGGATGAAGCGTTTAAGAAAATTAAATATTCACTCTTTCTAAAATTTAGAGACACCTGGTAGCATATTAGGTGGGACACTTGACAGCTTTTGGAGCAAGGACATCCTCTATATAGATAAGTATTTTTACCTGATAAAAAAAATAAATCCACACATTATATTCTTTGGCGAGGACGCTTGCATTCCTCCTATAGAATATGAAAGGACAAATCAGTAAAATTGATTTTACAAATTTTATAACCAAACACGTAATAAAATAAGTAACAAAAAATATTGGCTCCAAGACCAATAACCATCACTGACATTGCAAACATCTAAGTAGAAAAACTAATAAAAATAATTGACAATGGGGTGAAATACCCATTTTCATAACAAAAAAATGTTTTCTACCCATGTCAGTAACAAAAAATGTTTTTTACCCACTACCCAATTGTCAGCCCCACTTTTATACACTCCCCCAATTTCAATGTGCCGCCCACCCCCCACCCCCCACCTAATTTCATCCAACCCAATTCAAATTTACATATTTATTTCACTCACCTACCCCCAACCGCCCCCAATTTATTCCCCTACTTTTACACTTACCCCATTAATCTCTCCCCTCACTCGGTCACTCCCACTCCCGGAAAATCCTCGCTTTCTCTCTCTTCACTCTTCTCTCTCGGTGGTGACCGCAACCTCCGCCAACCTCCACCTCTCTCTCGGTGCTTCTACCTCCGGCGAGTTCTCTCTTGTGCTTGCTACCTCCGGCGAGTTCCGCGACCCTCCGCCAACCTCCAATTCTCTCTCGGTGCTTCTACCTCCGGCGAGTTCCGACGACCCTCCGCCAACCTCCAATAGGTTATTATTTTATTTTAATTATTATAACTCTAATTTTATTTAATTATTATGGTGCATATTTAAAAAGAATCAAAGATACGAAAATGAGTCGTCCAATTGAAGAGCAATACAAATTCACGGATATAGATGAAGCTCCTACCGGCACAATTTTCCCGGTAAGTTTTCCATCGATTTTTTTTAAATTTGTTGAATGTTAGTATAATTTTAATTTAATATTTGTTGTTAGGGTTTAGGGTTGAATGTTACAAAATATTTTGAATAAATTTAAATTTTAGATTTCATATATATTTGTTGTTAGTATTTGTTGAAGTTAGTATAATTTTAATTAGTATTTGTTGAATGTTAGTATAATTTTAATTTAATATTTGTTGTTAGGGTTTAAGATTGAATGTTACAAAATATTTTGAACAAATTTAAATTTTAGATTTCCTATATATTTGTTGTTAGTATTTGTTGAATGTTAGTATAATTTTAATTTTAATTTATTGTGAGTTTAATTTGAATGTTAGTATTAGTATTTGGTGTTAATTGGTATTAGTAGATGTTAGTATTTTTTGAAAAATGAATTTGTTATTGTTAATACAATTATTAGTTGTTTAGTAAATTATTGATATTGGTATTTATTTCAATAGTGTTATGGTATTATTAGTATTAGTAGATGAGTTATTCATTATTTTTTACTCTATAGTATAACTAAATTTTTAAATAATTTATACAATTTTTTGAATTAATATTTAATTAGTTAAAATATTTGTTACACACTTAGTATTTAATTCAATTATTTTTTAATTTTTTTTTATTCTGAACGAGTCCTCGCACGAGTCGTACGGGGATCGTCCAGAATATTTTATTATTATTATTATTTATTTTTATTGAATAAATTAATTATAAATTAAAACAAATTTAAAAAATAAAAAAAAAACAAATTGATTAATACCGTACGAGTCCTCCCGTACGACTCGGTAGAGGCTCGTACGGATTATTTAATTATTTTATTTATTTGCTCATTTAATTGTTATTTATTTTTAATACTCCCTCCGTCCCGAAAAAGACTTCATATGTAGGTGGGCACGCACTTTAAGAAAAAAGAGTAATGATTGAGGTTTTGGGGGATAAATTTGTAAACTTTTATGTATAAAGTAAAAAAACTTTATTGGGATATGTGTATGTGAGAGTAAAAGTAATGGCATTTGTGTAAATTAGAGAAAATTATGGGGGTGGAGTTTATAAAAGGTTTTCCATTTTAAGGGTGTGAAACTTATATTGGGACGGACGAAAAAGGAAAGTGTGAAAGCTTTTATGGGACGGAGGGAGTACTAAAATAATAAAAAAAAAATTCTGGACACCCCTTTGAATGAGAGGGTGTCCAGATTTATTTATTAATTTGTTTTAACTTTATTTTTAATGCTAAAAAATTAAATTAATTCTTTTTTAATTTATATTTTAATTATTACTTCTTTTAAATTAGTAAATTAAATATAAATTAAAACAAATTGATTAATGTCGTACGAGACCGAGTCGGTCAGATTTAATTAATTCTTTTTTAATATATATTTTAATTATTATTTATTTTAATTTAAATTAGTTAAAATATTTTTTACACAGTTAATATTTAAACCAATTATTTTTTAATTTTTTTTTCTGAACGAGTCCTCGCACGAGTCGTACGGGGCTCGTCCAGATTATTTTATTATTATTATTTATTTTTATTGAATAAATTAAATATAAATTAAAACAAATTTAAAAAATAAAAAAATAAAAAAACAAATTGATTAATACCGTACGAGTCCTCCCGTACGACTCGGTCGAGGCTCGTACGGATTATTTAATTATTTTATTTATTTGCTCATTTAATTGTTATTTAATTTTAATACTAAAATAATAATAAAAAATTCTGGACACCCCTTTGAACGAGAGGGTGTCCAGATTTATTTATTAATTTGTTTTAACTTTATTTTTAATGCTAAAAAAATTAAATTAATTCTTTTTTAATTTATATTTTAATTATTACTTCTTTTAATTTAATAAATTAAATATAAATTAAAACAAATTGATTAATGTCGCATTTGAGACCGACCGAGTCGGTCGATTTAATTAATTCTTTTTTAATTTATATTTTAATTATTATTTATTTTAATTTAAATTAGTTAAAATATTTGTTACACGTTAGTATTTAAACCAATTATTTTTTAATTTTTTTATTCTCAACGAGTCCTCGTCATGCAGTCGCATTTGAGGCTCGTTCACATTATTTTATTATTATTATTTATTTTTATTGAATAAATTAATTATAAATAAAAACAAATTTAAAAAATTTAAAAAAAAAACAAATTGATTAATACCGTCATTTAGTCCTCCCGCATTTACTCGGTCGAGGCTCGTATGCATTATTTAATTATTTTATTTATTTGCTCATTTAATTGTTATTTATTTTTAATACTAAAATAATAATAAAATAATAAAAAAAAAATCCTGGACACCCCTTTGGACGAGAGGGTGTCCAGATTTATTTATTAATTTGTTTTAACTTTATTTTTAATGCTAAAAAAATTAAATTAATTCTTTTTTAATTTATATTTTAATTATTACTTCTTTTAGTTTAATAAATTGAATATAAATTAAAGCAAATTGATTAATGTCGTACGAGACCTAGTCGGTCAGATTTAATTAATTCTTTTTTAATTTATATTTTAATTATTATTTATTTTAATTTAAATTAGTTAAAATATTTTTTACACAGTTAGTATTTAAACCAATTATTTTTTAATTTTTTTTTCTGAACGAGTCCTCGCACGAGTCGTACGGGGCTCGTCCAGATTATTTTATTATTATTATTTATTTTTATTGAATAAATTAAATATAAATTAAAACAAATTTAAAAAATAAAAAAATAAAAAAACAAATTGATTAATACCGTACGAGTCCTCCCGTACGACTCGGTCGAGGCTCGTACGGATTATTTAATTATTTTATTTATTTGCTCATTTAATTGTTATTTATTTTTAATACTAAAATAATAATAAAATAATAATAAAAAATCCTGGACACCCCTTTGAACGAGAGGGTGTCCAGATTTATTTATTAATTTGTTTTAACTTTATTTTTAATGCTAAAAAAATTAAATTAATTCTTTTTCAATTTATATTTTAATTATTACTTCTTTTAATTTAATAAATTAAATATAAATTAAAACAAATTGATTAATGTCGTACGAGACCGAGTCGGTCAGATTTAATTAATTTTTTTTAATTTATATTTTAATTATTATTTATTTTAATTTAAATTAGTTAAAATATTTGTTACACAGTTAGTATTTAAACCAATTATTTTTTAATTTTTTTATTCTGAACGAGTCCTCGTGCGATTTAGTCGTGACGGGCTCGTCCACATTATTTTATTATTATTATTTATTTTTATTGAATAAATTAATTATAAATTAAAACAAATTTAAAAAATATAAAAAAACAAATTGATTAATACCGTCGAGTCCTCCCGCATTTACTTCTGGCGAGGCTCGTCGGATTTATTTAATTATTTTATTTATTTGCTCATTTAATTGTTATTTATTTTTAATACTAAAATAATAATAAAAAATCCTGGACACCCCTTTGAACGAGAGGGTGTCCAGATTTATTTTATTATTATTATTTATTTTTATTGAATAAATTAATTATAAATTTAAATAAATTTAAACAATTAAAAAAAAACAAATTCATTAATACCGTACGAGTCTTCCCGTACGACTCGGTCGAGGCTCGTACAGATTATTTAATTATTTTATGTATTTGCTCATTTAATTGTTATTTATTTTTAATACTAAAATAATAATAATAATAATAATAATAAAATAATAATAAAAAATCCTGGACACCCCTTTGAACGAGAGGATGTCCAGATTTATTTATTAATTTATTTTAAATTTATTTTTAATGCTAAAAAAATTATTAAAAATCTTGGACACCTCCAGATTTATTTTATAATTCGTTATAAATTTATTTTTAATACTAAAATAATAATAAAAAAATAATAAAAAATCTTGGACACCCCTTTGAACGAGAGGGTGTCCAGATTTATTTATTAATTTGTTTTAAATTTATTTTTAATGCTAAAAAAATTATTAAAAATCTTGGACACCTCCAGATTTATTTTATAATTCGTTATAAATTTATTTTTAATACTAAAATAATAATAAAAAAAATAAAAAATCTTGGACACCCCTTTGAACGAGAGGGTGTCCAGATTTATTTATTAATTTGTTTTAAATTTATTTTTAATGCTAAAAAAATTATTAAAAATCTTGGACACCTCCAAATTTATTTTATAATTCGTTATAAATTTATTTTTAATACTAAAATAATAATAAAAAAATAATAAAAAATCTTGGACACCCCTTTGAACGAGAGGGTGTCTAGATTTATTTATTAATTTGTTTTAAATTTATTTTTAATGCTAAAAAAATTATAAAAAATCTTGGACACCTCCAGATTTATTTATTAATTCGTTATAAATTTATTAATAGAGGTACTAATATTAATTCGTTTTAAATTTAGTTCATGAATGTTATGGTACTAATATTAATAGATGAATGTTATGGTATAAGTAATGATAAATTTTTAAAAAATTAAATTAAAATGAAATATTACATTTCAATTAATAAGCAACAAATACCAATATCATTCATCAATTAAAATCAAAGCACAATTCGATTACAAATTCAAATAACATCAAAGTAATTCGTTCACAATACAACATTAGGACAATTACGTCTAGTATGCCCTATTTCCCCACATACTGAACATTTTTTTACTGCTCGGGTCCTGGGAACTTCAGATTGGTCTACAGAGCTTGGCATTCCACTAAATTGTTGAGTAAACCGTTGGAAACACTTAGCTCGGTTGTGGCCAGATTCTTGACAATTAGAACAAACGTTGGATTTACGAGCAGGCCTTGATGACTCTACTCCGGATTGTCGCCTGCTTTGACGTGGCCGACCGGCTTGCCTAGGCTGCATGGGTGGGTAGCAGTTACTCAATTTGACGAATTCTGGAAGATTCTAGTGGTCTGGATGAGGTACCGGCTCAATAGTACCTGCCCACATATTTCTAACAAACTCTGAGCTGTAATAGGGGCTCACAAATTCACTGAGGTTGTAATTCGAAAACCTGGAGAAAAGTAAAAAATATACAAAATTGTTAAACAAATTTATATAAAAAACACACTATTAACAAAAATAGAATAACATACCTAATAGCCGCAGCAGCATGAATTGTAGCGCCCAAAGTTCTCTTCCTTTTTAAAATAATATCACTTTAGGGCTGAGGCGCTACTAAAATACCATTTCGAACTCATTTCCAGGTATACGATAATAAATTTATTATCTTTATAAGCGGAAGCTATAACCAAATTAAAAATAATACCCCAAAGCAACCAGAAATCAGTGATACGTACTTGAGAAAGAAGAATTTAACAAACCTTGCTCACATGCGATAATTACACATCAAAAGAAAAAGGGCAAAATATGTTTTGTTACCCGTTTCAACTAGTATATTTATACTAGTCAAACAAAAGAACCATTATTTTTCACTCCAGTAGCATAACTCATAATATATACAATGATTACACAACCGAACCCAAAAGGTACAAGATCGCATCCTCATCGTCCCTCCACATCAAACTCAAGATCTCAGAATAATGGATATGAGGGGTGAGTGTTTCAAATACACCCGTGGAATAGTCTCAATGATTGCACTGATAAAATGTATATGCAAATAACACATAACATGAAAACATAACTCATGTGCACATTGTACGGGCCATTACCCGGCTTGAACATAGTACGGGTCATTACCCGGCTTGAACATAATACACATAGTACGGGCCATTACCCAGCTTGAACATAATACACATAGTACGGGCCATTACCCGGCTTGAACATAATACACATAGTACGGGCCATTACCCGGCTTGAACATAATACACATAGTACGGGCCATTACCCGGCTTGAACATAATACACATAGTACGGACCATTACCCGGCTTGAATATAATACACATAGTACGGGCCATTACCCGACTTGAACATTGTACAGACCATTACCCGGCTTGAACATTGTACGGGCCATTACCCGGCTTGAACATAATACACATAGTACGGGCCATTACCCGGCTTGAACATAATATCACAATTGTTGCATAATCATGGCATATATTACTCACATATTGCACCTTAACATAGCAATCATAACATGGAATGTTAAACTCAATTAAGAGTGGAAATTATCCCACCTAATTAGATATGAGCACTATTTTGGAGCAGAACTGCTTTTATGCTTCAGGTTCTTCTGGCCCTACAAATGATATCGTGCGCTCAGAACATTGTAATAGATATGATAATTAACTTATAATAACTATAATAAGAGCTTCCTAGAGTTATGGGACCACTGGATTTGGTCTAGAGGTTAAAGGGCAAACCTGTCTTTTCCTAAGGATTTTAAAGTTCGATTAATGTGTTTGATGGTCAAAAGACAAACTAGCTATTTTATTGATAATATAATCCTATTTAGAGCGTGTAGAAACTCGTTGGGATAAAAACGGACTTGAAACAAAGAATTTGGATTAAAAACGGGAGTTTACGGCGTACAGCCGTTCAGGGGTAAAATGGTCATTTTTATAATGCTTTTCATCCCGTGATTTTAGAATTAAAATGTAGATCTTTGAATTTGGAACAATTTGACGCTGGTTTGGATCAAATCGGATGAAAAACGAAGATTTTACAAGCGTTTAAAAATGAGGGGCAAAATTGTAATTAAATGAAAAGTCAACGTTGACCGTTGACCGTTGACCGCTGACTGGTCAGTTGACCAACCTATAAGATTTGCATTTTAGTCCCTAAAGTTAATCTAATTCTCTTTGGCCTCCCCTCTACTTTCAAGCTTTTGTACAAGAGGGCCCTACCGTCATTCTACACCTCCGATCGGAAAACCGAAAATACCGTTGGAATCCTTACAATCTCGGCTTCCTATTTCACCCAAGCCTCGCCTCAAACGGTCACCGGAAAGGTGACGGTCATTTTGGTAGAGAACAACGAATTTTTCACTTACGTCATTAACGTCCATTTCAAGCTTTTGATACTCCATTTTCATCGTTTCCTACTCACAATTAGGCCTATGACCTTTACTACATCCCATAATGACTCGAAACATAAGAATCCACAAAAATAAAGTTAAATTCTAAACGTTGAAACGCGTTTCTATGCGTCACTTTCGGCTTATTTTTCTACAAATTTCATACACTGATTCTAACAATTGAGAATAGAATTCTACTCTACGCACAACAGACTTCACAACGGTATAAGCCTCGCCACCTATCGTTTGCCGAAACGACGATGGTGATTGAATGAAAAATCACATTTAAACAATAATTTTCGAAGCTTCGCACTAAATTTTCGGACGCTATAGGAATCGAAACAACAAGCTGATCTTATTTCTACAATCTACGAATTGCTACGAGCATTTCCATATATAATATGATAATACCAGAGAAAACCGTCAGCAACGAAATAAGGCGGCGTGAACGGAGAAAAAAAAAGGAACGTACATGCGGCGCTAGCTTACCGAATAAGGAAAAGGAAGGTAAGTAGGATATATTACGGACGTCAATTAACTATTCAATTGAATTAATGAAAATTTTTACATTATCAGTAACTTTCACATTTTTATTAATTTAACTTAATATATATATATATATATATATATATATTATTTAATACCTCTTATAAATATATTTGCATATAAATACACATAATTAAACATTATAAAATATTTAAATTTTCTATTTCAATTAGAAAAATTATAAAATTATAATACTTAATTTATTAAAATTAATAACATGCATTAATAATTCATATAAGGATTTCGGGGTATTACATGAATACACGGCATCTGCAGGAGGTCAAATTCCCCACAATCACAAGTTCTAAGGCTTAGATCCACAATAAAAAAATCGTGAAATGACAGCGACCTTGAATCTGTATCCACCCAAAGACGTTACAACCAAGTTGTTTGCCAGATTCCTTATTTCAACCAATTTTTTCGATACTTTCTCACACAAAATCTGATTATGAGCCGCTGCTGCATTACGTCTCGTAGTGAACCATTCTTCGAGTACCAATCTAATGGATTCCAGCATAGCAACCATTGGAAGCTTTCGAGACCAAAGTAGCTTTTTGTTCCAACTCTCAGCAGCATTAGACGTCATGAACTCATAACGTCTAACCTTACAACAGACGCGGGCCCACTGTTCTGGATTCAAAGTATTCAACTTATGCATCAATCGTCCAGTCTCATCCATACGTTGTAACAACTCCATGCAACTACAGAGAAAATTATTTTGAATTAGAAAAACAAACATTTCATAAATTATGAGAACGAGCAACTATAAAGATATACCCGATGAATTCGATATCCGAAAATGTGTATGCCGCATCACAAAACTTTTTTAACTATGGCTTGCCCGGCCAACCAACTTGCTGCCGCAGATGATAGTAACATAATCCGTGTTTGGCCTTGGGAAAAACATCGCGAACAAAGACGAATAATACTTTGGTGTTGATCGAAACAAACAATAAATCCTCTCGACAACCATAAGCTTCCCGTAGCGTTGAAGAAACCATGTCCATGATTCATTGCACTCAACATCACCAACACCGGTGGCGAAAGGGAAGATATTTCCATTGTCATCCCGAGTAACAAAGAACAAACGAGAATCCCACAATATTCGCCCTTCAAGTGGGTCCCATCAATAACGATGACTGGTCTTCCGTATCTAACAAACCCAGAAATTGATGCCCCCAACGCATAAAATGCATATTTAAATGCGTTATTATCATCCACATGTAAAGTCAGTATGAGACCCAAAATCAAGAGCTTCAAGTGATAGAGATATCCAGGCAACTTACTAAAATGCCGCAAGCCCCGATCCGTCTAGTATTGACAAAGCATGCATTTTGGTGACTCGTGCATGATCGTAATTCAGTGTGAGTCCATAATCTTTAAACCCTTCATTCTGTATCATTGCAGGGGTTATTTGCAGAGTTGTACCCGCATATTTCTTCGCAATTAATTTTCCAAGAAATTTTGACTTCATGGACTTGGGAGTTTTCGTGTCCGGATCAAGGACACATGTATGTGGGATGGTTAATTTCACGACTCGCCAAACATCATGCTTAGTCATTGCATGAAAACTCGAAATCACAAGAATCGTGCTTGCACTTCAAGTACCACCTTGTTGTATCTGAACGTTTGACCCGAAACTCTACCCTATTTACCAAATGGTATTGAGAAACAGCTTCCACCATTTCGCTTTTACTTGAAAATGAATTGTTTGGAGATAACAGCTCGACTGAAGAGTGTAGAAGAAGATGTTGTTCCGGACGATCAGGACTTTCACACGGAACCTGCGAAATATGACATGCATTTTCTCTTGTAGACTCTTCATGAGACATATATGCGGCATATGCCTGCTCGTGCCATGGTTCCTCCTCATCTACTGATTCATCCTCATCTGAACTAGGGTCCCCAAATTCAGTTTCATCATCCAAACCAACATTATGATCATCAAAAGTGGGCTAATCGGGAGCCCACGTGCGAGGCACCGTACTAGGACCAGATCACCTACACGTATACGAGTACTGAGGGGGGGATATGGACGCTCACCATTGATTTTTTTCAGTGAAACATAAACTACGAGATCTTCATCCTTGTACTTATTCAAATATCGTGCAACATCATTATCTGTATTTAGCTTCCACTTAATGATGTGGCCCCTCGACTCACAAAGAGCTACAACCTGATAGCCCCATTCGTGCATATCTGCTTGCACTAAACCATATATACTTTCTAAAAGTTCACTATAGCTAATTGGTGGGTAAATCGAAACTAAAATGTGCTCTTGTTCTCCATTAGTATACTGGAAACCTTCCCAATAACCTCCGTGGCAAACCATCAAAAATCTTGAATTATCGTCCATCTACCTAATTAACAAATACTAAATTAACTCTAAAATTTGATATAATGGCTAAATTAAAATTTTAAAATAATTATTTTAAGCAATTATAAATCGTAAAAGTAAATATATTACTTAAAACAACTACATTAACTCCTAATATTAAAAAAATGTGCTCCTACGTATAACTCCTTTGAATCATAAAATTAAAAAAATTCTAAATAATTTATAAGTCCTACATATAACATCATTCATAACTCCTAATATTATTCAATAATATCAAAATAAATAACAACGGATAGGAAGTAGAAAAATTACCTTATTCTTCTTTCTTCAAACTGCAAGTAGTGGAAGGGTGAAAGACAAAAATGAAAGAGAAAAATATGGAGTGGAGAAAAATTTGAGATGAATAAATTATTCTGATGAGAGCAACACGTTTTAAATGAATTCAAATTTTTTTAAAAAATAAATTTCCCACTTTATGTGATTCCCTACTTTATGTGGCATAAAGTAGGGAATCATGCATGCATGCAAAGAATCCTGACAATTGGGAAGGGGGCGTGGGAATGGGGAGGGGTGGGGAGGGGGAGGCGGATGAGGGCAGCTTTTGGGGGGTGGGGTAGGGGTGGGTAGAAAACATTTTTTTTAAAGTGGGTAGAAAATATTTTTTGTTAAGTAGGTGGGTAGAAAACATTTTTTTTTATGGCTGCGGACATTTTGAAGTTTTTCTCTAAAAATAATTTAATCAAAAACTATAAAAGCAATAATTTCAAGAAACGTCACATAGGCTGTCAAAAAAAAAAAAAAAGGAAAAAAGGAACGTCACATAGCTTACGTCCCCAACATTGGAAGTATTGTCAATATGTTAAATTCAACTATCTCTACGAGACATTCTGATCCGTTTCAGAAATACCCTAATTAAAAAAAAGTACACGTACGCCGATTTCAATAAAAAATAATCTTACATATATTCGAATATTACTCCGAATAATCTTACATATATTAATAGATTTTTTTTTATATAATCGATGCATATATATTACTCTAAATAATTTATATCGTATATTTATAATAAATATCATATATGATTATATTAATTTTTTTAATAATACTTATATTTATACATATATTCATTAGGATGAAATAAAGTAAATTAATTGAGTTGGTCATTTTTAATAATTTTACTCAATATGTTAATACTATTGTATACGTACGTTGACACATAATTATTACTAATATACAACTATTTATATTATTGACTCCTAATCACAAACAAAAATTATTATTCCAATTCAATGACATATCATCCGAACTCACAAAAAATATACACATAAATATTTTAAACTCGAAATTAATATATAATGAAATTCACTTGTTTGAAATACTCACAATTAGTATTTCATAAATATTAAACTTTCTCAACAAAATATCTAATGCATTTTTATAGGCGGGAGTTAAATAAAATAATTTTTAAAACATATAAATATATATAAATTGGTTTAATTGGTAAGTATTAAAATAATTATGTGAGAGGTGTTAGATAGAATAATAAATCTACAGATTACATAATATATATATATATATATATATATATATATATAGGGGTGAAAACGGATCGGATATTTCCCGATCGATCCGGAGCCGTAACCGGTCGGTATCGAATTCGGTAAAAAAAATAAGTATCCGGTCGGATTCGGATACGGATACGGAATCGGATACGGAATTCATAATATCCGACCGTATCCAAGTTTTACCATATTTTATCGGATATTTATCCGGATAGCAAATTCGGATATCCATTTTTTAATATATTTTATTTTATATTTTATATTAAAATAATAATATAATATTAGAAAAAAGAAAAATATTAAAAAAGAAAGGTGGGTGAACTAATCCGAAAGGTGGGTGTAGTAGGCGCATCGACTGTGGGTGTACTGTCTAATCTGATGGGTGTATTGATTCGCCGTCCCAACTTCATTCGAGCATAACTTCTTCATACGGCATCTGTTTGACCCGATTCTTTTTGCGTTACGACTATCTCTCAACCCTCTTTCCAAGCATGTAATTTCTCCACTAAATTGAATACAATAAATATCTTCAATTTGCACTCAAAGTTGGCCTCAAACCTACCATTTAAAGTTTCAAACATCAAATCAAACAATGAAATGCAATTGGACCAATTAATTATAAATTAACATAATCATATCAATTTGAGATAATTAAACACATAATTATCATGCAATTATTCACCCTAATCACTTGGATTTTGATTTTATTTTTCCTATTCATTCGTAGGTAGTTTTTTTATGTTATTCAATCACATTTTGATGATTTTTTTATGAAATATATTATCCGATTATAGTTATTCGAATTCGGCCCAGATTCGTCCGATATCCGTCCCGTATCCGTAACACAACTATGAAAATAAGTAATTTTCCCAATAATTTATATTATTTGTTAGTAACACAACTATGAAAATAAACTTGGAAGAGTTCTAAAGAAAAAATGAATAAGCCCGCCACCGCCATAACACTCAACCGCCGTGGATGAGAAATTTTAAAACCTCTCATCTTTACTTTTAACAAGAAATTTTCATTTATACGAAAAAATGAATAAACCCGCCACCGCCACAACACCCAACCGCCGTGGATGAACACAGCCACAACATCCAATCACTGTCTTGTGGATGAGAAATTTTAAAACCTCCATAAACCTGCCACCGCCACAACACCCAACCGCTGTGGATGAAAATTTTTAAAACCTCCCATCTTTACTTTCAAGTTTCAACCAGAAATCTTCGTTGAACACAGTTTTTCAGGAATCTTTCAGTTGCAGTTATACACAGAAAAGACAATTTAATCTTTTATCAAGAATAAATAAATAGATGACATCAAGAATAAATAAATAGGTGTCTCAAATGTTGATTTGCTATATATATTCAATCAAAATTAGATTATCTGTAAAAAAAATCAAAATTAGATTAGGTGTATTTAACATAAATAAATAAAAATTAGAACTGAGAGACAGTCTCTTTCTTCTCCAAAGAAACCGTGATACTCGCCCATACTAATTCCAAAACTCCAAATTCATTCTCAATTTCCTTCAACAAACTTGCGTAATAAATGGAAAATCTTACGTATTTTCGTCATTCATCAGATCCATTTATTCAATCCCTTCTCATCATTCCCACCAATGACGCCGTCAACCAAACTACTCAGAAGAAGAATGCCAGGAAAAACTTTGAACAACTCATCTTCAAACTCGAAGCCCTTAAATCCAGCCACCAAAATCCTTCTCCAATGTCGCTTGAACCGGTTTATTTCGGAGTACAAAACCCCCATCACCTCTCATATTGGGCGGTAATCATGGGTTTGAATTTTTTTCTTTTTAATTCGGCGGTAATCATAGGTTTGATTTTTTTTTTCCTTTTAATTACTGAGTTGTAGGAGGATTACTATTTGAAAAAGTTAATTTTTTATTTATGTTTCATGCATGACGGATGCATCTATATTTATTCGTATATGTGCATGTGTTGATTCATCTTTACAATCTTATTTTGGATTTTGGGTTTTTATTTATATTTTTAGTGAATTTAGTTTTTAATCATATATGGTGCCCAGATTCTTGTATATGTTTCTTTATGCCCATAAATCCGTATGTGTATTGAGCAAAATCTTTTGCTCTCTATCTTTATCTAGGATAGTTGGCAGAAATTTATCAAGTAAAATTGATTTTCAAGACTTCTATACACATAATTCGATACATTTTTTATTTGAGTTTATAGTGAGTGTCCTTTGTAGTTCAATGCATTTATTCTATTTTAGGCATTGTTTGGTAGCTATATGATAGGGGGGAGAATTTTGTACTATCCCACCCAAACCATGTTTGTTGCTTATCCCATCCCACGTAGCAAACGACCCTGTTTTCTTTGGTCTTAGTTTTTTTACCTTTTGCTTCCACCAATTTCAGTGTCGAAATCTTGTTAGTATTAAATTAATTTGGAGGCAGAAATTTCATTCAACAGGGTCTTGATAAGCTTTAAACAACATTTTTCTGATGTTAGTGGTGTTTGACAATCTTTATGAAATGTGTTTCATGTTTTGTTTGTCTTCACAGTGTAACAAATTTTAGTCATTTGCCTCAAATGGTTTCAAACATAGCTTATTTCTTATTTTGGGGATGAGGGTAGGGTTTATTTAGACATTCAATTTCTGACGTTATCAATGCCGCAATTCTTAGATTGAGCAATTATAGATTCATTTGTAAAAAAACAAAAAAGGAAAGAAAAATAACGAATGAAAAACCTGTACAATGTAGCAAGTTAGGATAATGCCTTAAAACGGGAGTATATGAAATTGAGCTTCAGGGAGAAATACAATAATAATATGATTCCCATGAAGGTATGTAATCATTAAATGTTCTTCCCTCATGCTTGAGTTAATTCTAAAATGCCAGGCAGTAAATTTCCTGTTGTATATTAATCCTCATCAGCATTTAAGGTGTGAACTCAATGCGAAAGAAATTTAGATGTATGTTTAACTTTGTCGTTATCGTGGATGATCATTTAGTGCTCGTTTGGTTTCCCTCATCAATTATCCGGCAGACACGATTGACTTCATTTTAACACTTGTCAGCCCATGTTAACTTATTTGTCATGCCTTAATCATGCAAACCAAACGAGCACTTGGATGATAATTTTCCGATTTAGCACTATCTTGACTAGGTTCCAAGCACAGAGTTAATGACTTTTAACGTGTAGTGAATCCATAACATATATTTTGCGCATTATTCAGTAAATTTTTTACAGAATTCCATAAGCTTGAGTGCAAGATTGTAAAAATTTACTTGAGGCTTCATATAGCATTTCATTTCGTTTATAATTTTTTTCTTCGAAGAGAAGCATGCATACAAATACAATAATTGGCTTGATATCTAAAGTTCTACATGCTTGTTTTCTATGATCGATGTACAAATTTTAACCTGTGTTATTCCGGATTGATAGAGGAATTCAAACGATACAATATATAGGAAACTTTGCAGTTTCTCTAGTAAAAGAGTTGCTAATCTTCATTCATTCAGTCTTTTTTCCTTGTCACTCTGCAAAATAATACCTCTGCTTATAAGCTCAATGCATGCTGTTATATGTTTCATGTTCGTATGTTAATATATGAATATAAGCTGTTTCTAAAGGGCATTGAGCATAGCCTTGTCCATAATTAAATAATTGTTGAACTAAATCCCGTTTCTCCCTCTTTCTCAGATGATCAGCATTTTGATTTAACAAGGACTGTGAGGATGATCATTGATCCCCCCATGATTCTTTAATTAAGGTAATAATCATTCATTTTTTTATTGCTAATGCTAGGCAACTTTTAACTTGAAGAACTGGTTGATTTGTCTAGGGAGTAACGTGATTGAAATGCTGTCGAAATTTTAGCACTTTGTCGATATTTCCGATTCAATCTTCTTGTTCCTATCTTTCAAGTCGAGTCATTTCCACTATTGTTCTTTGATTCCAGATCTGAAGACTATTCTGTGTGGTTTATCTAGTTTCAGATTAACTTATTATATAGTGATATAACCAATTATTTGATTAAAACCATAGAAATTCTAAATCCAAAATCTACTGTACTTTTCTCTTTTATCCTGTTCTTCGATGTTTACTTTGAGTATACATTTACAACATATTTCCAAAATATGAAAATATACTACTTTTTTAAAATCGTCTGATGATTCAAATTATATATATGCTTTGCACCAAGTATAGTAACAAATAATTTCGTAAATTTTGATATAATGTAATTTTCCAATGACAATGAAATGAATTGTTTTCTTCTGCTAATGACACACACATCACCCGTTCACCATTTTGTTCTCAACTCTCGTCACTTTTTGAGTGAGACAAGTATAAAGTACATCATTCATCACTTTATTCTCAACTCTTCTTGAGCGAGATAAACATAAAGCAAAGAGTTACTCGATCTATTTAGAAAGATTATTCAATTGGATTCAGTTGAAAGATTTTCAGTTTCACACATCACTTTTCTAGGGTGAAATTATGATCTCATCTCAGTTTGGCCTATTTAGATGGTCCAATGGATATCCAAGTATGGACGAGAAAACCCATAGCCATAAGCCTATGTATTAGGGTGATGATATATATGGATTGATTCTCAACTTTTCTACAAGTTCGGACTTTTAAATGAGACGGAATTCTTTCATGGTATCAGAGCAAAACTCTGTGTTCAAACCCTGCTGGAAGCAGCTCCGCTCATTTAAAATAAATACTTGTTGGGTCTCCCCATGATGGAGTTAATGTTGGCCCGCGAGTACACTCGTTGGGCCTCCTCATGATGGAGTTGACACAAGCCCACGAGTGAGTGAGAGTATTAGGGTGATGATATATATGGATTGATTCTCAACCTCTCTACAAGTTCGGACTTTTAGATGAGGCTAAATTCTTTCACTATGCAATGCTATTTGTAATTGTAAGTTGATTACTAAAGTCATTAACATTTGTCCCGCCACATCTTATTCAGTCTCCCATTCTGCATTTGTTTAATCATGAACAATAAAAAAACTCTTTTGAGTATATTAATTTGGTTTGTAAATTATGAATTCTTCCATATCATTTTTGTATTTCAATATTGATTTTTTTCTTCTTTAGTCTCCAACCCAATCAGTCGTGCTCCGACCGGACTGACCCTATATAGCAATTTTCAGAGTAAAGTGTGAACTCACTATTGGAATATTACTGATTGGTACATATTATATTACATAACTTACAAGGATGGGTAATAATGACTTTAAAAGGAAGAATTAAATTTGAAAAACATCAAGTTTTGGAAATAAAACACACTTGTTATGAATATGGTTGAAGAAATTACTATGTATGTCATCACATTTTTTATTCTATTATGATGTTATATACTGTACATATATTAATATTTTTGGGAGGTTTTGATGCTAACATTAACGAATCTCATTACGTGTGATAAAGTTATTATTAGTATTGTTTTAATTATTTTTCATTTAGAAATGTACTAATTAATTTGATTTGATATTTAATAATTAGTATATGTCTCATGAAATAAGTTTTTAAATTTTAAGTTTTTAATGTATTCTTAACTTACATTACGTACATTAAATTATTTCACCAAAAATCACTAATTAATAAATAACAAATATTAAAAGTAATTAAATGCACCGAATAAAAAAATTCAATCCTCTAAAAGTATAAAAGATCCATTTCTCATATACCAAGTCTCATATGTGCTCACTCGTTTTCAATATATTACTTAGCACATTTTAGTTATATTAGTATATATATTTTATTTTATGTATTTAATCAAATTTAACTTATGTTGATATTTAGAAAATTGATGAATCACTCATATTGAAAATGGAAGAAATAAGAGAAATCATGTATTGATGAAGATGAATTTACAGTGAGATGGCTTCTGGTATTTTGCAGAAGAAAAACGTAGAAGAAGAAAGGGGAATCCACCTATTTTAAAAGGTAGAGTGGAACCACCTAACAGAAAAAAAAACCACTCCTAACAAATTAACAAAAAAACTGCAAAAGCAAATGACACTTTTAAAATGTTTAACAAGCCCATTTTGGATTTGATGGTGTTGAAAGTTGCCAATGATAGAGGTTTTGTCATGATATCACTCAAATTCTCAGCAGTAGGAATGTGTATAAGTTTGATCAAGCCCTCTTGAATCTTCTCCCTTGTTAGATGACAATCAATTGATATGTGCTTTGACTTCTCATGGACGCAAGAGTTGTGTGCCATGGCAAAAGCGGACTTGCTATCTGTATAAACAACTACAGGAAGATGTATTGGAATTCTTAGATCTTGTAGGATGTATACGATATCTCACACACTGTTGCATCCAAGGCTCTATATTCGGCTTCAGCAGATGACCTACTAATAGTTCCTTGTTTCTTAAATTTCCAAAATATTAAAGAATCACCAAGATATATAGTATATCCTGTAATGCTTTTCCTTGTTAGTTGGCATCTTGCTCAATCAGAATCAGTAAAAACATGCAACTTGAAGTCATTAAGATAAGGATAAAAAATGCCTTGTCTAGGAGTGCCTCTCAGATATCTCAATACTCTATGTACAACTTTCATATGTATGCTTTGAGGATTACTCATAAATTGAGACAAAGTTTGTACAATATATAAAATATTTGGTCTTGTTATTGTTAAATATTTAATTTTCGAACAATTTTCCTATAGTAAGTAGCATCAACAAGATCTTGATCATCAGTAATCAAGAATTCTTGTTTTGGATTCATAGGAGTAGAACTAGGTTTGCTACCTAAATAATCAAATGTGTCAAGCAAATCAAGGGTGTATTTTCTTTGACAAAGAGTAATACCCTTAATAGATTTGGCCACCTCAATACCAAACATGTATTTTAACTCACCAAGATCTTTTATAGTAAATTTTTCATGAAAAAGGTTTTTACAAAACTGATTTCAGAGATAGAAGTATCTGTGACAATTAAATCATCAACATAGCATAAAACAACAGTAAAGGACTGATCACATGTTCTTATAAACAAAGTATTATCAACTTTAGATTGTGTAAAATCGATTTCAAGTAAACTTTCAGAAAGTTTGGTGAACCACTGTTTAGAAGCTTGTTTTAAACAATATAGGCTTTTGTTAAGCTTACAAAAATAATATGATATCAAATATCTTAATTTTTTATATTTTTAATGAAATTATTAATATTTTTAATCAAATATTTGATACTTTAATTTTTTTTTTAAAAGTAATATTCTCTCCGTCCCATAAAAACTTTCACACTTTTCTTTTTTGTCCGTCCCATTATAAGTTTCACACCCTTAAAAATGAAAAACCTTTTATAAACTCTACTCTCACAATTTTCACTAATTTACACAAATGTCATTACTTTTTACTCTCACATGCACATAATTCGATTTTTTTTTTTTTTACATTATACATAAAGTTTACAAAATTACCCCTCAAAACCTCCATCATTACTTTTTTTTTTCTTAAAATGTGTACCTACTACATATGAAAACTTCTTCGTCACAGACATAGTACATAATAACCCTTTTAAAGTGTTAGTGGTTCACAAAAACACCAACTCATACACTTAATCCCACTCGCAATTTCAAAACAAACATACTATCACTATTTCTTTTTAAATATTTATTAGAATTTTAATATCCTAGATTTTACCATTACTATAATCTCAGAACAAACATAACCGAACAAAATTAAAACATGGAACACAAAATTGTGCCTTAATAAAAAGTAAGTCTAGAACTAAATAATTGCCTTAATAATTAATGGACATTTGAAAAACATGGCTTCCATAATTTTCGTAATCACAAAAAAATATATATATATTTATTACTGATTAGTGTAAAAATTGCTTGAAATTCATGTATTTTATTTGCATAATTTAATAGGATTTTTTGCATTATTTACGCTAAATTGATTAATTGCACTTGAGATGAGAAGGGTATTATTTTGCTATATTTTGTAGGTAAATTGAGCATTATTTGGAGCAAAATACGAGCCTATTATTTTTATTGAGTCAATTGAAGGAGAACTCAAGAATGTAGAAAAAAATACGAGAAGAATTAATTGGGCACTTGAGATAGGAAGAGAAAAAAAAGAAAGAAAGAAAGGAAAATGAATTGAAGCCCAAAATTGAGGCCCATCTATTTAATTAATGCCAAGGCCCATCAATTTCTAACAGCCTTGAGCTGAAAACGGGGAGCAGCAATTAAAAAGGGGCAGCTTAGCAGAGGGTAGCGCACACAGTGGAAAGAAAAGAAAAGGCGGTAGAAAGAGTAGATAGGCAGCAGCGACGCAGACATTATTTTAGCTTAGGAATTTTAGGGTTTTCTCCATATTTTCCACATATTATTCTCTACTTATTAGGGCATGCACTTTTCCTTAGATTAAACACACACACATAATTTAGGTATTTTTCATAGTTATTTTAATTTCTTGCAAATTAGAGGTAGATTCATACAATCAAGTGAATTCCACATTTACAAGGTCATATTTCTCTTTATTTCATTTATCTATTGGTGAATTTCATTTTAATTATGTTTTCCCTAATTTTTATGTTCATGGGTTTATTGTTTAAATTCATGTTTGGCTGATTTCTCTTGTGCTTTGGGTGTGATGATCCTTGGATGAATTAATTTAGATGATCATGTGATTGTGTGTTTCATTTATTGAGGTTGGTAATTATTCTAATGTGATTTACATGATTTAATTGCTAGATTAGGTTTTCATCCTTTGTTAATTGATTTAATTTGCTCAAAGAGATTTAGTTTATTGAATTGATGCTTAGGTGTTAGGCTTGATTTTGTGATTGAAGTTAATATTGAATTAACTCATTCTTGGTTAATTTTCAATGAAATACATTAGAATACGTTAATTGCTGATTTTATTCCTAGTGATTAAGTGAGGAGACTTAGGGTGTCGTCTCTAAACTATCTTACGTGCTTATTTGATGTATTAAACCTAATTTATCAAGAAATTTGATATGTGATTTTTTGCTAGATAGCTCAAATCCCTAAAAATCCCGATCATGTGTGATTCGTAATTAAGTTCCTGTAATTTGCAATTTTTCTCATATTTGTTATCTCTTGATAATTTACTTGTTGGTTATTCTTAGTTGTTTAATTTAGATTTAATCTTGCAAAATCGTGTCCGATTCTATAATACCACGACAACTCGTAATTCTAGGGATCCTTGCTCGACTTAGTTCCTTTGGGTTCGATAACTTGCCTTAAATATACTTACTCTTTCTCAAAATGGCGCCGTTTCTTTTCTTTCTTAGGGACTTAGAGTTTGTTGAGTGGTGTTAATAGTGTCATTTTACTTGCTTTATTTTTTATTTTTTGATTTATTTCTTGAGAATTTGATCCTAGTCTCTTTCGTAGGTGCATGAACACAAGTATTCAACCCGAACCTATCAACCTTGAAATTGAGGCTACCGCAAGAAGGAATCGAGGACGTAATCGTAGAGAAACAAGAGAGAGACAAGAAATGAAGGCTAGGAATGATATGGAAAATGAAGGAGTAGGCGGTGATCCTCCGACTCAAGAAGGGAATGGCCATCCAAATGGAAATGGAAATGAAAATGGTAACGTGGGCAACAATGTGTTAGAGAACCAAGGAGGTAATGGAAACCAACCACAAAATGCTCAAGTTGGCCCTTTCCTCAAGGGTATCCACAGGTTATATCCACAACAACCATTTCTACCCTCAACAAACCCCACAATTCCCATACTATCCACCCCCATTTCCCAAAGTCCCCAAATGTCTTATCCTCAAGAACCACCTCATCAACCAAAAAATCAACCCGTTCAAAAGCCTCAACCCCAAGGCCGTCCCATTATATTTTGAGCCACAATTATTTATGATGGGATTAACCTTTGAGGCTAACAATTTTGAGATTAGCCCGAGTTACTAAAGATGCTTAGAGAAAAGCAATTCGGGGGAAGGATGAAAATGAAGATCCCCATAACATGGCCTAATTCTTAGAGATCTCCGATACCACCAAATATTTTTTTGGATGCAAAAAGAGTCTTTCTCATTCACTTTACGAGGAGAGCGAAAGCTTGGCTCAATTCAATTCCATCGGGGACCGTGAGAACATGGGAGGATCTAAGCAAGAGATTTTTGATGAAGTTTTACCCTCCATCCAAGACCTTACAAGCCAAAAAGCAGCTCATAATTCCAACAAAAAGTGGAGAGTCGATTCTCAAAAAAGAGATTCGAGAACCTTTTGATAGCATGTCCTCATTTCCCGACGAACAAATGATCATGTTTTTACACCGGACTCAAAATTATCGAGTCTTTCTAAATACTTGTGCAAGTGGGTCTATTTGGTCCAAGTCCGTGATCGAGATGAATCAAATCATGGAGAGCTTGAGCTTGAAATGAATCTTGAGCAATGTTCTCAATGATTTGATTCATCTCGATCAACTAACCAAATAGGGTGTGCACAAGCATTTAGAAAGGCTCGATCGGGTCCGTGTCGCTTGCTCGTCGGAAGACCCAAGGACATGCTATCAAAAGGTTCCCGACCTCTCCCACGGCCTTTTTTTTGTTGGAATTATGAGATTTTTCTTTCTTAAGGTCTCTCTTCTTCATCAAAAACCTCTGCTTATATCCGCCCATGTTTTCACGGGGTCCCCGATGGAATTGAATTGAGCTTTTTCACTCTCGTGAGTGAATGAGAAGAGACGACTTTTTTTGCAACCTCCGAAACACTTCAATTTGACTCTGAATAAAAATTAATAGGACTACGGGGATCTTCATTTTCATCCTTCCAAATAATCTTTAGTAAGGCTCAATTTACCTACAAAATATAGCAAAATAATATTCTTCAATTGTGGCTCAAAATACTCAAGTGGAATTAATCAATTTAGAACGTAAATAATGTGGTTCAAAAATCATATTAAATTAAGCAAATAAAATGAGATGAATTTCAGGGAAAGGGCCAACTTTCATTTTGTGGTTGGTTTCACTAATCAATTTCTTTAAAATTCATATATTTATTTATTTCTTAATGTGGATCACAATTTTCCATATCATTCCTAGCCTTCATTTCTTGTAATTTTGGTATAGGGGATTCCTTCTCAATATGGCATCAATTTTAATTGAAATGTGTTCATGCACCTAAAAGAGACTTCAAATTTTATCGATAAATCAAAAAATAAAAATAAAGCAAGTAAATTTGTTAACACCACTTAACAAACTAGTTCCCTATTAGCAATCTAATTAGTTCCCCCGAAAAAAAAAAAAGACACAACCAGTTAGTTTACCCAAAGGAACTAATATAAATTACTAAAAGAATCGACATTAAATTAAATGAATAAAAACTAAGAATAAAAAAGTAAATTATCGTGACATTAAATTTGATAAAAACATGAAAAGAAACGTGACCTCAACCGTTAACTGAAATACATCAAATAAGGACTTAAGTTGAGGGCACGTGCACCAATAAATATTTTAATTTTTTTCACTATTTAAAATATATTGTAGAAATTTATTAATAAATATATATATTATAGAAATTACATTTTAATGGTTGATGTTATATTATATAAAAGATTCAACACCTTAATCAATCAATAAACCAAATCTCTTTGACAAGTTCTAAAACAAAGCATGCAAAACAATCTAGCAATTAAATCAGAAATCATTAAATAATTACCAACCTCAATAAATTTTATTCTTTTAAAAGGTATATCTACATCATCTAATAATTTAAACAATAAACCCATTTTTAGTTTAAATGAATTTAGAACAATGAAATAAAGAGAAAGAATTTATAAAAGAGAATTGAAAATGTCATTTGGAAATTAAAATAACTGGAAAAATAATGAACTATGTGTGAATCTAAGGAAAAGTCAATAAGTCAAATAATATGTGGAAAATATGGAGAAAACCCTAAAATTAAAAAATAATGTCAAAAGAATTTCTCTTTCTACCGCCTTTTCTTTTCTTTCCACTGTGTGCGCTATTCTAAGCTGCCCCTTTTTAATTGCTGCTCAGCTCAAGGCTTTTTTGGCATTAATTAAATAGATGGGCCTCAATTTTGGGCTTCAATTCATTTTCCTTTCTTTCTTTTTTTTTTTTCTATATCTCAAGTTAATTAATTCTCAATTTTTTTTTTCTACACTATTATATAATCCAAATATTCGAGATGAATGTTTGAAAATATAGTTAATACATATCTCAAGGAGGATTAATCAATTTAACGTAAATAAAAAAAATTTGTTAAATATTCCAAATAAAATGCATGAATTTCAAGCAATTTTCACACTAATCAATTACTTTAAAATTCATATATTTATTTACTTAATGTGTACAAATTGCATTTTATAATTTGGTATAGGGGTGAAATATGGCATCAATTTTAATTGAAATGTGCAGACTAATTAATTTTTTTTTATCGATAAATGTTAATTTGTTAGTTATTAGTAGTTAGTTTACCAATCCCCGTAAAAAAAATAGTTAGTTTACCAATAATATAACTAAAACGTGACACTAAATTTGATAAAAACATGAAAAGAAACGTGGCCTCAATTTTAACTGAAACACAGAGATTGACTTAAGTTGGGGGTACGTGCACCAATAAATATTTTAAGTTTTTTTACTATTTATATTATATTATAGAAATTTATTAATAAAAATATATATTATAGAAATTACATTTTAATGGTTGATGTTATATTATATAGAAGATTCAAATTTTAATGTCAATATCCACAAGTTCTAAACCGCAGCACAAGCATAACAGAATATAAAATACGATTTTATTCTTTAAAAGGTATCATCTAATACTTTTTAGTTTAGAATTTAGAACAATATAGAAAGAATTTATAAAAGAGAATTGAAAATGTCATTTGGTATTGGAAAAAATAATGATAGTGTCAAGTCAAGTAGAGATAATTAAAATACAAAAGAATTTCCTACATATTCAAGTTAATAATCTCAATTTTGGATTATATAATTCAAATATTGGAGATGAAGTTTGAAGGTTATACATATGGAGGATTCCCTATGTAAGTGAAATATTTGTTAATACTCCATTAGTCTCAAAATAAATATCTTATTTTATTCAAATTTGTGTTTTTATTTAAATGTCATTCTACACAAATCAATGCAAATTTTCATGTTTCTTCCAATAATGCCCCTAATAAATTGTTGATAATGATCATTTTGTAATTATAAATTAAATGTATTAAAATAAAGATATAAATATCTTTTGATATTTTAATAAATAAGAATATTGAGTTGTATGATTGTATTAGTTTTGTACCTCTTTATCAAAAATATTTGGATACGTCTCTAAGGTCTATTTTAAATTCGTGCATTACATTACATGAGTTTGAAACAATAATAATAATAATAATAATAATAATAATAATAATAATAATAATAATAATAATAATAATAATAATAATAATTACGGAAAAATCCATCATAAATGAGTGTAACTACTGTGAACCAAGTTTCACAGTACTTGAATTTAATCCATATTAAAAAAAATAGATTAATTTATTTTTCAATTATTCCGATTAATATTTTTAATATGTAATAATCATGCGTTATCATGACTAATACTCTTTAATAATATTGGTAATTCTCTTTGAATATCACGATTGATACTTTTTAGCACTATATGACATACTCTTCACTTATCATGACTGAAACCTTTTAATAATATAAGTAATATCATTCAGTTATTACAACTGATACTCTTTAATAAATGATCAAATTTCACGATGAACCATTGTCACAATATAAATATATGTAAATTAATTTTATCGGAGTTTACATCTACGCACGTCTCACAAAATTAAAACCATCTCCCCTTCCAATTAATTCATCACAAGAAATCATTTACCACAAAATTATGATATTTCATTTTCTATTTTGACAACTAATAATAAAATCGGGTTCAATAAGTGACCCGAACTCCCTGGTATCTAAGAATTTCTCCTATAAGCTCTCCCTTACCCGACCCGACATACCGCCCCACAATCTCCCCGTCTCTTATGAACAAAAAAGTGGGGACCTCCACCACCTCCTGGTCCTTCAAAAACTGCATACAGCTGTCGTTTTCGTCGCCGTTCATCCGGGCGAAAACCACCGTCTCCGCCATCGATCGCGACAGCTTGATCACCGTCGGATACACCTTAACGCAGGGTCCGCAGTGCTTTAATCCGACGTCTAAAACCAGCAGTTTGTGGTCGGCCTTGTGTTCTCCGATCAGCTTCTCGACGTCCTCCCGGCAGTGGAGCTGGACGACGGCGGAGTGGCTGTCGCCGTAGTAGAGGACGTCGCCGACGAGTTGGTCGGGGCCGATGGCCTCCTCCTCGTGGATCTTCTCCATGCCCTTGTAGAAGCTGAAATGGGGCACTTGGTCGATCTTCTCCCTGTCGATGAGTTTGCGGGTTTCTTCCGACTCGTCGCCGACGACGAGGAGGAAATCGACGTCGTTGCAGCTCCGGCTGAGATCCACCATGAAGGGGTAGATTTGGCGGCTGTCGTCGCTGTCCGTGGCGGCGTATTCGACGACGACGAGGCGGTTCTTGGCGTCGCGGAGGGCGGCGTCGAATTCTTGGATGTTGTGGACGCGTTGTACTCTCGCGTCTTTCTCGACGCCGGCGGCGGCGGCGGCGGAGGCGGCGGATTTGGGGGTGAAGCTACGGCGGGGGGTTTGTGATTTGTGGAGGTCGGTTAGTTTGAGTTTGGATTTGATGGGGAGGTGGGTTGAGGAAAAGAGAGGGTTGATGGGAGTGATTTTTGTGATGGGAGTGAGGTATGGGGTTTGTTTAGCTAAGAAATTAGTGAAAGTAGCCATGAATGGAGTTTAAAGAATGAATTATCAAGATTTGTTTGAGGGATTTTGTGTTGAAACTTGAAATGGTGGATGTAGAGAGAGAAAGAGGGAGGGAGAGAGAGAGAGGGGGGGTGAATGATGAAATTATTATGAGATGAGGTAGATTATTTCATATCCATTGGTGGTTGGCAAAGAGCCTATGTTATCCACAAATTTTAGATATTCTCTTTTAGATATTCTCTTTACATACTCTATACTCCACTACTGTCCTTCTTTTACTCTTATTGTGCTTGTGATTTTTTCTAATGCTTCAATTCGATGATTTCAATTTGAAATTAAGAGATTTGAGATGATACACCATATATTCACAAATTAAAATGAAGAAAAACTAAATGAATGAATTTGATTCACACAAATATTACTTATAAGTGAGAGAATTTCAAATACCTAACAAAACCAAACCTAGTCATTTGAAATTCTCTCACTTCTCTCATTTGTGTTTACTATTTGAGTGAATCAAATCCATTCATTTAGCTTTTTCTTCATTTTAGTTTGAGTGAATGCATAAGATATTATCCTCAAATCCCTTGATTTTAAATCCACTCTATCCAAATAGAGCTTAAGGAAAAATTATAAATTGATTCATGATTTTTTTCCCATAAAATTTGCAATTTATTCAAGATATTTTCTTTAACGACAACTTGACAAAGAATTCCGACTATCACGTCATTATTATAAGTGGTTAGTATTGTAAACTGTTTTTAGAAAAGTAATAATTCCAATGGGGTTATGACTGATATTTCGATTAATGATCATCCTATGTTACCGCCTTTACTATATGTTAATTATTTAGACAATTTTCGGCCGTTGCCTCTATTTTGGAGACAATTCAACACTACTCTATTCTAGAGATAACATTTTATTCCCACCGATCACTTCTACTTTTTTGCTTCTATATTATAATATTCTATAATATTCATTTTAAATAATTTTTTTATTCTATGATACTCTATAATTTTAATACATTTGTAAACTTATATGATAAATTTTAATTTTTGAGGAACATATATAATTAATTAAAAATTCACACAAAATTAAATTGAAAATTCAACATAATATTAATTGATATTTAAACTACAATGAAAATTTAAATTACAATAGAAAATTAAATTGCACTGAGAAATTAAATACAATAGACACCAATTATTCTTCATTTGAATATTCTTCCCACAACTACCGAAATTTAAATTCGTATTGTTTCAATTTTATGTGTAGTATTTTAATTAAAAAAAATATTAGTTACATTTAATAATAAACTAAATAAGAACAACTACATTAATTTCAGTAGACACATAAATCAAATTAAATAATTAAATTAATTAAACAACATATTATTAAACAATTGTTAAATTAATTAGAAAAAAAAACTAAAAAAGCCGAGTGGCGTGCGCCACAAGTGGAGGAGGAATTAACTAAATAGTTTTTTCCTCCATCTTGGACACCGCCTTGGCGCACTACTGGGAACCCAATTTTAGCTAAAAAAAAGCCACTCCAGCAAACTGCGGGAGGTGGCCTTATACCATTTTAAAATATAAGATGAAGTACGATTACACATTGAAATTGATAGTTATGCACCGGTTGCACGTTGAAAATGGGTTAGATGAGACTACTCAATTTAGAACAGACAATCAAGTCATTTTAACATTGTTAATATATATAAACTCGACTAATTGATACTAATTTTATTAATAAATATAAATTTATTTATGAAATTCATTAATGGATTCCATGAACTTAAAGAAAAGTTTGATACACTCAATAGGCGAGGTTAGGAATTTGACAAAGTATTCTACACCCTAGTTGTACTTTTCAAATAGTGTTTATTTTTAAAATGTATTAGTTGTTTGTTTCACAACTAAATAATTTATTAGTATTACTTGTTTTAAAAAAAATAATATTTTTATAAAAATAAATGACAGTTGGGCACAAATTCTGCACATAAGACGAACTCGATTTTTTTCTATTATCATTAATATTTATTTCCGATTTATTATAATCATTATACTCATATTTGATTAAATAAATTAATAAACAAATTGAGTTAATCAAATATCTTAATAATTATGCATAATTTGTTTCTTTGTCAGAAATTATGAATCTAATATCCAGAAAATCAACTCAATTCTTGAAGTTGGTGGTTACCAGCAATTCCTTTCAAGTGCCGTTCAACATATACAACCTTCGAAGGTGTGTTCAATTCAAATTAAAAAATTTAAATCTCAATTGTGTTCGACCTAATAAACTATTTAAATATAATTATAAATGTGTAAACAAATCAATTTGTGGTGAAAAAGATTTTCATCTAAGTTTGCACCTTTTGCGAACTTAATTTTTTTTCAAATGGTTTAATCTTTTTTCGTTTATTTTATTTTTACATATCGATCTTCCTCACAAATTAATGGCAAAATCTCGTGTGAATCAGTTTCATAGTATGAAATTAATACCATTAGAATCATTTACTGATACCATAACATCTATTTAGTGATACCATTACACTTATAAACTGATATCACAGTATAAAATGATTATGGTATCAGTGAATTATTCTAATGGTATCAGAGAGTGATTCTAATGGTACCAGTTTCATACTATGAAACTGCTTCACTGGAGAGTGAGAAAATTAGTATTTTTAAAATAAATAGAATATTCTGAACCAAAGATTTATTATTTCATCTTATTGTCTAGCTCATACAAATATTTATGCAATATATACCCACAGATAACATGTGAAATGATATGAGATACGCATTTCCATTTGTAGGGCCTGGAAACACAGTATAGATCGAGGATGCAACCTTGGTAACTATCCACTATAATATAGAGTTGTAGAAATGGGTCCGTGGGGCGGAGCGGGCCAAAACCCGCAAAAGCCCTCCTTTTGGCGGGGCGGGCGGGCAAAAAATATGGTGGACCGCAAAATTCTCAATCCAACCCATTTATTGGCGGGCCGCGGGTTCAGACGGGCCAGCCCACATTAGTTTTATTTATTTTTAAAAATAATAATTTTAAAGCTCTAATACATTAAATTTATCACAATTAAATATAATCAAATAATTTATGTTGGTGATTATCACTTTAAATAAATAGAAGTAATATATATCTCACAAATAAAGTTCATCGTTCATTTATTACAAAAATAACTTCTTACAAATTAAAGTTTATAATTCATTAACCATAATAACTCACAAATAAAGTTCATCGTTCATTTATTACAAAAATAACTTCTTACAAATTAAAGTTTATAATTCATTAACCATAATAACTAAAAAATATAGTCTCCTATAAATTAAATTCATCATCTATAAATATAAACTTTACAAAATATCCTTAAAAATGATATTATAATTGTTAATATTGTATATAAAAATATTTAAAAAATAAATAAAATTAAAAAAAAAAAGGCAGGCTGGCCTGCCAAAGCCCGCCCCCAACCCGCCAAAGCCCGCGGCCCAAACGGGTCAGCCCATCTATTGAAGTATATGCAAAAGTATATTGGTTATACATTATGTTTAGCTCACCCACTGTAGGATTAGCTACCTCATGCAGTTAATTATAACAGAATCAGTTAGACGATTTGATTAGCAATAACCGTCATTTACTTTTGTATAAATATTTTGTAATCAGCTCATTGAAGATTAGCTATGAAAACACATATTCATAACATGGTATCTTGAGTCCTTTTTCCACTGATTCTGTGATCTCACGCTTTTGTAGTGTATCTTCAAATCTTCAACCTCTGTGTTCTTCATCTTCATAGCTCTTTTCTTATTTTTCTCTTTCCTTCTCTCTCTATCAATCCCTCCCTAGCTTACTTTACTTCTGTTATACCTTTATCTTCATCATGACTACACCCAAAGAGAAACTACCCACCTTTATTACCCTTCATATCAGGCTGGATAGCAACAATTACACCTTCTGGCGTTCTCAGATACTTGCTACGGTTCGAGCACATAATTTTGAAGATGTGCTTCTCTGTTCATCGGCTCCTACTGACACGATCAGCTGTGATGGTTCTTCTAGCAGTGGTATTGGTATCAGTAAATGGTATAACCGTGATCAGTTCCTTCTTAGCTGGATGCTCAGCTCTATCTCCGAAAGCATGCTAGGTCATGCAAGTAATTGTGTGCACTCGTTTCAAGTATGGAAGGTGTTTGAAGAATTGTTCCAGTCACAATCAAAGGCAAGGGCACTGAATCTAAAATTTCAGTTGCAAACACTGAAGAAAGGATCATCAACCATTGATGAATTTGTGCTACAGATGAGAGTTCTTGCTGATGGACTCAGAGCAGCTGAACAACCTATCAGTGAATCTGACCTTGTGTTACATATTCTTGGTGGCTTGGGTGCAGAATATGATGCAGTTGTAGTGAATCTTACAACTCGTGGTGTTGTTCCTTCAATTTCTGAGGTTCAAGCAATTCTGCAGGCTTATAAAATGAGGCTTCTGCATACCTCATCTGTTTCTGGTCAAAATAATACCACTCCATCAGCTAATGTAGCAGTGAAAGACTCAAAATCTGCAAACTCAGGGAGTAACAAAGGGAAATCTAAGTTTTACACCAAACCTAAGATTGTTTGTCAGATATGTGGGAAGAACTACCATACTGCAGATAGGTGCTACAAGAGGTTTGATCCAAATTTTACTCGCCCTAACCAACCTTCTCAAACATCAACTACCACTGGTTCCAACAACACATCTCAGGCACCTACTGGCAATCAGTTTCAAGCTCACTTTGCTCAATCTAATGCTTCTCCTTCTGGTAATTTTCACTCCTCTCCTACTATTTCTGATAACAACTATATTGCTTCTCCTCCATGGTTTGTACACAATGGGGCTACACACCATGTTACTTCTCAACTTGCAAACCTGAGCCTGCAAGCACCATATCAAGGTACATCTTCTCTGAAAGTTGGGGATGGTTCATCAATTCCTATTGCTAACATAGGATCTGTTAGTTGGCACACTAATCAACCTGGTTATAATGTGAAACTAAATCAAGTATTGCATGTTCCTGATATCACTAAGAACTTACTGAGCATATCTCAATTTTTGAAGGATAATCAAGCTGTTATTGAGTTTTATTCGGATTTTTGTCTTGTTAAGGATTTGAAAACTCGCAAGACACTACTGAAAGGGGTACTTAAGCACGGATTATACCAGCTGGATATTGGCTGCCTTCAGAAATCTTCAGCTAATAAGGAGGCATGTGTTGCTACTTGTAATAATGGTCTTAAGTCAGGACATGTCAATAAACAAATGTTGTGGCACTATAGACTTGGTCATCCTTGTGAGTCTAGTTTGAAACATGTGTTGAAAGCTGTAAATGTTCCTGGTGTTATCTCTGAGCTTACTTTCTGTGAGGCATGTAAACTTGGCAAATTTCATCAGAAGCATTTTAAAACAGTGATTCATACTATTGTTGCTCCTTTTGATATTTTACATGCTGATGTTTGGGGACCTAGCTCAGTATGTTCCATTGATGGTTATAAATATTACTTGTCTTTAGTTGATGATTTCTCCAGGTTCTCATGGATTTTTCCCATGCAAGCAAAATCTGAGGTATCCTCAATATTTACTCAGTTCATGAAGGGTGTTGAAAGACAATTTCAGAAGAAGATCAAAAGTGTCCAGTGTGATAATGGAGGGGAATTCATTGCTCTTGGTAAGATTCTTACTCCTCTTGGCATTCGTATGAGGTTTACTTGTCCTTATAGTCATCAACAAAACGGGGTTGTGGAAAGGAAGCATCAACACATAACTGAGACAGGTTTATCATTGTTGGCTCATAGTTCTCTGCCTATGAAATACTGGTGGCATGCTTTTCAATCAGCAACTTTTCTCATAAATCTACTGCCCTCATCTGCTATCAATTACTCCACTCTTTATTTCCTGTTGCATCACAAAAAACCTGACTACTCACAACTTAAGGTGTTTGGATGTACATGTTTCCCTTTGCTTAGACCCTACAATTCATCAAAAATGCAACTTAGAAGCTCAAAATGCATCTTTCTTGGTTATTGTCAATCTCATAAGGGCTATTATTGTTTACATCCTTCTGGTAAAATTTATATATCTCCCACTGTGGAATTCAATGAGAATGAGTTTCCATATACTGATCTATTCATGCCATCACCTACTCCTCCTGATAAATTCACACCTCAATCTACTATCATCCCTGATAATCTGCTATACTCACATCATTCTATCCCTAATCCTGCCACTGATACTCTATCCAAATCTTCATCTGCAGCCTCTCATCCCTCTTTCCCAAATACCTACCCCTTTCTTCACTCCTCAGATTACTCATCAAATGAATTAGCTAATTTCACATCATCCTCCAGTTCCCCTAATTCTTCACCTTCTATAGATCATCCTCAAATACCTATCACCAACACTCATGCTATGACTACAAGGGCTAAAGCTGGAATTTTCAAGCCAAAGGTGTTTCAGGTGAATGATCAGTTATTGGAAGTTACTGAACCCAACTCAGTTTCTGAGGCTTTATCAGTTCCTGGGTGGAAGGATGCTATGCAAAGTGAGTATGATGCACTCATGAGTAATGATACTTGGGAGTTGGTGCCAAAATCTGAGGATATGAATATAGTGTCTACTAAATGGTTGTTTCGGATAAAATTTCACAAAGATGGTTCTGTAGAAAGGCTGAAGGCCAGATTAGTGGCTCGGGGGTTTGAATAACATGCTGGAATTGACTATTATCACACGTTCAGCCCTGTGATCAGACCTCAAACCTTGAGAATTGTGTTCATCTTGGCAATTACTAAGGGATGGTCTATACAACAGGTGGATATTAATAATGCTTTTCTGAAAGGAGTGTTAAATGAGACAGTGTTTATAGCACAGCCTGAGGGTTTCATCAATGCATCAAAACCAGATCATGTTTGCAGATTGCAAAGAGCATTGTATGGGTTAAAGCAGGCCCCAAAGGCATGGTATGATACACTAAAAGGGTTTCTTATCTCTTCGGGCTTTCATCACTCCTTGGCCGATCACTGCTTGTTCCACAAAATGGTCAATGGCAAGCAAATTCTTATGCTTGTGTATGTTGATGATATCCTAATAACTGGGGATGATCAAATTCTCATTCAAAAGCTCATTGATGAACTGCATCACAGATTTTCTCTCAAACATCTTGGGGAAATCAATTACTTTCTGGGAATTGAAGCTCAGGTTACTTCTCAGTTCATCAAACTTACTCAAACCAAAAATATCAAAGATCTCCTTCAACGTACCAACCTCACAAACTGCAAGCCTTGCCCCAAACCCTCTCGCCCAAACTAGAAAATTTCTCTTCATGATAGTCCATCTTTCTCTGATCCTTCTCTCTTTCGAAGTGTTGTGGGAGCACTACAATACTTGACGATTACTCGTCCTGACATTATCTATCCAGTAAATAAACTCTCTCAATACCTACAAAAGCCGACTCAAAATCACTGGAAAATGTGCAAAAGAATACTTCGTTATCTTAATGGTACTTTGTGTTTTGGCTTGTCTTTTTTTCCCGTTTCAAATTTCAGGTTGCATGGATACGCTGATGCTGATTATGCAGCAAGTCTTGATGATCGTCGTAGCACCAGTGGCTACTGCATTACTCTTGGTCCTAATCTCATCACTTGGAGTTCCAGAAAACAAAGTGTTGTAGCACGAAGTAGCACAGAGGCAGAATACCGGTCCTTGGCCTTGGCGACAACTGATCTGCTGTGGATTCAAACCTTATTCAAAGAAATTCAGCTTCCGCTTGAATCGACGGAAATCCTTTGGTGCGACAATCAGGGTGCAATCAAGCTAGCTTTTAGCCCTGCATTCCACAGTCGAACCAAACACATTGAAGTTGATGTCCACTTCTTGCGTGAGAAAGTGCAATCTCAGGTCCTTGATATACGATATATTCCAACAGAGGATCAAGTTGCTGACTTATTAACTAAGCCGTTATCCAGTTCGAGGTTCCTAAAGTTGTGCTCTTTACTTGGGGTTTCAAAAGGGTGATCGTTTTTGGAGCATATTGAAGTATATGCAAAAGTATATTGGTTATACATTATTGTTTAGCTCACCCACTGTAGGATTAGCTACCTCATGCAGTTAATTATAACAGAATCAGCTAGACGGTTTGATTAGCAATAACCGTCATTTACTTTTGTATAAATATTTTGTAATCAACTCATTGAAAATTAGCTATGAAAACACATATTCATAACACCGTCTAGGCCCGCTTCCAAATAGGCTTAAAAAAATTCAACCCAACCCTCATTTTGAGTATGGCGGGGCGGGCTAGCCCAACGGGCCTAACCCATTTTGACGGCTCTACTACAATATAGGTATTTTTCTTAATTTCATCTCTCTAATAAATAATAAAGTAATTTTTTAAAATTAAAACACCTATATAGTTGGAAAAAGTTGTATGATGTGTAAGTGATTTTTTTAAGAGTTGATCTCTTATGCATTAGTGCATAATTTTTTTTAAGAGTTGATCTCCTATGCATTAGTTGCAGAATGTACTTAAAACACAATTATAAATTTTTAATATTATGAAATCCTTTGAGAGAGATTGATAGATTTACTTTATTTTATATTTTGTAATTAATCATGTCCATTTCTTTTTAAATCAATTAGTCTCTCCTTGGTTCAATTTAAATTTTGCAAATGTTATATACTCTGTGAAACATACTTGATATGTTAGTCTTACTTAACCACACAAATGGGTACATATGTGTGTGTATATATATATATATATGCATACGTAGGTTTCATTTATACATACAATTGGCGTGCTCTTACCCTAGCTCTTTTAATAATACAATTAATATTATTTACAGAAATAACTAAACATTTACTGTAAATAATTAATTTAATATTTTTTAAGTAGAACAGTTGTATTTTTAAATTAAGGTCATGTATGCAATAGGTGCACATCGTGCAACTCAAGTATATTTTTAAACAATATTAATTATTCACTGAATAATTGCGACGGTTTGCGCTGAACATTTGCAGTCGTCCAATTATTACTGTTTATTGAAAAGAGATACAATTATTCAATAAAAATAACTGATATTATTAAAAAATGCACTTAAAGTGCATAGTGCACCTAGTGCACAAAAAACTTTTTATTTTTAATAAATGAACACTAGTTGTAATATTTTTTAATAATTCTACTCTCACTTCTCTTTACCCCTCATCCTTCCTCTCCCTCCCTCAACTCCCTCTCCCTCCTCCTCTCCCTTTCTCTTCCTCCTCATCTCTCTCTTTGTCACAAGACAAAAGAAATTTGTGATACAAAATTATTGAAAGTCCTACATTTCGTCGTCAAGAAGGAAAATGTGCTCTAAATTTTGTGTGATACAGATGTTGGTGGCCTCATCTTGTTTTCCCCCTCTGACCACCTCCCTACGTTTGTATGCAATGAAAGGTTTCGTCAGGTTGCTTACACAAAGCGCAAGGAAGACATCATCAAAAAAGCAAACGAGCTCTTAATTTTGTGCGATACAGATGTTGGTGACCTCATTTTGTTTTCGCCCTCCGACTGCCTCACTATATTTGCAAGCAATGGAAAGCTCTCAATAAACTTTATGAGTATAGTGATAATACTTGATAAGTATTGTGGTATTAGAAATTAAAAGAAATTATAGAGTGCAATTGGTGCGTGCAAATACTACTCACTTTCAAGGATATATATAATTTGCCTCTTTTTTTAAGTATAATATATTTTGCAAATTAATTATTTTTTATACGGAAATTATTAAATCAATTTTTTTTACTGTGCTTCGACATAGTTGAGGATATTTTTCTCCATTTTATTGATAGGCCGGACGTGTTAAGAGGAGGGTAAATTAATATTTAATTTGATGTTATTGTGTTAATGTCAAAGGTGTGTTTGACTCAATTTAACACTGTGCAATCTCAATTATGTTCGACCTACTGGATCTTTTTAAACATATAAAAATAATGTAATGATATAATCACAAATGTGTAAACAAATCAAATTAAGGTGAAACACATTTTCATATAAGTGTGCACTTTTTGTGAAGTTAATTATTTTCAAATAGTTTTATCTTTTTTTCATTTATTTTATTTTTACATATCGATCTTTCTTACAAATTAATATGTAGATCTTAAAATATATATTTTTTATTAATTGAGGAAAAAAATATTTTAAATAATTCTTAGTCACATACATGTGTAATTATATATTTATAAGTTATAACATGAAATCTTAATTTCCTAAGAATTTTTAGCCAAATTGATCACAACCAAGTTGTTTCTGAATCCGTTAATAATATACACACTTTTGCTTCATAAATGTAATATTTATCGTTATTAGATGAACAAAAGTGTGATATGCATAAGCACAAAAGTGTGATATGTATAAGCACAAAATGTGTTATTTTTCTTTTATTTTCTACAATTTTTATGGTGTTACCACATGATTAAAGTTGTGATACTGATAGACATAAAATATGTTACTACATCTGCATAAACAAAAATCAATTTTGCTATTTCTTTAATGCTGCTTATATATATATATATATATATATATATATATACTACATGAACAAAATAGTGATAGACGCAAAACACATAAGTACGTGAGCAAAGGTCAATTTTATTGTTTTCTTATACCAATTTTTTTTTTTTTGACAATATATTTTTGTGTTATTACGTGAACACGAATATGTGTTACTCTGTAAACAGAAGTCAACAAATTTGCTATTAATTTTATATATGATACTAATAGTCCATATTATGTGATTCCGTCCCGTGATAAGTTTCTCGTTTCTTAAAATGAAAAGTTGTATCCCCTAAATTAGTTGAATTTTATTACAACAGTTGTCACCCACAAATTACCAATATTTTAACTCTAATTATGTCGTTTTCTCTCTCATGTTACATCTCAAAGACTCTACTATAATTTTTTATTATATTCTGTAATTTGTGTGAAAAAACAAATATAAAGCTTATGAAAAAACTAATAAAGTAATAGTGAATGACACAAAATACTAATTAATTTACACGATTTTGATCTTTTTTTAAATCGATAAATGTAATATTTATCGTTATTAGATGAACAAAGATATTGAATGGCAGGTATTGCTGAATCCACTACCATTGGAAAAATTCGAAGAAGATTAGTTGGGTCAAGTGGGACACAATTTGTCTTCCAAAAGACAAAGGGGGTTTTTCTATTAGTTTTAATAAAGCATTTTTAGGGAAATGGATGTTACCATTTTGAATGAGAAAGAAAGCCTTGGGTGATAGTTTTAGAGTCAAAATATGAAACATTGGGAAGGATTGGATGTTACTAACAAATTGTTTGTCGGGGTGGTGGAAAGGTGGTGAAAAAGGGAGAATGGTTTGTGAGAGGGGTTGATTTTGGGTGATGGGGGTAACACAAGATTTTGGGAAGACTTAAGGGTAGAAGGAGATCGATTGAGAGTTAAGTTTAATAGGCTTTTTGCTTAAGTGAGAATAAGTTAAAGTACGTGAGGGAGATGGGTGAGTGGGGCAATTTTGGGTGTGGAAGTTTTGGAGAAGACTTTATACCAGAGAAAATTATGCTTGATGATTTAATTGTTGCTATTGAATATATTTTTGTGTTATTACGTGGAGATGGAATATATCTTACTCTGTAAACAGTCAGTCAAGCAAATTTGTGCATCCATTTCTGAAGATGATGGACTGATACTCATGTGGATTTGGAGAAGCTTTGCACCAAAAAAAGTGGTTGCTCACTCAAGACCTCATGATTTGGAGAAGCTTTGCATGGTTGCTCACTCGTTTGTTAAAATCCCAAAAAGGTGAATCCCCTAAAGGATCTTTATTGAATTTAATATTTCATGATGCTTTTGTGGAGTTGATGAGGAGAATGCATCTCATTGCTTTTTTGTGTGTAATTTGCTCTGATATTTGGATGAGGTGTTATTGTTGGTACATTCTGAAAGTTCTTCATTCAGAGCCTTTGGTTAATTTTCTTTCACCAAAAACTGTAAAGGTAAGAAAGGGAAAAACCAAATTGTTTGGATTATTTGGAAATGGCTTAATGAAAAATAAATAAGGAGTTGAAGGCTGAGTTAATTTTTGAAGAAATACTTTGGACCTGGTTTTGCTGTATTTTTCCAGAATGCTATTCATTTTCTTTTTTGGATTGGTGCTGTAATCCTTGTCAGGTTTTAAGCTGTTAAGCTGTCTTTTTAGTTTGTGTTGGCTGTAATGAGCTTAGGCAGTGGCATTTCAACCCAGCCTCAATCTATTCTCCAAAGATATTTTTGTTTGCTGTACTCTGGTTTTTCTTATGTTAATATTACTACTTGTTTGACCAAAAAAACTACCATTGGAAAAATTAGGCAAAATAATAATTTTTATAAGAAATATAGAAACATATTTGATGGCACCAAAGGCAATGGGTTATTTACAGCTGCTGGAGCCATACATTGCTTTGTACACTTGAAGAAATTGCATGCCAGTAAATATAGACGTATGAACTAGGTGAAAATGTAAACCTCGTCAAACCCCTTCCTGCAAATATGGATAACATCAACATGGAAAAAATGAAAGAGAATGAGACTAGGGATGACAACGGGGTGGGTTTGAGGACGAGTATACCCTACCCCAAGACCCGCCCTGCTAGAAAAAAATGAGAGAGAGAAAGCTGGAGAGAGAATTACCCTTGCTTTCCACGGTAGGTAGGCTTGTAATTATATATGAGGTTGTCAAGCACTTTCTGCGAAGACGGCAGATTCTTAGACATCCTAGCCTCCCTGATAAATTTTGGTAACAAATTATTAGTAGAGATATGTACACTCTCCAGAGATCAAATGCCAGATATCAAAACAGAAGAGTTTACTTAACACAGAGAGAGAGAGAGAGGGAGAGTGAGTCATGTTACCTCACAACAAAGTTGGCGACGAGTTGAGTGACTCGAATTGCATCTTCGGAGTGTGGGATCCTTGATGAGGCCCACTCGAAAGCATTTTTCTGGAAGGCGAAGTTTGCATTTCAAACAAACCTAATTCTTATATGCACAAGTTGCATTCCATGCAACTAGTTTTATTCTTGCAATTTGCAATGCCCTATTACTTATAAGGTATTTCAATTTGAAAGAGATTGTACGGTGCAGCTGTTACAGACAATTACTCTTCAAACAAAAATCTTTTGGCTTTAAAATGTCAAACTTCGTTTCTTTCTCAACGAAACCACTAAAAAATGTGTCTCTGGAATTTAGTAACAAAAGCATCACTACGATCCATAAAATCCATCCTCTTATTCAAAAGAAATGGACATAACAGAGCAATGAATACCATTTATGCAAAGTCTGAGAAAGCAAAATGTATGAATGTGTGTATTTCTTGCTCATATAGTTCCCAATCTCCAAAAAATGCAAAATTAAATGCAGTAAATCCAAGGAATTGCTCCCAAGAAGAATATACTTGTCCTTACTATGTAATAAGTTAGCACATATCAAGCTATTGCAAATAGATAAGAGACTTGTGCCTAAACTTTGATTCATGTCTAAAGATAATACCTCCGGGTGCCACTGAACACCAGTTATCGGGTAATTGTGTGCCTTCACCGTAGAAACATAGACCTGAGACAAAATGAACAAGAATAACGTTTTTTTTAAGACTGTAACTACGGAGGTAGCAATTGAAGGACAATATGTTTTTCAGTTTGGCAATTGGAGGACAATGAATTATATTTTCACACCTTTTAGGCCTATAAAATTTTAACTTTGCAAATTGTCGGACCAACTTGGCCTAAATTTGCAAAAATTAAAATTTTACGGTCCTTTAATTGCAATCTCCCCATAGTTAAAATTATTCCCCAAATTGATCATATGGAAGCCGATCAGAAACAAAAGCTCAGTTTCAAGAAAATGTACCATAAAAAAATTTAAGGCGAATACGCGAAAATGTGGCTTCTTATATATACCTTGTCATCTGCATCTGCACATGTTGTTAAGATCTTAAAGAAGCTTGAAAGTTTCTGGCTCTTTTGGAACTTTTCCGGTGAAACCCCAAACTATGTCAAAGATGAAATTCGATGGTTATACAAGGAGAAGATATACTAGCACTACTGATGAACAATATAGTTAAATCAAATGCTGTGTGATCTAAATTATAGTAAATATTTTTTGAACATATAGCTAATAATTTTCTGTAATGCCATATATTTGGGAGGATAGTACCGATTTATCAAACTATCATCACCTAACATTGGAGAGGAAAGAGCATTTACCTTATGATTTTGCATCACAAGACACTCTGTACTCATCTTCTTTAGCAAAACAGGAGGAAACCTATGCAAGAAAAACCAATCCAAATAGGAATTCAGCGAATTATATCAGAAATTATCCTTTGGATGGGAAGGGCTATAGTCTATATATTCATGGTAAAAGGATGGTATGCCTGAAAATTGATCAAATTTGTGAATTGGATCTTGTAAGAACTTAACATTTCACCAAAAATTCCAACTTAATAAGAAAACAATAAGATTAAAGTTCTAATGTGGAGATGGAAGAGACTAATATGGAGAAATTGGAAGGGACTAGATGAGCATTCGTTCTTTGTGGAAATCTAGAGTTCCAAGATCTCGTTGAAATGAATTGCAGAATAGTACAAGACTAGTTGAAATCATATCCCAATAACTGAAAACATGATATTTTTTTTGTAAATTAAACCTCTGAAACACAGTTCCTTTTATAGTTATGTTTTCCATGAATTGCAATGTAGAAGCTTGATCGCTAGCACTAAAACTCTCCAGGATGTTGTTGTCCTGTAACCAAAATGAAATGAAAACCTTAGATAGATCAACAACGGAAGCTAATTTAATCGATCTATGGTTGAAATAAACTAGGACGTAAAGCAGAAATCGCAGCATATTCCAAGCGAGCTCATGCAATTGCAGTCCTCAACAAATCAGCTTTACTGCAGGAAATGCTGCTATTGTATCAAACTGGAATGCATAGGAAACTTTAAAAGAAAACATTTAACCAACCATGATGGCCATTTTTACTAAAATTCTCTAAATGATTCTTATAGACTCTGCTCTGCTTGATTTTAAGTTGATTAGAAAATCATCTGGTTCTTCCCCTATTCCAGATACTTCATTGTCACATTTACAATCGCCAATTTCAGAGCAAAGAGGGGGTGGAGGGAATCAAGTATTGCAATTTGACACAAAAAATATCATATTATTTTTCATTTTCATTTTAATAATATCTCATTACCTCACTCACTATCATGGATACTAGTTCAAAACCTAAGCAGACGGCAAACAAAGGGAAATGATCTCCAGCATCGTTCTTTTCCAGAACATCCTGCACCAAAAGGATGAAAAGAGTCATAATTGAGATATGTTGTTCATCATTGAACTTTACATGTTAAATGGCTATATCATCATCAAAACAGCATGCAAAGATCGGAGATAATCAGATTATATCCAAATCACAGAGTTTATATTTGCAACAAATCATTCTGTCATATTCATACAAGAATCAGAATTAAATAGAATGACTAATTTTAGCAGGAATCAGTGAGGCCATCAAGTACCTTAAAAATCGACGTAACAACCTTAAAATAGAGACCACTTTTGGCCGACCCTCCTGTGAATATCACTCCATTAACCAAACTGAGTTTCTGCAACACAAATTATATACAAACATTATGTCCATTGTGAGGAGATGAATCCAGATTACTTTTACAAGCAACACCACTTAATTAAAAGCAGGTAATGTACTAATGCATCATTATTGAAGAATTAGTGAAGATTGTGTGAAGAGTAACTGCATCAATTTCCATGATCTGATCACCTTGTATGTATTATATGGGAAGACCTTTGACTGAGGTCAGAGGCTATCCTCATTCTTGCAGAATCAAGAACGAATAGAAGATGGAAGGTAATATTGGATATATAAAACTAAGAGCAATTAATTGTTTTATTAAAAAGTATTAATTATTTTATTATAACGTAGTAATTGTAAATCAATTTCAATATTTCGAACAAAAACAACCCCATAAAATTAAGTGGAAGCTTCAGCAGCTACTAGATAAATATATATATATATATGTATATATATATAATAAGGATTTATTAGTGACCTGAAATTTAAAAGTTGTAGGGGCTTACAGAAAGTTTTTGCATATAAAAGTTTAAATAATATAAATAAAATACTCCCTCCTTCCCATTACTGTTTTCAAAGCTGACGTTTTAATGGTTTTTGTGTGAGAATTTTTTCACAGTAAAAAGTCACAAATTGATGAAGTCAATATATTAGTATTTTTTTTTTTCGAAAAATAATAAATTAGTATTTAATTAATTAACATCCACTCGAATAAGAACTAAAATATATTTTTCAAAGCACCCAACTTATTAATTTAAATAATTATTTTATTTACATCCTCACCGTAAAAGAATGAAAAATATACTCCTATTTTTAAAAGCTAAAAGTCCTTAAATTCTAGGGACCCACATTCCTCCGTCCCTGTGGGAGAGGGTATTCATCCATGATCAATTATTGATTTCTCCTTGCACACACATGCGCACACGCAGCGATACATAGAGAAATCGATCAACAAAAGAGATACAGAGAGATGATTATTAAGAAATTAGCGGTGATTACCTTGTATAAAACCTCCCAAGGTTCATTGTAGATGAGAGGAATAACTCTAGCGCCGCCAGATTCAACAAACTTCACATAAGACGCGGCTATATAGGAGGCGTTAGTGGCGTTGTTGATGCTGCCGGAGGCGCCATCCCCAGGGTGGCTGAGAATTCCGATGACCGGTCTGAAATTGAGGGCGGGGTCCGCCGCGGGACACCGTGGAACATCCGCGAAAGCAGGGGATTGACTGGGCAGGACAAGCGGCGGGTCGATATTCAGCGCGTTGCCGGATCCACTGAGCTCCGTGGAAAGAGCTATGAGGAGGTGGATACAGAGAAAACTCAACATTTAGGAAGAGATGGGGAGGAGCGGCGGTGGAGAAGAGCTTGGTCAATTTTTAGTAACGGCGGTTGGGGGAGGAGATGCTTTTGTTGGTGGTGGAAATTAGGCTGAGAAGTGGTGGTCCCCGGCTGAGGTATCTCAACTATATACATGTATATACTATTTCTTGTCTTTTTCGAAAAAAAAAAATATATACTATTTCTTGTTTGAATATATAATTTTTATTAATTAAATTGAAATAATAGACCAATATATTGTGAGGTTTATTTGGTGGTGTCGTGCTCAATTTGGTTGCATTAATTAAATTGTAATATTTTATAATAAAAATATTTAATATCATTATACTATAAATTTGATTTCAAAAAACTTACCATGCATCCTTTAAAAAAAAAAAAAAACTTACTAAGCAAATAAATTAAATTATAATAATAATAATAATAATTATATAATATAAATAACTGTTATTATTTTGAATGGAACGGTAGATGATTTACAATAGACTTCCAATATGGAGCAACATAAATTTTACCAACAATTATACGAGATTTTTCACTGATGCCTAGATAAAAAATTCACGGATTCTAATTTGATCGGTACATGTTAAGGCGAATCTTTCTAAAAAAATATTGCGCAAAGACAAAATATAAAAATTGCTCCCAAAATATGTTGTAAGAGTAAATATGTGTTACTTTAAAAATTAATATTATCCTTACAAAAATAAATATTTATTCTTATGTATACTATTGAAAAATGTATTATCATATTACCGTATGAAAAAAATGTATTACTATACGTAACAAACTATAATAAACACAAAAAAAAAAATTAATAAATTTAAAGAGATGAAAAACAAATTAAAAAAAACACACATCTTCCTTATAGTTAATATAAAGATAAATATTTATTTTATAAGGGTTAGTAATGCATATTTATCACAAAAATACATACTTGTTCTTATAGGAAAATCCGTTTAATCCGATTTGACTAATTTAAAACTCACAAATGTTTTATACATTAAATAAATATATAATAATTTAATGTGAAATTTTTATTGGAGGGATTATGTGAAAATGTATGAGTTAACTTGATGTTGTGCAAATAAATTTTAAGTGCAATTGGATCCGTTTAAAAAAAGGGATTACACACACAACAACGTTTCCATTCTCTGTTTTCCTTCTTTTCGGCCAATTTTTTTATTTCTTTTACTTTCGTTTTTTCTTTTCCTGCATTTTTTTCATGTCCTTTTTCTCTTTTTATTCTTAAATTATGGTTATAGTATATTGAAGCAAAGATCCTATATTTCTCCTTCTTTTCTATTCTTTTTCATTTTTTTAGATTGGAGCTTGCATTTTAGTTTAAAGTGCTGGGAAAATAAATAAACCCAGGAACGTATTGGGTGGGGAGGGGGGGGGGTTTGAATTTAAATTTTCTCTCCACATATTGTAGAATTTATTTTATACCTTAAATTCGTAATATTTTATCATTTTACCTATTTTGATTTATAATTTTCCTCCCTTTATTTTATGAAGTATTTTTTATGGAGATGAATAATGATTTATATTTAATTAGTATTGAATGTATTTTATTATATGTGACTTTTAAGTTCTCGGGATATTAGTATTTAAAGGTTGTCAGATTGTAAGTAAAGTAGAGTTAAATTATGAATTAAAATTGATTGAAATATTTTATCTCTCATTTCCTCATTGCCGGTATTCGTAAGAATCAACGGAGATTGAGAAGATGTTTATTTCCGGTATTCATTTGAATCAACAGAATTAATACATATTATTACGCTTCTCGCTGCATCAATTTTACCCATTTGAAACGAAATTTTGGTTCCGTACTTGAATAAACTTGTTGAAAAAACTAATAAGCGTTGGTTTCCAGAACTTATTTCTTATTTTAGGAATAAATTAATAGATTCATATTATTAAACATGATAGTTGTTAAAATAAATTCAAATTCAAATACTAATAAAATCATATTGAAAAGAAAACTAACGAGTCATCATATAAAATACAATGAGATATTTTTTTAGTATATGTGCATTCGTTGCACATGTGCATAGATTTTCGTCAGTGTATTTAATTTCAGAAGAAATTTTTTAACTGGGGAAGTGTTTGAGAATTTGAGATGAACAAAGAGGTTTTACAAGTGAAGCAGTTGAGGCCATTTTTGATACAAACTTAAAAAGAAGAAGATGTTCTATGTAATGCGACTATCATTTTTTATTTGTTCTTGCAATCTCAATGTGGTGAATTTTTTTTAATAAAGTGGTAATTATGTTTAAGTTTGTTCAAGTTCTATATTTTTAATGGATGAATGTATTTATCTTAAATCCGTTTGTGTAGATATTGTTAAAATTGATATGATAAATGAGTTTAATGGATTCATAATAATAGGATGTGTAAGGTGTTTGTTACTATGCCATTTTAGTGTATGTGTATTTTTAATAGCATTTTAAATGTACGTGCATTTTAAGTGTATGTACAAAATATTGTGAATGTGTATTTTTTTTAGTGTTTGTGCATTTTTAAGTGTGTGTATTTTCTAGTGTATGTGGATTTTGTTGTACACATGTATATTTTTTTCTATTTATTTATGTGTTCTAATTGTCTAACACATCATTTCTGATCGTTTAAATAATAATTGATAATTTAATTTGTAATAAATACTTAAAATTGTGATAATTTTTTTTGGCAATATTTGAAACTTTTATTAAATTTGTAATAAAAGTAAATGTCATGTGATTGACAATTAACCTTTTATTTATTTATTTATTTTTTTGAACGAAATGCTTTTGTTCAGTGAGCAAAATGTACTGTTCAATCAATGAAGGAATGGTTGATCAGTGAAGAATTCTTTTTGTTCAATGAATTTTTTATTAGATACTTTTGACTGAAAGGACAATTCAGTCATAAAAGCATTAAGTGGTAAATATAAGATTTTTCTTTATGAATTCAATTAATTATTTAATACTTTCTCCGTTATAATTTAGATTGATCAAAATTTAAAATTAGATGTTATAATTTTATTTTCTCATAACCAAAATAATAATAAAAAAAAAATTTACCCTCTCAAACTAAACATTTACAAATATCTTTTATTTACACCACTCAATTTTTTCATTATAATTAAATCTTCCTCACTCAATTACTCACTCAAATAAAGTTAAAAACTCATTTACCCTTCACTTTACACCTTTTAATATTAATAGACAACAATTTTATTAAAACTCGTATCATTTAATTTTAAACAATTATTGTCATAAAAGCCAATAGCATGTAGCACATATTTCTTTTGCCCCAAAAGTAATTTATACATGGTAAAGCTATTCTATGTGTTTTATATACACCATAATTTTATAGTGTTTAATTTTTCAATTTCATTTAATTTTGATACTATTGGTCAAATATTTAATACTCTTGATTAAATACTTCATATTTCATACTTTAAATGTTATTATTTAAACTTGATATTTTAAATTTAAAATATTATAATATTGTTTTTATATTAAATATGAATAAATAAAATAGCCAAAATATTAATTTGTTGATGATATTTCTAAAATATAATATGATATCACTGATTATAATTATGATATATATTCCTGATGAAATTCTTAATACTCTTGATCAAATATTTGATACTTTAAAATTTTTAAAAATAGTAACACCGTAACCTTACGATTTATATGAAACACACAAGACTAGGTCTTTACCCACAAGGTATATGCCACAAAAAAATATAAAAAATAGAGTATAAATATAAACTAAAGAATATAAAGTAAATTAATGGGTTGAATTGTTTGTATGTGTTGTATGACGATTTATTCGCCCCTTGGCCCAATGGCGACTGGGCCGGCCCACCCGAACTCGGCGCGGCCCAGAGGATCTCGGCCCCATCAACAATCGACCCGCCGGGGCATGACGAACCGATCCGGCGACGTCTGGGAGAGCTCGGCCCGGCGGAAGATCGGCTCGCCGGGGCCAGGTAGGCAAACTCGGCCGGGCAGGTCGGACCCTCCGGGCCACGCCCACCGAGGATCCCGCTCGCCTGGTCGAGGCCGGCCTGCCCATCTGGCAAGCCGAATGTTCCCTCGGGCGACAAAGTCACGGCAAACCGGATGGCGGGCGCGGCGAGGACCCCGCCATCCAGGCTCGGCAAGGGCGACGCCTTGTCATCCACGCCACGCCCGAAATGGTATCAGGTACAAGATATCTGACTCCATTGAGAGGTCAACTTATCCTAGAAAGGCAAGAATATCCCTCAGCCATCAGAAGATCCCCTGCCAGGGGACACCTGGCAGGATGTGAATGGCTAGCCGTCTACTCTGCAGCAGGGCAGGTACATCTCAATTAATAGGAGATGGTACAGCATTTATGTTGATTTGTACTTTATTGTACCTTGGGGCTGCAAAAAGGCAACCAAACCCATGTATAAATAAGACCTATAAGGCACAATAAACGGATCGAAAAAATCCATCCTTAGCCTGGGACTAACACTCCCAGCAAACCTTTTGTTCTTACTTGCTTTCCTGCTTTAAGTTCCTCATTTATTGCTCATTTATTGCTCATCATTTCCATTGATTGTTCTTGGGTGTTTATCATAATAAATGCTCCAATCAATATTGTTTTAACCGATCAGAAGCCACATTAATCACTCATAAATATTTCGGTTAACAACAGTATGCATGAACTAAAGAATAACGACATTTTGTGTAAAATTAAGGATATTGTGAGTGTGGGGTTAATAAAAGTTCTTTATTTTTAGAATGTGTAAGTTATTTTGGGACGGAATAAGAAAAATATGCAAATTATAATGAGATGTAGAAAGTATTACTTATAGAACTAGTCATTGTTATGAGTTAATTCTATAATAATTCACGATATTCAGATCAAATATCAATTTAATTTCAATTCGGTATTATAATAAGAAAACTCAATTTTTTATATTGTTGTAATTCGGTACATATTTTTTTATTAGTATCAAATAATTTAATCACGTTGTTATACCAAAAGTTGAGATTTTTTTTTCTGTCAAAAAAAAAAAAAAGTTGAGATATTTTTTTTTTTTTTTGTATCAGACCGCAAACATCAAAATTTAGACTTTTTTTTTTAATTATAATTTTTAAAGTTATGATTAAACTGATGATATTAAATATAAAAATTGTGAATTAATATTAAACTTAACCCTTTTGTTATATAAAGAAAGCTAAAATATCACTTTCAACTAACCACAATTATTTTTAAAAAGTGTATTCTCTATATTTTTTTTCTCTGAGCAAGTCACAATAGGCTCTGAAAAATGCTAACGCTGTGGTTCAATTTTTTGAGTATATCTCACGCAGAATTTAACGGCCCGCTTAGTTGAGGGTAATAGAAGTAGGAAATGTGAATGACTGGTAATAGAAGTAGGAAATGGGAATGACTCATTAATCATTCTCATTGATGATGCTTGATAATAATTATAATTTGGAATTGATATAAAATAAAATAATCCATCCTATAAGGCACAATAAACGGATCGAAAAAATCCATCCTTAGCATGGGACTAACACTCCCAGCAAACCTTGTGTTCTTACTTGCTTTCCTGCTTTAAGTTCCTCATTTATTGCTCATCATTTCCATTGATTGTTCTTGGGTGTTTATCATAATAAATGCTCCAATCAATATTGTTTTAACCGATCAGAAGCCACATTAATCACTCATAAATATTTCGGTTAACAACAATTGGCGCTAGAAGGAGGGCCTGAACCTCCGTTTCCACAAGAAAGTTGCTGGAAAAATTTTGAAGAACACTCACTGTTCTTCAAACCATAAATCTCACCTAAATCACTTCCGTTCCTTACCTTTCCCTTCCAGAGAAGATCCTACTCCATTTGGAAGATGACGAAAGCTGGAAACGCCGTTCCCGGTGGAGAAAATCCCACCCCAAGTATCACGGCATGGACACCATGCACGTTCATGAAGGTGAAACAGACCTCAAGGTGATTTCACCCCCCACCGGGGCATGGGAGTCTCGGCCCCCATCCCACTTCGGGAGTACCAAACTCCCGAAACAGTTGACGGCCATCAAGCTTCTTCGGCTCGAGGCCGTGAGCTCACCATGGCCAACCCTGGTCCTTCTGCTCCTCAGAAGAGTAAGGAGAAAAAGAAGAAGAAGGCCCAACGAGCTCGGGACGGACCGGGATCTCCTAGCCGAGGCGATCAGCCCCGGGGAAGTCGGGGATCTGTCTTGAACGACTTGGGTCATCTCGGCAGTGGATTTCGAGTCGAGTCGAAACGGAGTCGGGGATAGGGAGCACCCCGGCACGGCGAGCGGGCCGAGGACCGCCGACCTACCAATAGAGCCCCGCGCCTGGGCGCGCCGGAGCGCGAGGCCGAGAAAGGTGTCGGCCAAGGATAGGTTGGGTCCAGCTCCGCCCGAGCACTCTGCTCCCGAACCCAGAGCGATTCTCGCGATGCTCTCCTCGTCGCCATGCGGAGAGAAGATCGACGAGATGGAATCCCGTTTTGGGGCCCGCGATGGGCGACCAAAGCGGAGCGCGGCAGTGAGCCTCTCTCTCTGGAGGTCGGCGGGCGCCGGTTCAGCCCAAGATCCTCCCCCTCAAATGCCCGTTTATGAGGGGAAGATCGACCCCGAGACTCACCTCGAAAAATACAACATTTACATGGTTGGAAGGGCGTCCGACGCGCGACCAAATGCCGCCAATTTCCGCTAACTTTGGCGAGCTCGCCCACAAGTGGTATGTCTCTCTCCGCCCGTTCGGTCAAGACCTTCGATGAACTAGGCGAAAAGTTCACCACCTACTTCGCCTCCAAGATTCCCGGAGCCGAGAACCGGGCGAGACCGATGGGAATCAAGCGGGAAGGAGGAGGGCGATGAGGCCTACCTCGACCGCCCTCGGGACGAGGTCCTTCTAACCGGGAGCCGGTCGGAGACGAGCTCCGGCTACACGCAGCCATCGGCCTAAGACCGGAATCCCACATGTTCCGGCAAGACATGACCAAGAACTACCCCGCCTCCTACGCTGAATTCCGCCGACGAGCGGGCGGGCGAGCTTATCACTCGCCAGTTGCTGCTCGCTCGGAGGTCGGGCGAGGTTAAGGAGGAGGGGGGAGAAGAGGGGAAGGCAACCCCCAAGGTAGCTCCGGCCGCCGAACCAACCCCAGCGGAGGAGGAAAGGCCAGCGAGAGGGCCTACGGGGGAACTTTAAAAGCTTCGAGGACAAACCCCGCACGCATCCGTCCGTGTCGTGGACAAGCTCAAGTACTCCCGGCCTTCGTTTTTTCCACGCAATCCAAAGACACTGGACTGGTCCCCAAGCCCAAACCCATAAGGGGGACCCAACCAAGCAAAATCCTAACAAGTTCTGCGCCTACCACGACTCCGCCGGACAACACACCCGCCAATGCCGAGACTCGCTAAAGCAATTGTGGAGGCTGTTCGAGGACGGGCTTCTTGATAAATACGCCAAGAGGCCACCACCGCGGCGGACACGGAAGAACGAGCTCCAAGGCGACAAAGGGTCGTCTCTCCCGAGAGGGTCGCAGCCGTCGAAGTTGCAGCCAACTTAGAGTCATCGGGCGACGAGCTTCCCGCCGCCCGCCCGTGGACGGATCAATACGATCCAGGCGCGGGGGTAGCCTCGGCGGATTGGTCGAAGTGTTCAGCCGGTCAAACGAAAGAGGAAGGCCGAATCTGCGGGCCATTGACCACGTCCACCTAATCGGCGCCCCTCCGAGCCCCCACCATCTCCAAGACCGCGGTAATATCATTCTCAAATGCCGATCCGCGAGGGTTCTCTGCCCAAAGAATGATGCTCTGGTCATCTCGGCCAACATCACGGGAATGACCGTGGACCGGTCCTGGGCCGACAACGGCAACTTTCGCAACATCCTCTTCAAGTCTCGCCTTGGACCAAATGGGCAACCTGGCCAAGTACATCGTGCCCTGCGACCTCCAACTCGCGGTTTTGGCGACACCGTCGTTTCGGCATATGGGAAGATCAAGGCTGTCGGTCGAGCTAGTTGACTTTGCGAATGATAGGGTTAGGATAACTAGGCCTATTGAATTTGTAATCGTTGACTGCGAACATGTATAACGGCTTTTTGGTCGCCCTTTTAAAACCTTTGAGGCGATCGCCTCTTCCTATTTTTATCAGATTAAGTTCCCACCTGTCGAGGGGAGGTCGGCACCATTAAGGGTGACCAGAAAATGTCCAAGAAATGTTTGAACTACTCGTGTCCAGATTTAATTTCTGCACTTTCAGTTTAGATTTTTCATCTATTTTCACCGTGGCGAACAACAAAGTGCCGAGCTCTCTCGGAGAACACTTTACCCAAGAAGCCGGCGCCCGAGCAGACGAGGCAACTCCAATGGATTGCTCGATTCCAACACAATCCGAGCATGCCCAAGACGCTCTCGCTCGCTCGGCCCAGCTCCCATGGAGCCGGCCAGAGCGAGCGAGCAAGACTGGAGCCTCGCCTCGGCTTTGAACCCATGCCGTTAGACATTGACCCCGGGAAAACTTCCAAGACCCCAGCGGTCAGCGTCTAAAACGCACCGCCTTGGCCAAAGAACTGGAGCGCATTCCGGTGGATTCTACTCGCCCGAGCTTGAAGTCTTCATCGGCTCTAAGATACCCGCCGAAATGCGGGGGATGTCGTGGATTTCTCAAAATAGCGTAGACGTCTTCGCTCGGTCGCACCAGACATGGTCGGGCATAGATCCGAAACATGCCTGCCACCATCTAAAGAGATCGACCCCCAGCTCAGAAGCCAGTCTCGCGAAAAGGCGGAAATTTGGCCTCGAGAAATACGCCGCTCTAGCCGAAGAAGTTAAAAAATCGCTGACAACAAGCTGATCGAAAGGGGCGGCCGAGGACGAGCCCCAATGGGTAGCAAATGCCGTGCTCGTTAAAAAATCTAATGGATCCCTGGAGGCTATGCATAGACTTCACGGACCTAAATGCGGCGTGCCCGAAAGACCACTTCCCGATGCCGCACATCGACCACCAGTGGGACAAAGACAAATGGTCATGAAATGATGTCCTTCATGGACGCTTTTACCAGTTATCACCAAATTCCGATGGCTATGGAGGACATCAAGCACACCTCCTTCCTCACCGAAAAGAACGTTTACTCTGGACCGGGATGCCGCCGGGTTGAAAACGCGGGGCGACCTATCAAAGGTCGGTAAACAAGATGTTCGCCAAACAAATCGGAAAAACAATGGAGGTATATATAGACGACATCATCGTCGTCAAAAGTGTGAAAAAGGAGGACCATTTGAGGGACCTAGCCGAGACCTTCGCGATCCTCCGGGAGTATAACATGAAGCTCAATCCGAAGAAATGTAGTTTCGGGGTGATCCGCAAGTTCCTCGGCCACATCGTGAGCCAAAGGGAATTGAAGCCAACCCCGCCTGAGATCAAGGCCATCCTCGACATGGAGGAGCCTCGCAATGTCAAGCGAGTCCAGAGACTCACTGGGTGTCCGCGGCCTTGAACAGTTCATCTCCCGCCTGGCGACAAGAGTAAGCCTTTCTTCGCCACCATCAAAAGCAAAATTCTCATGGAACAAAGAAAGCCGGGATGCCTTCCTTAAGCTAAAGGAATATCTCGCCAACCCCAACATCCTCGCCAAGCCGGTGCCAGGCGAGAAGCTGTTTCTATACTTGGCAGCCTCCGAGTTCGCTCTGAGTGCAGTGCTCGTCAGAGCGGACGGGCAGGACCACCTGCCAATCTACTTCGTCAGCCAGGTGCTTCACAACGCCGAATTCAGATACACCCCACTGGAGAAGCTGGCATACGCTCTTATCATGAGTGTCAGGAAGCTGAGGGCTTATTTCTTCGATCACCAAGTCGAGGTCCTCACAACCCTCCCGCTTGGCAAGTCCCGCACAGGCCGGACACCGGCGGCCGCCTTTTAAAGTGGTCGCTCGAGATCGCCCAGTATGGCATCACATACGCGCCGAGGACGGCGATCAAAGGACAGGCGCTGGCCGACTTCGTCGCCGAGCTCACCTTTCCGAACAACCCCTCAACCCTAAGCTTCCCGCCGTGGAAGTTGTTCGTAGATGGCTCCTCAACACAATCTTGTTCGGGAGCGGGAATCGTTTGGTTGGACCCGGAGGCGGTGCTTCACGAATGCCGTCGATTCGAGTTCCCGCCACTAACAATGAGGCCGAGTACGAGGCTGCAGTCGGCGGTGCGGAGCTTGCCGCCGCGATCGGTGTCCAGCGACTCCACGTCTTCATGGATTCCCTCCCGGTGGTAAACCAAGTCAAGGGAGAATACGAAGCCGCGGGGAGCGGATGATAAAGTATCAGGGGCCTCGGTCGCCTCCATGTGCAAGAGGCTCCAAGAAGTCTATATAGAGCAGATCCCAAGGGAACAAAACTCCCGGGCGGACGCACTGTCCAAGCTCGCCACCTCGGAGGAGCGGCGGACATGTCCAACATCGTCCTCACGGCTCGCCACTCAGTATCCCGGCGGCCGCGCAGCTGGCTACCGTCCCGGCCGAGGAGGCAAACGGATGACACCCATTATCCTTTACCTCAAGACCGCACCTCCCGGATGACCGAGTCGAGGCCGAGCGGCTCGAGTCATGAGCGGCAAGGTACACTCCGATAGAGAATGCGCTTTATAAACGAAGTTTCTTTCTACCCCTACTCAAATGCATCACTCCGGAGGACGGGCAGATGATCCTAGCGGATATCCACGACGGAGTCCAGTGGAAATCACGCCCTGGGGCAAGCGCTCGTTTATAAGATAATGAGGCAGGGGTACTATTGGCCCACTCTTCGGAAAGATGCACTGCATACGCCAAGGCGTGTCACAAATGCCAAGTCATGGCGCCCAACATCAAACTCTCTCCGAACACCGAAGTCAATCTTGACCTGACGGCCGTCGCCCAATGAGGATCGATCTAATCGGACCCCTGCGCAGTAGCCCCAGGGGGTGTAAATTCGCAGTGGTCGCCGTGGACTATTTCACCAAATGGGCGGAAGCCGAACATTTGAACAAGATTGATCACGGACCATCATCATCAATTCATATGGAAGAATATCATATGCGATTCGGTCTTCCTCGAGCCATAGTTTCGTATAATGGCAAGCAATTCGACGGCTCAAGTCCTAGAATTCTGCGGCGTTGGAAAATCAAAAGACTATTCGCCACTCCGTACCACCCTCAAACCAATGGTCAAGTGGAGGCGATCAACAAAATAATAAAGCACACCCTCAAGGCCAAGCTTGAGGAGAGGAAAGGAAAGTGGGCTGCCCGGCTGCCGGACGTCCCGTGGGCCTACGGGGCGACTACCGAAATTGACGGGCGAGACCCCATTCGGCTGCCGCCTTGGCACCGAGGCATGTCATCCGGCCGAGGTCGCCCGTCTGAGCTTCCGTGACGCAGAGGAGCTCGGTGAGAACAACGACCAAGCAAGAAGGCTCGACCTCGACATGCTAGAAGAACGCCGACTCGACTCATTCACAAGAACGCGGCCTACAAGCAGCGGCGTTCGAAAAAGTACTACAACTCCAAAGTCAAGATCGACAATTCTCTCACGGCGACCTCGTCTTAAAAAGATCCACGGTCCCGGCCCAGGGTATTTCGGCCCGAACTGGGGAGGGTCCGTTCGGGTGTCCAAGTGGTTACCCAATGGGGCGCGTTTAACTCGAACAACCGAGATGGCACTCCGGACCAATACCCATGGAACGCGTGCCACCTCAAGAAATATTTTCGGTGAGCCGTCACCTAGGTCCTTTCTTGTAACCTAGGAAAGTCTTGGAATTCTCTGAGTGTTTATAATCCTTGTAAATTCTTGCAAAATTTTGCAAATTTTCATAATCAATGAAGCGAAGTTCCCCAGAAATTGTCGAAAATCCTCGCAAGAGGTATTCTTGCGGACCCGCTCGAGGCCGACCGGCCAAGAATGGGTCCCTCTCATACTCGCGCGGGCCAGACAGTCCGCCGAGGTAGGGACTAGTCCCCATAAACTCCTCGCAGCTAGTTTAGCCTTATGGCGAGGTCCGCCCGACCCATAAGCCGGGAGGCTCCTACTAAACTCCTCGTGACGCGCGTCCCGTTACCGTCCGAGGTCACCTGACTTTCCGGGTCAGTGTGCCCCTCAAATTCCTCGCAACGAGCTTAGCCTCCGGCCGAGGTCTCCTAGCTTTCCTGGCTAGTGAGGTCCACAAGCTCCTCGGAGTTAGGACAAAAGTCGCGTGGTTAGGTCCTAGTGATCGCCCCAAAGCGCATAAGACGCCACTAGGCGCACTGCATGTGTCGTCATGAAGTGCCACCGGGTTCTTCCCGGAGATAAAAGTCTCCCGGCGAGCTAAACGTACTCTCAGTGAGCAACCACTTCGTAACTATTCCTAGCGAGAGGTTCAGTGGTCAAGTCTCCTTTAGCGAGCACCTTCATCGCCTCGCCCGACCCGAACTTCGCAGTCGCGGAACCGGTTTGGGCGACGAAGGATCCGGGCGGGTCATCAACCCGCCATGATACACCCGGCGAGCTTAGCTCCTCAAATAAATCCTTACTTGGCCAAAGCCTAACTCGCCAATGCCGAAACCAAGTCGGAAAGGCACTGGCCGAGCTCAGCCTCTTGAACAAGTAAGGCCGAGGCCTGACAAGCCACAAACGGTTTGAAGCGCTTGCAAAATTTGTAAGAAACGCGGTGTTAAACCATATTCATGCAGGGGCGAGCCGATTTCCCAGGCATAACCCTTACCCGACCAAGGTCCGAGCTCGCCCATGCCAAAACCAAAATGGAAAGGCATGGGTCAAGCTCTCGCCTTGGATCAAGTAAGGCCGAGGCCGGTCAGGTCGTAACAGCTTGTCATATTTGGGAAATTTCACAAAATTTTCTAAGTACAGAAAGCAATAAATAAAGCCGAGAAATGTGAAAAGAACAACAGATTTCATTAATTAGAAAGCAGTGCGGCCAGTGGCCGAGTACAAAAGTCCTAAACCCTAAACCCTAAACCAAAAGAGAAACAAGAATTACAACCGCGGCGGGGGAGTCCGAGAAATCACTGGGAATTCAAGGTATCTATTAAAAAGAGAGAGTAACAGCAGTGGCGGGAACGCGAGTTTAAAGTACCAAGGGGGCACAGGCGAATCCTTTGTTGAATACTTTCAAGAGACATATGGATTCGTTATTCACCTGCGCCCCCCCGGCGGGAAGAGAAAACCTGTTAAGCCTCACCACCCGCGGTTCCCCCGGGCTCCCCAGCTCCCGCTCCGCCTGCCTCAGCCGGGAAGTCCAGCTGTTCCTGGTCGGGGTACCAGGAGAGGTCCACCCCATGGTCCCTCTCCAGATCTTTGATCTCCAGTGTTAGCTCTTCGTGGAGAGGGTGGGCAAGGCGTACTCCTTGAAGTACCTCTCCATGGCCCCAGGTGGGGTCGCGGCTGCCTCGCCGCGCGGATGAGGTCGGCGGAGGCCATGTAGTACGCGAACTCCCCATCACGACCGGATCCTCGGGTCGGGGGATGACAACCGCCTCCGGGTCGCATAGGCCGCGGCCAAGAGGTGCTCGGTTTGGCCAGCCTTTCTTCCACCCCTGACCTTCTCGCCCACTCGGCCGAGCGCGCCTCCTCGCGGCTCTAGTCTCTTTCCTCTCGGCACAGGCGGCCGCGTCTGTTCAGCCTTCAACCTCTCCGCGGCCGACCTCTCCACTCTGCCGCCTTCTCGGCCTCCAGCCGCTCTCGGACGGCCGCCACCGCCTTCTCCCTCAGCGCGGCCGGGCGGGCGACCTCCTCCTTCGCCGACGGGCCACCTCGGCCTCTCGCTCCCGGATGGCCGCGCCGCGCGCCTCTCGGCTTCGGCCCTGGGCTTCTCGGCCGCGGCCCGTGCTTTCTCGGCCTCCTTCCCTGCCCGGTCCCGCTCCCGGCGAACTTCCCGGCTCCTGGCCACCTCCCGGTCCCGTCCGGGTCTGTGCACCGCTCTAGCACGGCGGCACTCAAAGACCCGGGACTCAGGCGAGCAAGAGGGCGCTCTCCGTGTTCCAGAAGAATCCGCGTCCACATCGGTCGTCATGGCCGACGGCATCTTCTCCATGGCCCGGATAACGTAATCCGGAAGCTCGTCGGGCCCGGGTCTCGCGGGAGGTAAGGAAATCCACCACGGGAGGAGGACGCTTGCGGCCACCGCCCAGAACTCGAAAAGAGAATCCTTAGCATTTCCCCAAACATCCAAAACCCGGGAGGATAAGGGAATATAACTTACTCCTTGTAAAGGGCGGGTCTCGCCTCAGAAGGAATGATCGTCCCGGTCCCGCCCCGCTCGGCTTCGGGCGCTGAGCCGGATCGCTGCGGCGCCGGGGGGCTCTCTTCGACTCGAGGCCGCTTACCCTGACGGCGGGCGGACGGGCCTTCCACAACCTCAACCGAGGTCTCCCTCACTCTGCGCGCCCCCGGGGGGGCGCTGGTCGGCTCGGCTCCCGAGGCCCGAGCGGGGCATCCACCACCCGATCTGGACTCGGGATAACTGGGTTCGGCGGGGGAGGGGCAACAGTTTCTCGGCGGCGGGCTCGGCGGGCGGGGGCGAGGGCACACCTTCGGGACGTGCCCGGCTGCCTCCTCATCTCGCCGACCTCTCCCCCCCGCGGGCTTGCTCGCCTTCCTTACGCGGACCTTCGCCCGGCTGAAGAGATCGGGCACCGCCGACATGATGACGGAGTGGGCGGAACGGAGCGGAGGATAGTTAAAACCTGTCACATTCGAGACAATTAGTTCTCGCTGGCCGCGGAAGCAGACATAAAGGCACCTAGCTTAAAGTCGAAAGTTTTACCGGCGTCCCGGCGGAGATGGCGGGGAAAGCTGAAGAATCGGGACTTGAACCTCGATTCGTCGTTGTTAACCGCCGAGCACTTCCGATCGGCAAACGGGATGAGGGTCAGCTTGGCGAGTGCGAGCCGGAAATCGGTGTACAGCTCTCCCTCTTTGGGAACGAACAACTCTGCAAAGGGGAGAAAAAATTAGATCAGTAATAATTGTCCGAGTTTAAACAAGGGAATCGTACTCTTGGGCTTGTGCCGAAAGGCGGATGGAACGTCCAGACTAGAATCGAAGTCGACATCGGGCGACTGCCAGGCCCCGCTGATAAAAAACCACCTCCGGTGCCAGTCTCGGAGCTTGGAGGGAATCCCATTGAAAAACGTCCCACCTGCGAGCCCGTATGAACAGCTCTCTTGACTCCGACAGGTGAAAATGAAGTTCACTTCGGCCGGGAGTCGGCATTCGGCTCTGACAACTTCCCTTCCCCACCTGACAAACAGCGTGAGAAGGTTCATCCACCCGTTGGGATGAACCTGAAAGGGCGCGACATTCCAGGCCGCGAATAGATGCGAGATATTGGGGTGAAGAGGAAACCGGAGCCCCGCCTCCATCATGTGGTAATTCACGGCGAGCATCCCTCGCGGGGCTGATCGGGCCTCTCATCCTCGGCAGGCACAAAGAAATGCACGTCGGAAGGGACTGCCATCTCACCCGCCAGTGGCCAATCAGCCTCGGACACCGAGCTCCGCCTCGCCTCGTCGTTGGCCGGCCACTCGAGGCTTCGGCCGTTCGGAACATCCGCGTGTCCGCTCCGGCGGCGTAAGGGTGCTCCCGCAGATATTCCCGATAGTCAAAGGTGGGGGCCGGCCCCGCCAGCCTTATCAACATATTGCTCCCGGGCGGAGTAGGCGAGGTGACCTTCACAGAGGTTTGCTTGCTCGCTTCTTGGTTGGTCTCCTCGACCAACTCTCTCGCTCTCCTCCCGGGAGCTTGGAAACCGTAGGGCCCAGGGCAGGCTGGAGGGGTCCCGCCGCACTCCGGGGCGGTCCTCTCGTCGTCGCTCCCCCGGAGGAGAAAAAGCTCGGCCACCACCTCCGCCGCGCCCTCTCCCAAATCAACATCGGGCCGGGGCATCCCCGGATCCTCGCCGATCCTCATGCGATATCGATACCTAAATCGGCGAGGCCGGCGAATGGGGCGTCCCCAGCTGCCCCATGACTACCTCCACTGGTGGAGGCGGCACTTGGCCCCCCTTCACGGCCAAAGGTCCGATCCGGAGCATCTCGATCGGACAGCCCGTATCTCCGGGTGGCGTCTCGCCATCCTCCCGGGATGATTCTCCTCTCACGGTGGTTCCACGCGACGGCGCCGCCGACCAATCCCTCGGGAAGAAGCCCTCTCGATCTCACCATATCAAACGGAGAAAATGAAAAGGCAAACGGAAAAGAAGAGATTTTTCCGGGAGATAAAGGAAAATTACCGTTCAAAACGCCGGGTTGGAAGCTTGGACAATGAAGAACGGAGAAATGCACCAAAACCTCTCGAAGAAGCTACGAAAATCGCTCACAACGCTCACGAAAATTACACAGGTAAGAAGTTTAAAGTGATGAAGGAGACTCCTATTTATAAAAAGCGGGAAGGACCTCCTCGCAAAATCCCCGAAAACCTTTCGACTGCGGGGCAAAAACGCGATTATTTTCGCGAAAGGTCGTGACCGCTCCTGGCACCATGGGGGCATGCCACGTGTCCGCGCGTGGTGGTTAGAGGTAGTCACCTCTAACGGCCACGCGCCCTGCCAAAAAATCGCTTTTGCGGGGCACGTGGGGTGAATGACCCTTGTCGATCCAACCGCCATTTTCTCAAGTCCAAATCCAAGTCCCATCAGTGAAAACCCAGGGGGTACTCGGCAGGTGGGAACTCGGCAGCAAAGGCGAACAACTCTCCAAGAGACCAGCTCGGCCTCCGAACTCCCTCAGAGACCGAACTGTGGGGCAATTGTTGTATGACGATTTATTCGCCCCTTGGCCCAATGGCGACTGGGCCGGCCCACCCGAACTCGGCGCGGCCCAGAGGATCTCGGCCCCATCAACAATCGACCCGCCGGGGCATGACGAACCGATCCGGCGACGTCTGGGAGAGCTCGGCCCGCCCGGGTGGGCTCGGCCCGGCGGAAGATCGGCTCGCCGGGGCCAGGTAGGCAAACTCGGCCGGGCAGGTCGGACCCTCCGGGCCACGCCCACCGAGGATCCCGCTCGCCTGGTCGAGGCCGGCCTGCCCATCTGGCAAGCCGAATGTTCCCTCGGGCGACAAAGTCACGGCAAACCGGATGGCGGGCGCGGCGAGGACCCCGCCATCCAGGCTCGGCAAGGGCGACGCCTTGTCATCCACGCCACGCCCGAAATGGTATCAGGTACAAGATATCGACTCCATTGAGAGGTCAACTTATCCTAGAAAGGCAAGAATATCCCTCAAATGTCGGAAGATCCCCGCCGGGGGACACTGGGCGAGGATGTGAATGGCTAGCCGTCTACTCTGCGAAGGGCGGGTACATCTCAATTAATAGGAGATGGTACAAAGATTTATGTTGATTTGTACTTTATTGTACCTTGGGGCTGCAAAAAAGGCAACCAAACCCATGTATAAATAAGACCTATAAAGCACAATAAACGGATCGAAAAAAATCCATCCTTAGCACGGACTAACACTCCCAAAGAAACCTTTTGTTCTTACTTGCTTTCCTGCTTTAAGTTCCTCATTTATTGCTCATTTATTGCTCATCATTTCCATTGATTGTTCTTGGGTGTTTATCATAATAAATGCTCCAATCAATATTGTTTTAACCGATCAGAAGCCACATTAATCACTCATAAATATTTCGGTTAACAACAGTATGCATGAACTAAAGAATAACGACATTTTGTGTAAAATTAAGGATATTGTGAGTGTGGGGTTAATAAAAATTCTTTATTTTTAGAATGTGTAAGTTATTTTGGGACGAAATAAGAAAAATATGCAAATTATTATAAGATGTAGAAAGTATTACTTATGGAACTAGTCATTGTTATGAGTTAATTCTATAATAATTTACGATATTTAGATCAAATATCAATTTAATTTCAATTCGGTATTATAATAAGAAAACTCAATTTTTTATATTGTTGTAATTCGGTACATATTTTTTTATTAGTATCAAATAATTTAATCACGTTGTTATACCAAAAGTTGAGATTTTTTTTTTTATGTCAAAAAAAAAAAGTTGAGATATTTTTTTTTTTTTTTTTTATCAGACCGCAAACATCAAAATTTAGACTTTTTTTTTTAATTATAATTTTTAAAGTTATGATTAAACTGATGCTATTAAATATAAAAATTGTGAATTAATATTAAACTTAACCCTTTTGTTATATAAAGAAAGCTAAAATATCACTTTCAACTAACCACAATTATTTTTAAAAAGTGTATTCTCTATATTTTTTTTTCTCTGAGCAAGTCACAATAGGCTCTGAAAAATGCTAACGCTGTGGTTCAATTTTTTGAGTATATCTCACGCAGAATTTAACGGCCCGCTTAGTTGAGGGTAATAGAAGTAGGAAATGTGAATGACTGGTAATAGAAGTAGGAAATGGGAATGACTCATTAATCATTCTCATTGATGATACTTGATAATAATTATAATTTGGAATTGATATAAAAATAAAATAATCACTAATTTATTTTGATTACATAACCTCCCTTTTATAATTAATCATTTAACAATCATTCATTTTTTCTCCGCTCAACTTTTTTTTCGCTCAAATTTTTTCGTGCTCAACTTTCTCCCAAAATTCATCAATGAGAATGAATCACTAGTCATTCTCATTACCTATTTCTAATACCCCCAACCAAGCGGCCCCTAAATGTATTTTTAAATATTCAATATTGTTTTTATTAAATAATTACAATTGACACATAAACCAAATTAATATGAGATTGACACATCATTAAAATTAACTCTCTATTAGTATAATAGAGGATAAAATAACATGTGTACTTAAATTATTCTAAAATTGACACATAAGCCAAATTGGATGATTAATGGAAAAACTTATCATACTATTTGAAAATTTTAAAATATCTTGATTAAAAGTATTAAAAATTTAATTAGAGGTATCAAGAATCAGAGTCAGTGGTATCATATTATTGTTTATGAGTATCAATAACAATTAATTTTCTTACTAACTAAATTATTCATATTTAATATAAAAATACATTATTATAATATTTAAGTTTAAAATATTAATCTTTCAGAAAAAAAACATTTAAAGTTTTAAGTATTTGAACAAAAATATAAAAAAATAAATATTAATTCATTAAATTGTAGAGTAAATTTATATCATTAATCATATTTATATAAAACTTAATTCTCAACATTACTTTTAACTCTCCCTCAAATAACTCAATATATATACTACACCATATGTCATTACTTTTTCCATATTAAATAACTCTCTTATTAAAATTGAAAAATTACCCTACCCTCAGTAAAAAAAAAATTAATAATTTATATTATTAAACAACTCATACATTAAAACATGTGTGTCACTTTGGGCATGGATCGACAAAGGGAGTATCTTTTTTGGTAGCTTTAAATATTACATATTTTGATATATATCTTATCTCGAAATTATTATAATTTCTTATTAATAGTTAATACACATAATTCGTGTTAAAAATATTAATAAACATGTGATAAAACACCAATGTAAAACAGGGTATACAAAGTCGATAATATAAAATTTCGTTCATTTAAATATTGAAGTTAATAAAACAAAAAAAATAATTAAATAGTGATATATAATATTTTGTTTTTTTGTACATTTGGCTGGATCAAGCTTATACGCATCAATGCGTGAGACATTGTTACAACACTTTACTTAGGCTTTCCCCCATTATACAAGCCTCTCTTTTCTTGTTCATTTGATGCCTTGCATCATCTTACAAGCTACGCTTCGTTTCAACGTCGCACTTTGGTTACTCTTTGACTTCTGCCTCTCCCCCGTCCCCACTCCTCGCCCCGTCGGGTTATGGAGTTTGATCGACTGCATATCATCCTCCAATCACAACGACCCAATTGATTCGATGTCCTGTCGGGTTATGGAGTTTGATTGACTGCATATCATCCTCCAATCACAACGACCCAATTGATTCGATGCTCTGTCAGGTTATGGAGTTTGATCGACTACATATCATCCTCCAATCACAACGTTATTGAGTTCTTGATTTATGGAGTCGATCGACTGCATATCATCCTCCAATCACAACGACCCAATTGATTCGATGTCCTGTCGGGTTATGGAGTTTGATTGACTGCATATCATCCTCCAATCACAACGACCCAATTGATTCGATGCTCTGTCAGGTTATGGAGTTTGATCGACTACATATCATCCTCCAATCACAACGACCCAATTGATTCGATGTCTTGTCGGTTTATGGAGTTTGATCGACTGCATATCATCCTCCAATCACAACGACCCAATTAATTCGAGTTTGATGGACTCTTAATAATACGTCCCCGTTTTTTTGGGTATAATAATCATCTGATTCATTGTTCTTTAGATCACACAAAAATAGTAAATCAAAATGCATATTCATTCTTGACGAATTGAGTTAACGTATATATTTATATTTTTTATATTTAATTTTTATTACTTTTTCATAATTGTAAATTAATTTCGGGTGATGTATTCACTCCCAAGTAAAGCACAAGCTAGAACACCCAATTTTTAACTTTCAACTTTACCTTTGTTTGTAAAATTAGCACAATTGTAATTTGTTGCTTTAATTTTCTTCCCAAACATAGCTGAGCTTCTCTTTTAACTTTTCCTTTTGAATATATCATTATTATTTTTTTTTATTACTCCCTCCGTCCCGAAAAAAAATTTCATAGGGCACAAGAATAAAAGAGTAATGATTGAAGTTTTGAAAGGTAATTTTATAAATTTTTATGTATAAAATAAATTTTTTTATTGAGTTATGTGTATATGAGAGTAAAAAGTAATAACATTTATGTAAATTGGTGAAAATTACGAGGGTGGATTTTATAATGGGTTTCCCATTTTAAGGGTGTGACCATATGAAAATTATATATTTATAATGAGACGAACGAAAAAGGAAAGTGCGGAAACTTTTATGAGACGGAGGGAGTATTACTATTATTTTAATGAATACTTATTATTGGCAAATTAAAGAATGCACAACTTTAATTATACTATATATGATACGATGAATTAATCTTGAAGTACTTATATAGTATAAAAGGAGCACATAAGAAGCTTTAAGAACTTAGAGTGCACCAGTACATAGAGCAGAGATCTCCTCTTTACTTTACCCCCTTTTCTTTAGAAGCCTTCTCTCTCTCTCTCTCTCTCTCTCTCTCTCTCTCTCTCTCTCTCTCTCTCTCTCTCTCTCTCTCTCTCTCTCTCACACACACACAATGGTGAAGGTGTTCGGGCTTGGCCACCTGTTCATGACGGTGTTCCTCCACTGCTCCGCCAATTTCATGGTGATTCCGGCCATCACCGACGTCACAATGGCGGCGCTTTGCCCGGGAAAAGATGAATGCTCATTAGCCATATATCTCACCGGAGCTCAACAAGTGGTACGTTCGTCTACTATACGTAGTACTCCTCCCATTCTTTATTTTAAGGTCTCGTTTGATTGCCATTATAGATAATACGTGAATTATAATACTTATATTTGTAATACCAGTCTATTTGTCAATATTTTGTTTGGTTTCAGAAAATTCAATTAAATAATTAATGATTAGTTATCAATATTATGTTTAGTATAAAGTATTATAACTAGTATTAATTTATTTTAGACAAATTTGTCCTTCTTATAAATAAAATAAAAATAAAAAGAGAAGGGTGTTTTGGTATTTTAAAATTTAATACATGTTGGACTAATAATAAGTATTATAAATACCTGATAAGACTTGAAATCTATAATCCCATATAATCAGTATTATTGGGTTCATGCTTAATAACGGGCTGCAAGTATAAGCTATACAACAAACCAAACAAGTGATAAAGTAGTATTAGGGATCAATAAACACCTTATAAAGGAAACCAAACAAGGCCTAAATGTACTATTTATCTTATTTGCAATTTTTATATTAATTAATTATATTATTTTTTAAATTTATTCTTAAAATATTTTAAGCATTATAAAAGTCTTATATAGAACTTTAGAACAACTAATTAAGTGTTTATAGCTCATTGATACAAAATCAAAATGACATGCATTTTGAATTGCGAGAGTAATTAATATTACTTGATCATTCATCATCTTATTGTAAAATTATCTATATGTGATTCATAATTAATATCATTTTCTTGTGAATTATATTTACTAATTGTGATATGAGAAAAGCTAAGCTGTCTTTTTCTAATAATAACTCACTCAACTATATTAAGTCCAATCAGCTTTATTGTCATATGAAATATAGAATTATTTTACTGCATTAATTAGAAGTGGTTTAATTTTCTTTTCTTAGTTTGTTTTCACCATTTTGGGCACATTTCTTCATCAGTTGGCAACTACTGAAATTTTCTTCTTCAATGATATTCTGAATCTTTTGTCATATGTGTCCATCATCATGTGCTAATTTTTCCTCTAATCTGAAATTTTTAAAAATTGCACAATTCTTAGGAAAAGGAAAAAAAAAAACAATTAATATTTTTCCTAATTATAAGCCTCGTTTTTGCAACTACTTAGATCAAATAGCAGTAGCACTATAGCAGTTTAAGTTGTGTTTAGCAAGGCCTAAAATGGTAAAACTTAAGCAAAAACAAGAATTAGGTTAACTAATAGAGGGTAAAATGTCATTATCCGTCAAAGAAAACATTCTGAACAAGATTAATTAGTAATGTTCCCCGTATGTGAGATGATTTCTCGGTGAAATGTACTAGAAAATTAAATAAATAAATTGATATTATAGTCTTTGGCTCATGCTCAAATTTTGGGTTTAAATTTAATTGAAAACAACTCCACTCATGTTCTCTTCCATCTCATTTTTTATTGCTCAATCCAAAATATTACAGATTTTAATGAGAAAATTGTTTATTAATACTAAAAATGTAAGGTTGAGGGTAAATAAGTCATTTTAACTTTATTAGAGGAAAATTGCTTTAGTTTGGGAGGGTAGAGTGATAATTGAGTGACATGATCATATGTAAATAAAAGATGTTTGTAAGAGTTTAGTTTGAGAGGGTAGAATTACTTTTTTGCCATTTTGAATATGAGAAAACAAAAATAAGACATCCGTTTTTTAATTTTAGGCAATCTAAAATGAGACAGAGAGAGTATTAAATTATCAACTCGACGGTCTTCTCCCCAGAGAATAGAGATTAAGATTTCGACCCACGAGTGAAAGGGAGTGTTAGAGAATTAAATAAATGAATTGATTTCACCTCTATACTATAATGTTAAAACGACATTTCAAATTATACTTTGTTTCACTTTGAGATGGTCCATGCATATTCTAAATATTAAAAGATAAGTTGATGATATATATATATATATATATATATATATATATATAAAAAGTTGAGAAGATTAAAATTAACTGATAAAAAAAAAATAACTTCGCTTGCAAGGTAGGATTTCTCTTAACATCACTTTCTCAATTCTGCCGACCTTTTCAGACTTTCAGGCTGAGATTCATTCCTTTTTTTTTTTTTTAAAAAAAATTAATAATTTTTTTATGACAAAAATAAAAGAAAAATTAAACTAATTAGTAAGATAAGATTCCAAGTATCAATTGTACATGCTTGTTCGGAAGGACTAATTTATAGCATTAACATAATTGAATATATAGATGTATCATAAATTTATTTCATATATAGGCACTCTATACTCCAATATTTAATAATTAAGAACTCATGATTTCCACTTACAAAATATCGTCCGTGCTACAATAGATTGTCCATTTTATAAAAGAAAATAAGCACTCTTTCCATTAAAAAAATTTAGTTTTGTTTTTTACACAAGTTTTAAGAAATACTAGTAGTTTCATGTGTAAAGTAGAAATGTTGAAATGTATTATGAGATATTATGGGTCCATTAATAAATAAAGTCAATGGTATTTTAAGTAATTAAATTGATATTTGAAGGACGAGGATAAATATTAGTAGGGCTAATTTCTTTATACAGACTAAAAAGAAAAATAAAATTAAATTATTTGGATGGAGGAAGTATCATTTTAGCTTTATTTTCCTTTCTACTTCTTTTATTTATGAAAATATCATTATAAAATAACTTTATTACATATAATATTAATAGACAACTTTCATATTAAAACTGGTGATGAGTCAAATGGACAAAATAAATTCTCCAAGTCTCCTTATATACTGGTGATGAGTCAAATGGACAATTAATTGTAACCAGGTGGTTAGTCCATCTGACCACTGAGTTTCTCACTTTAGTGGAAGAATCAGGTTCGATTCCCTTTAGGAATGAATTCCTTTATCGATAAAAAAAAAAATGGATAATTAATTGTGAGATTGAGAGTATTTTTTTTTTTCTAATAAAAATTGTCCCTTGGTAAGCAAGACACACGAAGTGGAAGCCCACACTTATATTAGTAATTGAGAAGGCATGTGATATAAGCAATGAAGCATTTGCGTGCAAAAGTTCATTAAGTGCGTCATGGGTGTATAAAAGTTCACTTAGAGTGCCATGTTAAATTTAATTCTTTTTCAAATCTGGGAAGTTTCATTGTGCCACCTTTCTACTTATGTCCAATTTAATTTCTGCAATTTTTCTCTTTCAAACATTAACAATCTTTTTTTTTTTTTTTTCATGGAAAATTCATGCAATAGATATTAAAATGTGTGTGTGGGTTTTGTTGGACATCTCTGATCTCCTACGTTATTTTGGGAGATTATAAATTTTAATATTGGTGGTATCAAAAAAAAAAAAAAAACTTTTTGTGAACATTAATAATATAGTCTTTTCTATTAAAAAAATATCATACGAGAGAGCACACAAATTAAAAAAAGTGAAAAAAATAAAGATTTGAGAGCAGTTTTATAAAACTTTATATATAAATTAAAAATGAATTAAATTGTGTATTATGTGTGAAATGATATTTTGTATAAAATTAAGAATATTGTGAAAACAAAACTTATGAAGAGTTTTTTTTTTTTTTTTTTTGGAAATGATTTATGAAAAGTTTTTTATTTTTTTATTTTAAAGGTGTAAATTATTTTAGAACGGATGAAATAGAAAATGTAAAAACTTTTTTGGGACGGAGGAAGCACGTAAATGCCACGCCAATAATTATGATACTTTAAATTTTAAATTGTATTATGCATCGTGATAGCACATTCTTTCATTTACTATTGTATTATATAGGTTGTTGTACGGTCAATCCATCTTTTTTTTTTTTTGTTTGTGGGGGGGGGGGTGGGGGCCGGGAATGGTGAGCAAAGGTATATAATGTATAAGTCTCATTGGGTGGTTGCTGGTCAAAATCTTCATATGCTTATAATGTAGGGAGTAGGGACCTACCTATTTTTCAACATTAATCCATAATCATGTACAAGAATTGTCTATACAAATAATTTAGAATCTACATATTTTTATTTTTCCTTTTTTGAATTTAGGTATTCAATTTAATTTGTACTTCACTAATACTAGTGTATGTCTCTACCTAGCTATATATTAAATAAATTATTATTTTGCACATAATAATAATGTACAATAAAATACAAGATGAAGGTGTATAGAGTAAGAGTTTGGGGAATTATAACATTAGGAAAGGATATATATTTGAAAGGAAAAATAAGTCATCAAGGCATGAAATTTTTCTTTATTTTTCATGTAAACCTATATATATGGCTATATGCATCAAGCATGATGGTTATTAGGATATTTATATAAACAAATAAATTTTTATTTTTTTTAAATTTTTAGATGATAATAAATTAATTTTCAACTGTTCCAATACTTGTTAAATTCTACCAAATGTGCATAATTTGCACTGCATAAAAGTAATATGTGGATATCAATTGTAATTGGCATATCTTTTTCTTTCCCTTTCACTTTTGTTTTTTTCTTTTTCTCTTTAATTTCTTTACATGTACGATCTTGCAAATTTCATGTTAATATTAGAATTTAATCCTTTTTTCTGATGATCAATTTTTTTCTTTTTTTAGTTTTCTTGTTGACCATCTTCTGTCATAAGGCAAACTGGGAACTTAATTGTTTTGAGAGTATTAATTATTTCATGAAAAAGTATTAGTTATTTTAATATAACATATTAATTGTTTCTTTAAATGGTATTAGTCATTCACAAAAAGATATTAGTTTTTTTTACAGAATAAAAAAAATATTATAATTGATTAAAAGATCCTAGAAGAGTTTTAGGTTGCTGAAAAACTGATAGCCATTATGTACTCGTTATTTGGGTATTCCTCATACCCGGTTAGATTTATAATATATTTTTTTCCTGGTTAAAAAAAAAAGTTAGTGTTGATAATAATAAATTCTGAAAATTACACTAAATGCACAATGCATTGTAGTAACGTGAGATGAAATCCGTGCTCCAAATAATGAGTGTACGAATTTAAAATCGGTGTCCCAAATATATACTTAGACTCGACGAATATAAAAATAAAATATTTGACGAAATGGTATAGCTCAAGTAGTTAAAACTCCACTACCTATGATCCAAATGTCATGGATTCGAGTCACTCTTTATCCGATAAAAAAATAAATAAAAATAAAACATTTAGATAAATGTAGTATCCCTATTATACTAATAGGAAGTTTAAAATTGCTGAGGTGTCGGCTTTTGGTTGATTTCGCTCACGTGTCGTCTTTTGGTTCATTTCGCTTACGTGTCGTCTTCTTGCTGACTTAATTTACTTATGTGTCAATATGTTATATATGTTAAGTTTATATTAAATTCCTAATAAAATAAATAAAATTTAAAATTTATTATAATTAATATTCTTTCCTCAATTCACATAAAAATGTATTCTATACTGAAATTTAAAATAATTTTTTTTTGAGAAAAAATTTTAAAAATTTTTATATTTTATATAATACGCGTATTTGGAAATGATAATGATGAGATAGTATTGTATTTGGTGCAGATAATAGGGCTGGGATCGCTCATGGTAATGCCACTCGTTGGGAATCTCTCCGACATTTATGGAAGAAAAGTCATGCTTACCGTTCCCATGACTCTTTCCGTCTTTCCACTTGGTAAATTCATTTCTTTACTTAATTAATTATATAGAATTATTTTATCGTGAAATTAATTTATAAATTAATTATTTTAAAATGTTAAATTTTTCTTAATAAAATAATTATATATTTTTAATAAAACAATCAGTATCATTTAAACTTAATATTTTAAATAGTTAAAATAACTACTCCATTCGTCCCGTAGTTTTTTATCATATGTGAAATGACACACAAAATAAGAAAGTGGAGTAAATAGTATGATTTTGAGGGATAATTTTATAAAATTTTATGTATAAAGTAAATAAATGAATTGGATTGTATGCAAGCACGAACTCAATAATGATATTTTGTGTAAAATTGATGATATTGTGAAAGTGTAGTTTATTGAGATTTTTCATTTTAAGATTGTAAAAAAGAAAGTCATGTACGTGAAAGTGATCGTAGGACGAATGTAGTAATATTTTTAAACGAAACAATTAATATTATCCAAATCATTGTCACATTGAAATTTATTCACACAAGATTTTTCAATAATTATAATTATATTATCATTTACATTAATTGGATAATTTGATCTAATTAATATACTATTCTCCTCTCTTGATTTACAAGTTATAGTAGTTGATGCCTATGATTTTTTTTTTTTTTTGTTCAAAATGTCGACGTTTAAGATTATTACTTAACATGGGTTTGGTTGAGACTAAGACTTTAGAGATATCATATATTTGGCATTTTTCTTTTCCTTTGCAATAAAATCAATTGACTCATCATGAGACAAAGACATAAGAGATAATTATTTGGTGAGTTTTTTTCCTTTGCAATAAAAAGCAATTGACTATTAAGTCAAATCCAAACCCCCTCAAATTATGATTTATGTGACCACATACCTCAAAAAAAAAAAAAAAAAAACACACACACACACACATATATATATATATATATATATATATTGAACCAGTTTTATTGTGAAATATTTTGTATGTATTTTTAAATAATTATTTTATTAAAAAATATTAATTTGATAGGAATATTATATAATGAAAACAATTAGTATTGTATAAGTTATACAATAAAATTGGTTTACAAAATATTTACCGATAAAAAAAAAAATGGTTTACAAAATAACTCCAATATGAATCATTTACGTTTTAATTGCTGAATATTAAAATGAAGAAATGAGTGAAAATGACGAAAGTTAAATAAAATTATTACAAATAGGTTCAAAAAGTAACCCAAAATTGCAAATAGGTTCATTGTAGAAATATTTTTAAACCTATCTATAATTTTGAAATTTTTTTTTTAAATCTAAAAATAGTTTTCTATTTGATAAGAATATTTGCTATAATTAAAACAAAATAAATTCGTATTTGCCTTATGAGTTTTTTCTTTCAAGTAATGGTTTATCAAAACACTATCTAGTTAAAAAAATTGATTTACAAAATAACTAAGAAATCCAAAAGAGAAGGAATATTATCATTTATGTTTTAATTGTCTGAATATTAAAGATTCAGAAAAGAAGAAATGAGCAGGAAAGAAAAAAAAATTAAATAAAAAAATTACAAATATCTACTTCAAAAAGTAACCCAAAAAAAAAATCTACTTCATTGTGCAAATATTTTTAAACCTATTTGATGGGTTTTAAATTTTCAATTTTTAATACAAAATCAGGCCAATTTGGAAGCCCAAATTATCTGTAATTCTTCCGAGCCCAAGATTATTTTTTGAACTGGGCTCTTTGTTGTAAAAATAATAACTAAAAAATAATATGTGGAGAGTTTGCCTTTATTTCCAGTTTTTTCCAAGTTGACTTTCAAGTAATGGTTTATCATAACACTATCTAGTTACAAAGTTTGTTTCGAATTCATTCAAAGTGCGGAGAATAAAATCGCACAATATTTCTAAGAGAAGGAATATTATGTGTAGAGGGATGGTTTAACAATGGAAAGTAAAAGTAGACTCAGAAAAAAGAGAAATAAAGCAGGAAAAAGAAAAAGAAAAAAAAAATAAGAAAGAAAGAAAAAACGTTGTACCAATGTCAACTACTTTTTTTTTTTTTTTTATCCAAAAGAAAAATCATTTTATTGCATCAAAAACAACAAAAATACTTAAAACCCTGAATGGGTAAATAACTAAAATAAAAACTTCAATTTTAAATTCAACTTTTTAGCCAAATACGTTCGTCAATTTGGAAGCCCAAATTAACTGTAATTCTTCCGATTAGCCCAAGTGATTATTGTTTTGAACTGGGCTGCAAGTTTGTGTAACAATAATAACTCGAACAAAATAATATGTGGAGGGAAAAAATAATTAATTGATGGTATGCACCACATCGATATGTGTAATTTAGTAGGATGGAACATCAAATGAAATACGAAAAGTGAAATAAAGGAATCGAACTGATAATAAAATATATTTTTAATTTTTTGTCTTTAATTTTATTTCATTTTAGGACTAATTGTTGGATTGACATTAGGGTTTATTTATGGGTGCAGTGATATTGGCGTACAGCAGAACAAAAATTTACTTCTACGCATACTATGTGCTCAAAACTCTGATTGCCATGGCTACTGAAGGAAGTGCTCAGTTTCTTGCCCTTGCATACGTGGTAATGCTTCGTTTTTAAGAATTTTTTTTCCGTCCCATAACTTTACCACGTTTTGGTTTTAGTTCTATTGACTTTTAAATTTTGATTTTCATCATGTAACTAGCACTCTTTTGATTTTTTGGTGCCTTTGACTTTTAAATTCTGATTTTCATCCTATAACTTACATGAATCAAAATCAACAAGTACTAAAAGTGTGTAAGTTATTGGACAGAAATCAAAATTTAAAAGTGAAAAGGACCAAAAAAGTTGAAAGTACGGGAGTCACAGGACAAAATTGTATTTTAAAAGTCAATCAGGACCAAACCAAAAATTAATGAAGTTACCGAACAAAAAAAAAAAATTTCCCTCATTTTATCTCCAACCTAATATTTTAAAAAATAATTAAAAATTAACATATTCTTTTTTTTTTTTTTTTTTTTTTTCAGGCAGATAACGTTCCAGAGGGAAAAAGGGCAGCAGTATTTAGTATTATGTCGGGCTTTGCATCTGCTTCCTTTGTCTTAGGGAATTTTTCGACTCGGTTTCTCTCCACTTCAGCCACATTTCAAGTATTCTTAATCATCTTCCTTTTACACCTACAATATACATTCTAGTATTTTTTTTAGTACAAGGAATAGAGATGTTAAGTTAAAATCATTGTCTTTTTACAAATTGCAATCTAATTAAAATTTTTAATTAAGTTTTGGCAAACAAAATTTATATTTTAAAAAAATATATATATAAATTGCAATTCGAACTTTCGAGCAGATTGATTCTTGTCTTTTGGGTAGTTTTTAGGCTGACAACATGGTTTTGGATAGTAATTATGGTGAACGACATTATTTGGGGTTTAAATTTTTGCCAAGTAGAATGACACGTAAGAAATTGACAAGATTTTGTCCGGAAATTCGAATTGCATTTCTTTTTCTAAATTGAAGTTGACAAAGTATTAGTTTGATCGTAAATCTTCTTTTAAGAGTGTTAGTTTCGCTAATAGGGTATTAGTTGTTTTACTAACAGGTATTAGCTGTTTCACTGAAAGGTATTAGTTGTAAATCAGCTTCAAGGTAAAACTTGTTCCCACAATACCAACTATTGAAGTTTTATTTGTCAAAACCAAAAAATTTAGGTAAGAGAATAACTTGCAAAAAGGTGATGATTTTAATAGCAATTTGGCCAAAATATTAAACGTGTTGTTGCCTCCGTAAACTATAAAAAAGCGAACGAGAGTTAGTTTTTCCTAGGTCGTTTAAATTCGACCCTTTTTTGTCATGAACGGTCCGTTTAACATGATGTGTATTTGTGCATAGGTTGCTGCTGCATTGTCAGTTGTATCCTTGGTGTATATGAGAGTGTTTCTTCCGGAATCAATGATGAAGAGCAACATTTGTGGAAAGAGCAGTGAAACTGATTGTCTTCTTGAAAAATATCCATCCAAGAAGTGGAACCTTTACAAAAATCTGCCATCTATTGATGATACTATCTGCTTGTTAAAGACTAGGTCATCTCAATTACTCTTTTTTCTATTCTCTTTTTGGAGGTTAATATCATATTTGGTCACCAAATTTAACCGATATTTCAGTTTTAGTCACCAAGTTTACTCGTCATCAAAAGTAGGTATGAAATTATACATTTTTAATCACTTTTGGTCCGATGTTAGTTGACTGTCAATTAACTGAAGGAGTTACCTTTTTGGGGTGTAAAATGCAAGTTTTTAAAACAATATGCATTTAACGTTAAATATCATTTTTTGTCCACTAACTTAACTCCTATATCACTTTTGGTCCCTAAATTTTTTATTTTGTTAGTCAATTGATGGTCAACTAAAGTTTGGACCAAAAGTGATTTAAAAAGTGAATTTTCAGGGCTACTTTTGATGACAAGTGAAACTTGGTGACCAAAATTAAAATTGATATTTAGTTTGATGACCAAATATGGTATCATCCCCTAGCCTCTTTTCGGTTTAAACTTTTAGACGAGGCGGTCATTTACCGCCAGAATGGATTTAGGATTTCATTTCAAGGGACGATACTCGTTGTATTGTATCAAATTCAAGCGAGGGCAAACCTTTATAATTTAAAAGTCCAAATTTAAAAGTTTTCTCACATATATAGTAGAAAATTTTCGAGATTCAAGGCATTGCAACTCACAATTTCCATATATGTATAACTATTGTGCAGTCCCACCTTCTCAAAAGCAGCAGCAGTTGCATTCTTCATCAATGTTGCAGATGTTGGCCTCTATGCTTCACTCATGGTACAATACTCTGTTCCCCCATTTTCTCTGCTCGATTCTTGAGACTTACGAAAAGGGCACTCTCGTAACTTTACCTACCGTGCAGTATTACTTGAAGGCTCAATTTCACTTTAATAAAGATCAGTTCGCCGACCTCATGATCATCTCCGGAGTAGCAGGCGTGGTGTCACAGGTATGTAAGTCGAGAGCTGGTCTTGTGTAAACCAGTTTTACCGTGCACTTGTTTTGCAACTAATACTTATAGTAAAATAAGTAATACACTTTAATGAAACGACTAATACTGTTAAAAAATATACAAAATGCAAACTAGTTGCACGGTAAAACTAGTTTACACAGGACTTTGCCATAAGTCGATATCAATAATTTCTCGTTAGAGTGTCACGGATGTAACTTATTTGGCTAAAATTTATATTTGATTTCAGCTGATCATTATGCCCATATTAACTCCACTAATGGGAGAAGAAAAGATGCTCTCTATGGGACTCTTTTTTGCAGCCACCCATGTAAGCACATTTACTAATTTTCATGAAAATATGTATTTGAATTCTGTCATGTACAGGACTGTCGTGTGCTACAAATGTTGTGTAATTAAAAAATGTACGATAAACTTTTGTGGTCTATTTTACAGGACGGTTCTGTACAGGATAGGACCCAGATCCGAAAAATATATAAAAGATCATCACAAAAAGTTTTTAATTTTTGAACCTATACATAATTCTTGATTTTCTTGATTGCAGATGATACTTTATAGCGTTGCTTGGGCGCCTTGGGTACGTAATAAAAACATTTAATTGTACATAAGAATTTTTATCTAAAGTGATCTAGCTTATAAATATTTGAAAATTTTGCAGGTGGCTTATGCTGCGGCAGTAATATCCGTTGTGGCTACTTTTGCAGCTCCATGTGTAAGCCTTTTTTAAATATTACAATTGCAGCAAGACAAATTTTTCTATGGAACTTGTTTATCGCATGAAATTGATACCATTACATTTATTTAGTAACATTTATTACTAAATGTATGTAATGGTATCAATTTCATACTATGAACAAGTTTTAGAGATTGACTTTTGAGGAATAATTTTGAAATAATTTTGGCCTCTTAATTTACAGTTGCGTAGTATTGCATCCAAACAAACTGGACCAAGTGAACAGGTGAGCAATTGTGAATTGCTGATTTAGTTGGAATTATAAATTAATGTATATAATTAATATTAAATATATAGTACTTAATAATTTGTTGGATTTAATTAGGGGAAGGCTCAGGGGTTGCATTACAGGCATAAGCTCCTTTGCCAGCATTGTCTCACCTCTTGCTTTCAGCCCTTTAACAGGTTCCTATACATGATAAAACTCGAGAATAAATTTTTTTAAGGATCGTAATTTAATGGGGGTGACAAAATGAGAACTATAACTCTTTATGTTGATTAACTCTTCGAGCTGACAGTTTAGAATCAATAACTTTTAGAAGTCGTGAATTTTGGCCGAATCAGCCCGAATCAAACCAATTAGCCCAATTTAGATTGATTCAAACTCAATTGACCTCAATTCACGATTTTTAAAAGTTATTGTGCATAAATTGTCAGCACAAAAAGTTAAGGTCCTTATTTTGCCGCCCCCTAATTTACGATCCTTGCATTTCGATTTCAAATTAAAGAAGCTCATTGATTCTAATATGATAAAAGAAATCCCTTTTTTTGTGTAGCTCTGTTTCTATCAGATAATGCACCGTTTCACTTTCCTGGATTTAGCATTATGTGCTCTGGCTTAGCTGCTGTAAGTACCAAATTGATCAATTTCACATATAACAATATTTTTTCCGTACATCATCTGCAACACTGATCATCGTATCTCTCATATAGATGGTAGCTTTCGTGCAAAGCACAATGATAAGGCCGCCTGCAGCTACTGAAACGAGTTGCAACGATACTAGCACTAGCACTTCCAGCACAGACGAAGCCGAAGTTTGAAGTGTATATATACTCATGGGAGCTTTACCTCGCGCTATAAATCACAATTCCAATCTTTTTACATAGGAATATTAATATATAATGAAAGCTGATAAGCTAATTTTCATCGCGAGCAAAAGACCTGAAGGATGGAGGTAGCCTAGTTTAAATGAGCTAAAAGATTAATATAGCAATAGACTAGTATATATTCTTGTATTCATTTTACATATATCTACATATAAGTATTAATTGTTTACTTGTAATTTTTTTTTCATCTTCGAATTAGTATCATGTTGGCTGTTCTGTTAGGAATTGTGTAAAGAAAGAAGGAATTAATCCACTAGTATATATTCTTGTATTTATTTTACATATATCTACCTATAGGTATTAATTGTTTACTTGTATTTTTTTTTTCATCCTTCGAATTAGTATCAAATGGCTGTTACGAATTGTGTAAAGAAAGAAGGAATTAGTACATTGTTCTAAAAAGAATTATGAAACTATAGAGCTGAAAAGCTCTCCTTTTTTATTTATGATGCACAACATACATACAAAGCACACAATATATGAACAATGCACGTCAACCTACCAAACTCTTAGGAACCGCTTGGTTTGGGGTATTAGAATTAGGTAATGAGAATGACTAGTGATTCATTCCCATTGATGAATTTTAGAAAGAAAATTGAGCACAAAAAAATTTGAGCTAGAAAAAAATTGAGCTGAGGAAAAATGAATGATTGTTAAATAATTGATTATAAGAGGGAGATTATGTAATCAAAATAAATAAATGATTATTTTATTTTTAAATCAATTCCAAATTGTAAATATTACCAAACATCATCCATGAAAATAATTAATGGGTCATTTTCATTACCTACTTCTAATACCCAAATCATCCATGAAAATAATTAATGGGTCATTTTCATTACCTACTTCTAATACCCAAACCAAGCGGACCCTTAATCTGTACTTATATTTTCATTAAATAGTTTTTTTTACATTTGATAAGTTTTAAAATTTCAACTTGTTAGTAGTCTTTAATAATAAGTAAATTTCATAATAAACTTGTTTGACGAAGTGCATAGAGCTTTGCTAACTTGTTTGAATGTCTTATACTTGTTTGGATTCCAAATCAACGTATATTGAGAATGTAGAGTATTGAAAAAACCAATGAATCTCAAAAAATTTTAGAACCTTTAACTAGAGATTATGAAGAAATCCCTTAGAAACGTAAATGGTGGAATTTCTACACCAATAAATCGTAAGATTTATTATTATTATTTTTTATTTTTGTATTTCGTGTTATTTTTTCAATATTTGCTCAAAAATCATACTTGTGGATAATATTTGCTCAAAAATCATACTTATTAACATGTTATCATGTGAATTTTTTTTTACGGATATCATGTTGAATCTTAATGTTAGTAATATATTTTATAATAAATTAAAATAAAAATATAAAAAAAAACTATATAAAGATTACGTTGTTAATTAAACCATACACACTAATTACTTTTCTAGGATATGATTATTAATAACATCCATTGTTATATATATATATATATATATATATATATATATATTTTATATAAATTTATATATAATATTTTTTAACTATTAAAATTAAATAAACTTACAAACTAAATGTATGAAATAATTTTATGAATGTCGATAGTCATACCCTTTTTATAAACCTATCTTTAATAAGATATAAGGAATTCTATAGTATTCTCTTAAATAGAGTTGAAATGCATAGATCTAGAAGGTCGAAATTTCAAAATCAACGGTTATGAATACATATCTAACTAATTCTTTAAAATTTTTGATAAAATAGATAAGATTTAGACAAAAATTCATATGAGATCGTCTCATATATAAGACAGATCTCACCTCTTAGAAAAGTTTCAAATATATTATCAGTGATCTCAAATATATACTCAGGAGTATCAAATACATGAGACTAATTTCACCCTTCACATATTTGATACATTTTCTTACATATTGCTATAGGTTTTATTATTATTATTTTTTTGGACATTTGTTTTATTTCGAAGAATTTTCTGAGTGGGTTTTTGATAAAATCAATATAATTGTCGTTTGATCAATTTATTATTTTTGATAAACTAATATTCACTGCGAGCAAAAGGCCTGATCCATGGTAGTAGCCTAGTTTAAATGATATAGCAATAGATTAGTACATTTCTTGTATTTATTTTACATATATATATCTACCTGCAGGTATTAATTATTTACTTATGTTTTTGTTTTTTTAATCTTTCAAATTAGAATAAATTGGCGGTTACAAATTGTGTAAAGGAAGAACGAATTAATCCGTTGGAGAAAAAAAAAGTTAATAAAAATTGACAGTGATTACTTATTTAGAAAGAAAAATAGTATCATCAATAATTATTTATTTACTAATGTATTATGCACAAAATCTACATAGTACCTTACCATATATCCTTACTCTTATAAGGAATTATGGAAACTCAGGTTCGATTTCCTTTGAAAACGTGTTATAAGGAATTATGGAGACTCAGGTTCGATTACCTTTAGAAACGAATTATGGAGTTAAAAGATAATTTGAAGAAATCTATATAATGTTTGGGTACTAGGTGAACTAACTATTAACAATTATTCTCTCCTATTCAAAATAAGTGACGTTTTGAACTTTCATTTTCTTTGCAAATTATATGACGTTTTACACTTTTTAATGTAAATTAATTGCATTTTGTTCATATTTATCCCTAAATTCATTAGAATGTGTAGTTAATTGTGTTCTTTTATAAAAGAAGATGTACATTAAGAAATCAACAATTTTATTTATATGTGTGTATTCATCCAAAATGACATATATTTTGAATAGGAGAGAGTAACATTTACCTATAAAAAATATATATATTATTAATTACTAATGTATTATGCACAAAATGTACATAATACCTTATCATATATTGTATAATACTTTTTGTCTTGTTTTATACTCCCTCCGTCCCAAGAAGTTATGTACTTTCCTTTTCGGTCCGTCCCAATAAGTTATGCACTCCTAAAATGGAAACATCACACAATATTAATACCTTCATAATATCTTTTAAATTACAAAAATATCAATCTTATTCTACTTACTTTATTCTCTCTCCTACTTTATCTCATTAAATCACCCAAAATACCCTTACACTTTATCCTCTCTCTTACCCTTTATTCTCATAAAAATCAACAAAATTAATTTTTCTTAATTTCCGTGTTCTAAGAAATGTGCATAAGTTTTTGGGATGGAGGGAGTATTAATATTAAAAGCTCTTTTATTTTTTATTTTTGCTTGAAATGAGCTCTTAATTTATTTTTTGAAAAATATTAACAACACTAAGATACGCTATTTTTTGGACAAGGGCCCACATTTACCTTCAAATATTGTTCCTACACGTGTAAATATAATTCAAAGAAACACCCCCTCCCCTCCCTTCCTTCCCTTTCCCTCCCCTGCCATCTCCTGCGCTGAACATTTCTTAAAACCAAACAATTTCCACTAATCCACCACCACCGGCTCCGGCGGAGACACCTCACCAACCACCATTCTCCGCCACGGCCCCCACATTTTATTGACAGAAAATGGGCGAAGACACATCCGGAATCAACGTGGTGTACCTCCATGGCGACCTGGAGCTTAAAATCATCGAAGCCCGATGCTTACCGAACATGGATATGCTGAACGAGCGAATCCGCCGCTTCTTCACCGCCTTCAAAGTCTGCCGGAAAGCCTTCAAAACCCCCAAACGTCACATCAACACCAGCGCCAAACACTACGACAACAAAAACAAAAACATCATCACCAGCGATCCATACGTCACCGTTTGCCTCTCCGGCGCCCGGGTCGCCCGCACCCGGGTCATTCCCAATTCCCAGAACCCGGTTTGGAACGAGAATTTCAACATCCCCTTAGCTCACCCCGTTTCCCAGGTAACCCCCAATTTCAATGTAATTACACAAAAACGACGTCGTATCCCCTGTTTTTAGGGATTTACCATTTTACAGATCGAGTTCGAGGTGAAAGACAACGACGTTTTCGGGGCGGATCTAATCGGCATCGCCACCGTGCCGGCGATTAGAATCGCCGCCGGCGAGAAAATCGACGAGTGGTTTCCGGTGATCGGGATTCACGGGAAACCGCATAAACCCGATTCCGCCATCCTTTTGCAATTGACGTTCACCCCCTGCAACACAAACCCCCTCTACCTCCATGGAATATCAGAAAACTACGAATTGAAGGAGAGCTATTTCCCGTTAAGGCGCGGCGGACACGTGACGCTTTATCAGGACGCGCACGTGCCCGACGGAATGCTGCCGGAAATTGGGCTGGATGAAAAGCGTGTTTTTGAGCACGAAAAGTGCTGGGAGGATATGTGTCATGCGATTTTGGAAGCGCACCATTTGGTGTACGTAGTGGGGTGGTCGATTTATCATAAGGTGAAGCTTGTTAGAGAGCCGACAAGGCCTTTGCCGAGAGGGGGGAATTTGAATTTGGGGGAATTGCTGAAATACAAATCTCAAGAAGGGGTTAGAGTGCTCTTGTTGGTTTGGGATGATAAGACTTCTCACAGCAAGTTGTTCATCAACACAGTCAGTACATATTATTTATTTTTTTGTAGACACATATATGTATATATTTGTTTTGTCACCGAAATAATTTTATTTCATCTAAAAGTTCGAGTTTACAGAGGGGTGTGCAATTAGATAACTTATACTCCTTCTGTCCCACATCAGTTTTCACACTTTCTTTTTTGGTTTGTTTCAGATTAGTTTTCACATTCTAAAAAAGAAACCCCTCCTTAAACTCCACCCTCACAATATTCATATATTTACACAAAATGTTATTTCTTTTTACACTCAATCCAACCACCTCTCTTACTTTAATAATAAAAGTTTACAAAATTATCCTTTAATTACACTTTTTCTTAAAATGCATGCTCAAATTAGTATGAAAACTAATTTGGAACGGAGGGAGTATTAATTTTCTAACACAATTTTCCTCGTTCATAGGCCGAATTCTCAATTCCACCTTTTGAGATTCTTTCATGGTATCCCTTGGCTCACCCCCAAAACTTGGGTTTGATTTCTACTAGAAACAATTTTACTCGCATTAAATTGTTCACTCGTTAGGCCTCCTCTTTAGAGATAGTTGAAAATTTGGCACATGAGTAAGGGTAGTGTTAGATAATTAATACTATAGATAAATTAATTTCAAGTCTTTCTAAAAGCTCGAACTTTTAGATGAGATGAAATTCTTTCACAGATATATTAGGATTCAGAAATTTTGGAATAGTAAAGAATATGAATTTAGCAAGGTAGGATTGAGAAAAAATATAGTGAAAAAGTAAGTGATAGTGTGATTATTATATATTAAAAAATAAAAGCGTGTGTTATTGGAAAAAAAATATATATATGAAAGAAAATGTAAGACATGTAAATATCATAGATCATGGTTTTGAAATTTAGCTCACGTAATCCTACAAAATTTGGATGTAAAATCTTAGTTTTACCCATTTTAGCAAATTTGTTGATGATTATGGCATTTAATGATGTTATTATTTTTGTGTTTGGGTGCAGGCAGGGGTGATGGAAACTCACGACGAGGAAACTCGAAAGTTTTTCAAGCACTCTTCCGTCACGTGTGTGCTTGCCCCTCGATATGGAAGCAGTAAGCTTAGCATCTTCAAGCAACAGGCATGTTTTTATCATTCTATCTGGCCTTTTCAATCAATTTGTTTGCTATTTTGACATCATTATGTAGATTTGTAGACTTCAAATTTGTTTCTTCCCATAACTTGCTTATTCATTTTTGGTTTCGTTCGATTTAGGTTCAATATTACAAAATTTGTCCAATTTTAGCTTGAAAATAGTTGTAAATTTCAAAACAATGTTATTTTGTGTCATATTAGAATTTAATTTTGAGATTAAAATTGGACAGTAAAAATAAGTTATGAAGTCAAAATTGGATACTCGCGGGACATAAAACTATTTTCAATTTTCAAAGTCAAAATTGGCAATTTTTTATATTAGGGCTAAATAAAAAAATAAAAAAAAGTTGACTTTTTTGGGAAAAAAATTGTATAGTAGAAAAATTGTGTGACCAAAACATTTTTTTTTTTTTTAAATCCGATTAATTAAATGAAGAGGAATTTAATAAGTTCGCCTAGATAGATAAGGAGCAATAGTTAAGAATATAGCTACGACTTTATGATTTGAGGGTTTAAGCTAATTTTAAGAAATTAAAAATTGTTCTTCCTCCGTTCCACATAATTAATGATAAATAATTCTACATCTTTACCCCTAATTAATTAATTTATATTTTTTTCAAAATAATATTTAAATACTAATAATTGTCTTGGTAAATGAGTTGATATAAGCGCAAAGTAGGAAACTAGAGTAAAAAACTTAATCTATAAGAAAATAACTATGGACCTAAACAGTGATTTGTTCACAAAATGTATTTACAACTTCTCTATGCATGCATATATATAGAGACAATTGTAAATGACTATCATATGTATACATTCTTTGTTGTGTTTTAGTCAGGTTGTTGGAACTCTTTACACTCACCATCAAAAATGTGTGATCGTGGATGCACAAGGCAGTGGTAATAATCGAAAGATTACTACATTCATCGGCGGTCTTGATCTCTGTGATGGACGCTACGATACGCCTGAACACAGACTATATCGTGACCTCAACACTGTCTTTTACGACGATTATCATAATCCAACATTTGCTGTAAGTAATATCTCCATGTAAAATATCTCACTCTTTATAGGGGTAAATTGCAGTTTTGTTCCCAAGAGAATGGGTCACTTTTGGTAACTATGTGTGAAAGTGGTTTTTTTTTTTTTTTTTTTAGCAAATTTGGTCCACATTGTTAATTTTTAGGACCAAAACTGCAATTTACTCCATTATCTTTGGATCAAAACTGCAATTTATCATTCTCTTAAGACTAAAGCTGCATTTCCCTTGGGACCAAAAATGTCGAGAAAATGACTGTTTTGCAGACCACATTCTCTTAGGACCAAAAGTGAAATTTAACCCTCTTTGTAGTGTTAATATAATTTTTGGTCTGAAATCTAACGTTTTCCAGTTTCGGTCCCAACTCTTTCACATATCAAGTACATTTTTATTCTCAAATTTGGTCTCACCGTGAGTTTGCCGACGTCCTTAACTGACGGGATCAATAAACTAGAGCGTGCTAAATGTAATTATTAAAAAGTTTTTTGAATTTTTTACATTGAACTGAAAAATGTTGAAGGACCAAAAACTTGATAATAAGTGAAAGAGGTGGACCAAAACTGAAAAAAGGTAAAACATAAGGATAAAATATGATATTACCCTTTCTATGTACTATGATAAAACTTTACCTGTGGTGGTCATTATTTATACTCTTGAAATAGCCAGGAACTAAGGGCCCAAGACAGCCATGGCACGATCTGCACTGTAGAATCGAAGGTCCGGCTGCGTATGATGTGCTAACCAATTTCGAGCAGCGTTGGAGAAAAGCCACTAGATGGTCGGAGATCGGAAAGAAGTTTAAAAAAATATCGCGTTGGCATGATGATGCTTTGCTAAAAGTTGATCGAATTTCGTGGATAACTAGTCCTTCATCCACAGTTCCAAATGATCATCCTTCACTATGGGTTTATGAGAAAGATGATCCTGAAAATTGGAATGTGCAGGTAAACTACGTCTCAAAAAACCAAAAAAAAAAAAAGTATCATTTTTTTATCTGGACTATACTAATTTTATTAAATTGCTATCTTATTTTTTTTTCCGATTGCATCCTCTATTACTTGGGATCGACTCCAGTTGAAACCTGTACTTTGTTTTAGTGATTTTTCCATCCAAAAGACGAACATGTGACTTGCATTCTTGCTTTCCAAGGGTATATCCGTCTATTCAAGATTTATGTAAGGACAATAAATTAGTACAAAATCACTTCTCCCTTCTTTAATATTACATCTGCATACGTAAAAGATTAAAATTATAGTTATCACATAAAATACTTAAAACCCCATGATAAAACCATTGCATTTAATCTTTTTTTTTTTTGCAAAAATAGATATAACCATTATTTTTTAGAAACAAAATGCAATTTTATCTCATTCTCTCGTGATCAAAACTGCAATTTATCATTCTCTTGGGACTTTGAAATACAATTTTTTGGGACTAAAAATGTTTAAAAAAAAAATGGAGAAAAATTAAATGAATGGACTTGGTTTGCAAAATATTCATTCTCTTCGGAGGATTTCAAAATGCAATTCAAACCTAGTCAAAAGAAATACTCTATACTTATCACATAAAATACTTAAAACCCCATGATAAAACCATTGCATTTAATCTTGAACAAATGGATATAACCCTGAGAAACAACATGCAAGTCACGTGTTCGACATTTGGTCGTAAAAAACCACTAAAACAATGTACAGGTTGCAACCAGAGTCACTCCTGAGTAGTAAAAGATGCAATCGAAAAATAAAAAGTACAAATACCAGTTCGATAAAAGGTGTGCTGTTTAATTTTTGGGTGATAAAATTGATGTTTAATTTTGTTAACAGGTTTTCCGATCCATAGACTCGGGATCATTGAAGGGGTTTCCTAGAACTGTCCATGCAGCAGTGCTTGAAGTAATCCTCAAACTTCTTTTGTGTGTTTTAAGATTCTTTTTCCTTTGTTTATGATGCTGCTAACATGTTTTTTATAGCACCAATCATTACAGAATCTAGTTTGCGCCAAAAATATGGTGATAGATAGAAGCATTCAATTGGCTTATATCCAGGCAATTAGATCTGCTCAACACTTTATATACATTGAGAATCAATATTTTGTTGGCTCATCGTATGCTTGGCCCTCCTATAAAAATGCAGGTACACAGCTCCTCAAGTATTTCACTCCATTTTCGTAGATGTAATTGAATTGATTTATTTAGGGTGTGTTTTCAAACGCTGCAAAATAACTTACAGAATCTTTTTTTTTTTTCCAAAAGCTACGAGAGGCAGCTTTGAGAAAAAGTGATTCTGGAAACTGTTTGTAGTTATTGAAAACATGCCTTAAACTTGATCGTTAAGAAATCAAAGATGCAAGTTTAAGTGTCAAGTCATTATCGAGATCCTTTTGAAACTTTTATTTTTTCTAAGTGTATTAACTTAGATGGCGCTTGGTTCAAAATTTTCAAATGAGATTGAGAATAAAAATCTCTTTTCCCTTTATACATGAATATATTGGAGGAATAATTGTCTCTGTGGTGGTTACATCAATAGTGTTGTGTTTTAGTTTTGAAAAAAATTTAAAAAGGTTGTTGGTTGCGGTATAGGGAATGATTGAGGAGAAAAGATTATAGAGGGGAGATTGTTAATCAAAATAGGTAATGATTGCTATATTCAGGAGGGAAAATAATGTCATTGATCATCTTTTGTTCTCTTTAACCACCATAATTACCCTATATTCATTCTCATTAAAAAAATTCCAATCAAGTGCCTTTTAGCTCGATAACTCTAAAAGACCATTTTGTTGCATTTATTATTTATTAACATGAAATATTTTTTTGACGTAGGTGCTGACAATTTAATCCCAATGGAACTGGCATTGAAAATAGTTAGTAAAATAAGGGCGAAAGAGAGATTCACTGTTTATGTTGTGATCCCAATGTGGCCTGAGGGTGTTCCCAATTCAGCTGCTGTACAAGAAATCCTATATTGGCAGGTAATGTTGAGACAAAACCTGTCTTTTGCATGTTGTCTTTTTGTATTTGGACATTTTGTGAATATGAAAAATATTCTTAAAGATTTACCAAAGTGTATATAGGATTAGAGTAAGTCTGTTGTGCATTAGGTGAACCGCAAAAAGCATTTTTAAACAGTTACAGTGGTTTTAACTGAATAGATACAACTGTTTGCACTGTAACTATTCAGTACAAACAACTATAACTGTATAAACATACACTTGAGTTGCATTGTGCACCATGTGCATATAAAACCTTGGCATAGGATTATGTTTCTTACTAATGAAAAGTTTTGGTATTGTAGGGACAAACAATGCAAATGATGTATGAAATTATTGCTAAAGAGATCAAGTCTGCTAAGCTTCACAATGTGCATCCAACTGACTATCTCAATTTCTACTGCCTTGGCAACCGAGAGGAGCACGTAGAAGAATCGTACGGGAGTCAAGTAATTATTTCTCTCTTGCTCGAAATAAGGCTGAAAGTTTTAGCGGATGATATCTCTTGTTACACTACTTAGATGAATGACACGTATGCAGTCACATTTATCATTTCACGATTCCTTTTTAATTACATTGCAGTCACATTTATCATTTTATCTCATTGTGTATTCCTTTTAATTACACTGCCTATGTCCCTCACTTTATCTGGATAGTATATGGCAGAAATTTAGATGTTTGGGCGCTTGGTGAACTAACAACTAACATTTACCGATCAAAAAAAAAAAAAATTCAAGCTGTCGAATGCCATATGTGGGACTGAGTTAACTTAGATATATATGTTGGCAGGACGCAGCTTCACAAAAATCAGGACGATTTATGATTTATGTACATGCCAAGGGAATGATAGTGGATGATGAGTACGTGATAATCGGCTCGGCCAATATTAACCAACGGTCCATGGCTGGTTCGAGAGATACAGAAATTGCCATGGGTGCTTATCAGCCCCACCACACTTGGGCTAACAAGAAGGACCACCCACATGGCCAGGTTAGCCCTTTCATATTTTGAGTTGGTTTTACGGACAACAATTTTATCGTACATTTGATTTGTAATTATCACTTTATAATTAACAACTAATACTGACAAACTAATATTCCTACCGTCCCCGTGATTATTTGCACACTTGCCTAATGCGGATATTCCTCAACAATTTGCTCACTCAAACAATAGCCACAAATTCTGCCCTCACAAATATCCACAATTTTACCACCGAGTTAAAAATATTTTTGGTCCCGTAACTTTCATCTTTACCACATTCGTCCCAAAAAGATTTAGTCCAAGAACTTTTATTCATATTTTTTGCGAAACGGATTGTTTTTTATTCATATTTGGTCTCATAACTTTCACATTTTCGCAAATCGTCCCAAAGCATGTTCCAAAAACGACGATGTTTGGTAAATATTGGATATAAATAGGTCGATATACAAAGTTACAGGACTAAAATATTTTTTTTTATTATCTTGAAACGATTTGCCATAAAGGTGAAAGTTTTGGGACCAAGAAATATTTTTAACTCCAAAATACCTTTGAAGTGGACCCACCTCATTTCTTCAATATATACATAAAGTGGACGAATTTACCACTCATAAAGCAATCTAATAAAGCCTAAAGTGCACTTTTTTTAATTTGTGTGCACCAAATATGGGTGCAAATAATAGTGGGAAGAAGGTGTACGTTTTAATGATACAACTAATACTGTACCTCTACAGGTATATGGATATAGAATGTCGCTTTGGGCGGAGCACATGGGAAATATCGACCCTTGCTGCAAAGATCCAAAGAGCTTGGATTGCGTGAAGCACGTGAACAATCTCGCGAAAGCTAACTGGGAACGATACACAGCTGAAAAGTTCACTCCGTTACAAGGTCATATTCTCAAGTACCCCGTTGAGGTCACTGTGGATGGGAAGGTAAATCCTTTGCATGGATCTGAAACCTTTCCAGACGTTGGTGGGAAGGTTTTAGGGGCTCCTACCACTCTGCCTGATGCTTTGACTACATAAACTTAATTTGGGTAAGTCTTGCCTGAGACCGTCCCATGGCAAGATGGAACCTAATTTGGGAACGACTTTTTAAAATTTTGAAGGTATGGGCATTAATTGTGCAAGATTGTGAACTGTCTCACTGTGAGACCGTCTCATACTAGTTTTTGCTAATTTAATTTGTTTTATATTAATTAATTTTTTATGTGTATAGTCATGTATAGTTAGATCTTTATACCTCCCAAGAAGTTGAGGAAATACGTGTATTATACGCCAAACACGTACATATTCCACGAGCTTCTTTGCGTTTCTCTCTCTCTCCTCATTTTCGACGCACTTATTTTTTGTTTTGTTATTTTTTATTATAGGAGGAATGTATATTTTCCTCACTGTACTTCAATATTTTTTAGTGTTGTTCCCTGTACTTTATTTTTTAAGTATTGCATTTTTAGTAAATATATTTTGAGTTAATATCAATTTTCTTCACCAAACATTATTTCAATTTCAATTTTTGTCAAAAAATTTCACTCTGTCCACAAAAGTAATCATTAAACTACATTTATTTTAAACACTTTTGGTCAGGACATTAGTTGACGGTCAATGAACTTACGAAATTAACTACTTGGGGTGCTAAGTTTAATTATTTGAAAAATCCCGTTTAAAAATGCAAGAGTAAAGTGCTATTTAATAATTAATTCAAATAATTGCTAATAACACCTCAATATAATAATAGTTGGAAAATATATATTGAATGAAGAATGTTCGAACAAAAAATGCTTGAGCAACATTGCTCAACCTGATCATTGTGCTCAATACGAGCAGCTTGAAAAAGTCCAAAACTCAATTTCTGACCTAGGGATAATTGTCAAAATTGTTCAACACTTTGATGATAGGAGGTCACCGAGCAAATTGCGGTTTTGGTCCAAACAACCACGGGCCCTCATGCAATTGGTCCCATGACTTGCACTTTAAGTCCCAATACACATATTTTGTGCATTTTTCTCAGAGGTCACCTATCCGGTCACACATATGGTGTCCTATTTGTCTTTTTATTTTTGCATGTGGTAGTGATGATTGGTTTTTTTATATTTATGTGGAAATTTTGATTGATTTTTTTTTTGTTTGTGGCATTATTTGTTTAAATAATTAATTAAAATAGTATACAAATATGAACATTTGAAATTCAAAATTTTCATACTTTGATAAATAGAGAAATTATTTTTACTGTTTTCTTTTGAAAATTTAAATTATTTTTTAAAATATTAAATTTGTAATTTCTATTTAAAATCTATAATATATCTACATACCTTAAAATAAATTAATTGTTCTCTCAATTTATTTGTAAATGTCCTAATTGTGTTGTTTGTAGGAAATATAAATATTTTTAATCACAAAATTTAACAATATTTTTTTTAATTGTAAATTTAATATATTTAATTCTCAATATAATCTATTAGAAAAAATAGAATAAATATTAGGGTAAGTTAAGTTACACACAGGTACAAACTGAAACCATTAATTACAATCCAATACAAGAAAAATCTCTAAAAGCAAAGAGATACAATTTGGGGCATAAAATAACCAATTTGTCATTTCATTATTCCATGTGTACTGTAGGTCGATTGCACATAAAGCTTTGCAGGAAAATTCAATTTACTGAGCACGGTTTCCAAAATTGTCTCCCCCCTTTTCACTTCCAAGTTGTTCTGATCTCATTCTCAGATTGTTCCCCATTTCAAATTTCCAAATTTCTCAATATTTCAAATTTCCAAATTACTATTTTTCACAAGCTCTAAAAATATAATTGGACAAGACTACACATACATTGAATCACAATATAATCTTATGCATATCAGTATAATCAATTGCATTACGCCCAAAATGTTAAACAACTTTTTAACAGGTATGAGCTAGTTGAATTTAGATTAAAAAATACAAATTGCACAACAACAATAAAGATTGCACAACTATGCATATTCACGCTAAGATTATAAGTTGAACTAGTTGAACAAGCTAAGACATTTATAAGTTGGTTTCTAGTACCTTTAAGTAGGTTAAAGATGTTGTAATATCATTGCAAATGAAATAGGAAACTCCCACAAAAAGATTATGTCATACTCCATCTAAGCATCACCCCTCAAAACATATAAAGCGAGGCAGCACAGAAGTTATGTGCACCCACAAACTTTTTTGGTAAATCCATGGCGGAAACTTGAAACCCTCGCTTTTTCTCTCTCACTCACTTTATTTCTCTCTCTACGTGGAGATTCTCCGACACCGACAAGTGGAGGAAGAATAATAGGATCCGTTTGGTGGCGGAGGCACTGGAGGAGATGACAACGATTTTTGGACCCAATTGCAGAAAGAATTGAGAAGAAGCGTAGAAGGGAAATGAGGGTGGAAAGAGAAGAACAAAAAAAATTTTTTAGAAAGGGTAAAATGTGGCAGAGGGGCTTTATGGGCATTTGACTTTATATTTTGTAGTTGGTTGTAATTCTAAAAAAAAGTTGTATTGGGTTGTAAATTAAGTTATAAGATTGTATTGGGTTGTAATTTTTCCTAAATATTATTATAACAAAAAAATAGAAAGTTGTTTAATTATTTTAAACAAGAAATTAACAAATAAAGAAATCAATTCACAGCCCTCTTACCTTAACTCACAGTCCCATCTCACACATCTCTGACCTTAATTCACAGCCAGCCAAAATTCTACGGAAAGAAAAAAAAAAGTAAGGGATTTAAGAGAAAAAGATGGCGGAGATAATCAAGAATTAGATTTTTTTTTTTTTAACTTTGTGCAAATATTTTGCAACTGTGCAATTTATTTTTAAAACATGTGCAGAACTCTTTTTGCACCTGTGCATTTTTCTTTATCTAATATTGTTGTACTTTATAGAAATGTGCATGGGGAAAATTTTATAGTAGAATATAATTTGACCTCATGAATGTAGTTTACCTATATGTAATGAGTTCGTACAAATTTTAAGGCCAAATTGTTAGGCTATTTGCAGGTTGTTCCAAAATCGATTAAAATTGAGGTATATATATTAATAATTTAGCTTCAGAAATATTATGATGTGCACCAGTTATAGATGCATAATCATCACTTTTTTAGTAAAATAACTTTTTTTCTATGTAAAACAAATAATTAAATTATTTTACTGAAAAATAACTAATATTCTATTGAAATAACTAATGTTTAAAAATACATATCAATTACATTGTACAACTTATGTATATATAATTATTCCAGTTATATGTACAATTAAAAAAAAGTATTTTCAAAATAACTAGAACACTTTAAAACAATTAATAGTTTTATTTCGTCGTACAATCTCCTGTAAACATTTGTGAAATATATACAAAGACATAAAATGTCAGTGCATTTTAGATATATCATATATAAATATCTTTCGTGACTTACACTGATAAAAATCTCAAGCTTCGATACGTGGGTTTTGGAAACAGTCGAAATGGGGGATGTAAGCTTTGATTATACAATCCGTAGTAATCTATTATACCTATATTTTTTCCACCTCATTGTAACTAAAAAAATTATACAAAAATTCTTTCATAAATTCGACTAAGAACACACATGCACACCAAATCTTGCATTGCTTGCAAACGAAGTGAGGCGGTCGGAGGGCGATAACATGATGAGACCAACATCTATGTCGCACAAAATGGAGAGTTCATTCGCCTTTTTTTATGATATTTTTCTTGCACATTGTGTAAATGATTTGGCCAGATGTATGATTTTTAATTTTTCAATTTTTTTGTGGTGTGCCATTAGAGAGAGAGGGGGGAGGGGAGGAGAGAGAGAGGGGAAGAGCAAAGAGAGAGGGGGGGGGGGGCAAGTGTAGAAAAATGAAGGACGAAGTGATATTTATAAGATCATAAAGTGATGTTTGTTATAGGTTTTAAGTGACTTTTAAATTCAATTTTTAAAATTTAACGGATTTTAAAATTCAGATAAATAGTAATGTGTGTGTTTGTTTTGAGTTTTCTCGAGTAGATTGAAATTTAACTCTATACTAAATTAATGCATGTGGAGTAAACAAAGTTGTATTAGTATATATTATTATTGAGTGTGATTGAAATGATTCATGATAAAAATCATTATTTAAATATATTAAAATGTAAGGGGAGAGTATTTAAAAATATTATTGTTTCACTAATAATATTAATATTTTTTTATTAAAATGATCATAATTGCACATCAGTTGTATATGAAAATGAGACAGACACAATATACACACACACATTGTACCACTTATATTAATTCAACAACTATAATATTCGAACTAATAAATTCCTGTAAAAAAAAAAACTAATAAATTTAAAAATAATTGCACATCATTAAATATATATAAAATGAAGCAAGGTAATAATTTATTTCATTGTTTCCAAAGGATATTATATATATATATATATATATATATATATATATATATATTATGATATTTCATTTACATTATATTCAAAAAAAAATTTCATTTATAATAAGAAAGATTGTTTAGGCATATTTAACGCCTAAAGAATTATTTCTGTTTCACATAAAGGAATAATTAATTCAAAAATATAAATAAATAAATAAATTAGGTAGAGATTTCTTTTTATATGTATAATCATTCCCTAAAATAATTACAACTCCAAAATATTTTTTATGGTGATTTTTTTATTGTCATATCAAATAAAAAAATTCAATAATTCTCAAAATTGAGAATAATCAATGAACATAGTGACGTTCTACTATCTTTCTACAAATTTGAGGCAGAGATGAGGTCTCACTTCTATGCTTGAATATTCTAATTTTCTTCCATCAATAAGGATTTCCATCTTCAATTTAAAAAAAAGACTCCTCTGTCCCAATGAAAATTGTCCAAATTTATCATTTTCGTCCGTTCTAATCAAAGTATCTTTTTTTTTTTTTTTTTTGGAATACTTACCAAAATATATATATATATATATATATATATATATATATATATTTAAATATATATTTTTATCTCTCTCCATCACATCACTTGTACTTTATTAATATTATTTTATTATATTTTTAAAATATTGTGCCAAAAGGAAAATAATTAAGTGATTCTTCAAAATATATGACAAATAAAATCGAAAATCAATTCAATTTATTGATACTCATGTACCTTATTCAAATTCAGAGAAAACTTTATCTCTATTAGAAAAAGTTAAAAATATATATGATTGTTATGGTGTGTACGTATTTTTAAAAAATGTTTTTTTTGTTTTCAGATAAACAAATAACAATAGTTAATTTATTGAAAAAAATGATATGTGTGCATAAGTTGCACATGAGACCAATTTAATATATATAATTACATATATATATATATATATCATTTTTGTGTAATTAAATTATAAATAGTATATATCTTATACATTTTAGCATGAATTTATAATTTCTGTAATTTTTTTTTTTTTGACAGAAATAATTTCTGTAAAATTCAAATTGAATTAAGAAGAGAATAATACATATAATAAGTATAAATAGACATTAAATATGTCGAAAAAAACCGCCCAATTAATTATCAGTTGTTCCCAAAGAGTTACATTATATGATAATCCATCTACATTACAAAAAGTATTTATTGATACGTAAATTAAATTTAAAAATTAAATGATTCTCCAAATTGAGAGTCGAGAGCTCAGCGTCCTCTTCCCATGCGTGAGAACCATCATACTCTTCTTCCATCACTAAATTGATTCCAAAAATTAATTTACAGGTCAAAATTTCAGAAAAGTAAGTAAATAATAACAATTATATATATTTAATAAAAAAAATTAAAAAAAAATGTGCACTTTAATGTGTTTCCTTCGTCTTACATTGATTTTTCATATTATTTAAAAAAAAAATCCTAGAAATCATACAATTTGTTCGATACTTATTAATTAGTCTCATTCAAAGCGGAGCAAACATAATCCCCATTAATTAATTAAAAAAAGGAAAAAATATATGCACGTAATTTTATGTGCACGTACAACATATGCACAAAAATCAACTCATAATATATATTTCATATTGGATGTAACAATTCTGCCAAAAAAAATATATATATATTGGATGTAACAACGATCAATATTATTTATTCTGAAGCTAAATTATTTATATTACCTCAATTTTTTCAACCGATTTTGGAACAACCTGGTTGCATATTTTGGCCTGAAATATTTGTAAGAAATTATAATTTGATGTTATAACTAATAAATATATAGCAACGCATGTAATTTGACTAAAAACTAATTCAAGTCACTTGCTCGTCAAATAACATTATATATATATATATATATATATATATATATATATTATAAGCTTATTTGAGTTTGATATAATAAATATAATATATAATGTTTAAAAAAAACATATCTACAGATTAATTTTTGAGGAAGCTGGACAAGTAAAAATAAAAAATAAATGAAAATGATTAAACCATTTACAAAATACTAAGTTCACAAACGGTGTAAATCAAGTTTATATGAAAATAAATTCGCTTTTCATTGTTTACATTCTTATGATTATATCATTTATTTATATTCTTATCATATGTTTAAATTGATCTGCTATAGTTAAAATAATTGAAATTGAATTATTTCAATTGATTCGAACACATACCTTTGACAGTTGTATATTTTGAATGACAGTTGAGAAGAACTGCTGGTGAACATCAGCTTCAATAACCGAATTAATATTTTCAACATCGGATTTATAGTATCTGCAAATAAATAAATTGTGCATATTAATATATTTGATAATTAACTCACTTTATTCATTATTTTATTTGAATATGAATATAAGTATTTGGGTACAATAATTCAGAAACAGAAAAGTAAAGATTGTAGAACTAAAGTGAGATTGTAATTATATCACGTGCCTCAGTTGTGCGCAACTATTATTTGTTAGCAAAAAAAAAAAAAAAAAATTAATTCATTAAGTGAAAAAACGAATAGTAACTAATTTAAATTTTTCAATAAAACAACCAATACAATTTTAAAATAAACACCAATTGCACAGTACAATTAGTGTATATAAAAAGGGGCACTCTTGTGTGAGACCGTCTCATGCATGAGACTACATGAGACGGAATCACTTTTTAATAAATTGTTATCACTATTTCATAAATTGTTATCACTTTTCAATTTGTTATCACTTTTACACTATTTTGTATCACTTTTTTAAAAAGTGATAATAATTTATTAAAAAGTGACTCGTCTCATGTATAAGACTGTCTCATACAAGTTTTTGCCATACAAAAAACTTTACCAAAATGCTAACCTCAGTTTCTCATGCGACTCGCGTAGTCGCTTGTTGAGTGTATCCAGATTTTCTTGAAGCTCCTGAAATTAATTAATTATTTTAAGAATAAGTTTTATAATTATTAATAAAAATATTATATTTTATTAGTTGAGTGTATATTAAACAATATTCGAATGACTTTAGATCTTCTATTATAAATTGACCTGGTCTGTTGTGGCATCAATTCATGGCACGATACAATTAGTGAACAACGATCATTTTTCTAAGTGAAATATCTAATACTTTTTAGTAAAATAATTAATACTAACAAATTGGTATATTATATTAAAACAATTAATATATTTAAAAATGCACGTTAGTTGAACAGTGCAACTTGCAATATATATACAAGACTTTTTTATTTTTAAATTATATTAATTTCATGTTGAATTTAAAAACAACTACTATGTATCACTTGTATTGGATGACATAATTAATTAACATATAGCTCATATTAAAAGTAGTAACATTGAATGAAACATTAATCAAAATATTAATATGTCATAACCCAATTGAATTTATTACCTTTCTAAAACAATATATAAGGTACCTAAATTTAAATTATTTCCAGAGACTACATGATTTTTTTAAAATAATTTACAAAAGACTCCAATAAGAATTTTAAAATAATTGGCTTAGAATACAAATAATTAAGTTTCTAAAATTTTCAAAATTTATAAATATATAACTCAAAAAATCAAACACACACTTGGTGTAAAACTCATCATTATCAAATAATTATTTAAACTTAAGACTGAATCATATATTAACCTCCAAACAAGAGTTTTTCATGCAATTTCTGTTTTTTTATGAGACAAACTTATATAATATTTATTTATATTTATATATTCAAGATGTGCATTGAACATACACAAATTGTGATATTTATGTATATAATGATGAATATTATATTAAACACAATAAATTTACAAAAAAAAAAAAAAAAATAATATAGTATTACCTCCATACTGAAATTGACAGCCAGCAAAATCATCCACGAATGATTGATTACCCATGTCATACAATTAAAAAGTGAGATAAAAAGTTAATGACATTGAGCGCATAAACTAAATAATAAATCAATTATTTATTTTAATTTGGTGATTTATCTTATACTCTTTTCGTTCCATATAAGCTTTTATATGAGGGAGTGCACACACTTTAAAAAAGAAGAGTAATAATTGGGATTTTGAGAGGTAACTTTATAAATTTTTATGAATAAAGTATAAAAAAAATTATTGAGTTGTGTGCATGTGTAAGTCAAAAAGTAATAACATTTTGTGTAAATTAATGAAAATTGTGAGGGTAGAGTTTATAAAGGGTTTTTCATTCCCGTAAAAAAAAAAAGTTTTTTCATTAAGGATGTGAAACTTATAATGAGAGTGGCGGACAAAAAATAGTTTGAAAAATTTTATGAGATGGTGAGAATATTTTATTATATTCAGTACACATGGTGTGCAAATCATCAATACATGTGACATATATTAAAATAATATAATATAAGCAGAGAATGAAAATTATAATAGAGAATCCTAACTAAAGTAAATGGAACAAGAGATTACACTGCTATCTTTTCGAGCATTTCCCTCTCGTATTTTATCTGCTTAAATTTTTTAAACAAGAACTGCAAATGTAGATATATCATAAGACATGTTAGTAAAAAAAAAACCTTTAAATTACTCAATTTAAATTCTTGTGAATACACTTTTAAAAATATATGATTTCATAAATAAAGAAGGATTGTATATGCGCATACCTCTTTATTATTCAAAGGCCTGTAGGTAAAAAAAAAAAAAAGAATAAAATTAAATAAACAAATAAAATTACCTTAAACCACACAACTGAAATACATATATAACTACAATTTTATATTTAATTATTTTTTTATCAGTAAACAAACATGTATTAATTCATTGAACACTTTCATATTTAATTATATATAATTGAAGCAAATTAGCAATCAGGTATTTAACATATACATGTTATTTAAATTTTGTACAATAAATTAAATTAAATATTTAAATTTATCTGAGGATTAAAACTGGAACATATAAAAGACAAAAATAACACCAAATTAAATTCATACCCTCCTATGAGATGGTCAGGCCTATCAACAAGACGGAGAAATGTGTCTTCAACTCTGTCGAAACACAACAAAAAATAAAATTACAATTTCATATAAAAAAATAATTAATTAAAAAATATAAATAAATAAATTAGGTGGCAGGAACAATCATGTCCCTTGATTATATCTACAAAAATCATACTATATACACCTTTTTTAAATCAATGTATGCATTCTAACACTGATAAAAAAATTGAATTTGAATTTTTTCACCTCGTTGTAACTAAAATAAAATAAAGACTAATTCATAAGCTCCTTCATAATTTCAACTAAGAACACACACACCAAACCTTCCATTGCTGGCAAACGCAGTGGGGCTATTAGAGGGTGAAAATATGATAAGACCAACATCTACATTGCATAAAATTGAGAGTTCATTCGCCTTTTTGATAATGTTTTCCTTGCGTTTTGTGTAAATTATTTGGCGAGACGTATGATTTTCAATTTTTTTTGGTTGTGCCATGTGAGATAGATAGAGAGAGAAAGAGGGGCAAAGGAGAGAGAGATTAGAGAGAGAGAGGGGGGTTTAGGGTGTGGGGTAGAAAAATGAAGGATAAAGTGATATTTATAAGGCCATAAAGTAATGTTTGTTTTAGGTTTTAAGTAAGTGACTTTGAAAAATCATAGAACCTAATAAATTTTGAGTAGGGTGTGAATTAATTTTATGTTAAATCAAAGTGAATGATGTTGTATTATTACATTATTATTTAGTGTGATTGAAATGACTTGATAGTGTGAATTATAATTTAAATATATTAAAATATAAGGAGAGAGCATTTATTGTATTGCAAAGTGTAATTATAAATTTGTTGGTTTGTTGTAGTGGTGGTTTTTAAAATCAGTTTTCAAATTCAGAACTAGAACTGATTTTAAATTTTAAAATTCAAATCCTATTTTCTTAAAACACAAAACAAACATCATTCAAAAAAAAAAATTCCTACAAAACTTGTTCAACCTATAAACTTTATCAGTTTCAGATATCAATTTTAAATGGTAAAAAAATTTCACAAAAGAGTGACTAAAAATAATAGTTATGTGAATTAATGTTAAACCAAGCCGGAGAGTAAAAGTTGCAATTAAATGATGATGTGTTTAGTTATTACATAATTTTATTTGGCAGTTGAGTAGTAAATACTAATTTATTACAATCTCTAGCCTAAAAGGAGTGGATGTTCTTGAAGGGCTGTTTGGATGTTATATCAAATTTTTTATTGCTTTTCTAAAAGAAAATGATATTAAGTGCTGAAAAATATTATTACTTATAATTACTTGAATAATTATAGTTTTAGTTACTAATTAAATAGAGTAAGTCTGTGGTACTATAATGTTAGGCTTATGTAAATTAAAAATATATAACACACTAAATTAAATTGCAGTTTTTAAAATATATACCGTCAAACTATGTATCAAGAAAGATGAACTGAAAATTAAGGTTATTACAGTACCCATATATAATGCTAATATATCTTATTTTAAAATTTGCATTACGTTCTAAATAAACAAAAAATAAAATAAAATAATTGTGTTCTATTTTATAATCATAATTTATTTTTGGGCCACTCTTGTGTGAGACCGTCTCATGCATGAGACGGACATGAGATGGAATCACTTTTTAATAAATTATTATCACTTTTTCATAATTTGTTATCACTTTTTCATAAATTGTTATCACTTTTCATAAATTGTTATCACTTTTATACTAATTTGTATCACTTTTTAAAAAAGTGATTCGGTCTCATGCACGAGACGGTCTCATACAAGTTTTTGCCTTTATTTTTTATTTTTATGTTTAAGTTGATAGTTGATAGAATGGTTGAGCGCGACAACCAAGAATCACGAATTTAATTGAATTACATCTCCTTAAATATATTTTCTTATTTGGCTACCTATAGATAACATTAGATAAGTATGAATAGAATCCTCATTTATTATTTTTACCATCATTTAGATTTTAATCCTCATCTTTATTTCACCATTCAAATCTGTAGTTGTGTTTTTTACTTTTTTTAACTCATTCGAATGAACTTAGACTTTTACAATCCACGTCTCATATGATTATGAGATTTAGAATTCAATTTTCAAATCTCAAACTGAATTCACACTTAAAAATATCTATAAATTTTTTGGACAAATCAAAAAAGAAAGTGGAAATAAATTTTTTGGACGGAATATTATTTTTCACAAAATCCTGTACAATCACATCATCAGTTCTATCATCCAGTCGGAGCCGCCTTCAAAATACTATGTGAGATGCTATAAATTAGCCCAATGCATCGGATTGAAGGCGGCTTCGACAAGCAATCGACGGTGGAATGCAATCGTCGGGGGTTGAGAGGTGTCGTGCAAAGGGAACTAGTACTGTTTTGGAAGCAATTGCTCTTCGTTAGGGCCTCCGGCAAGCAATCGACGGTGGAATGCAGCGCCTAATGGTGTAAACGGACTCAGAAATCCTTGCAAATTCGCTTAGGCAAGGCGCTAAAGACGACTCGACTGCCTCTCTTATCTTGGAGGACATTTTGGTTATGGAAAGGGAATTGGCTTGTGTTAAATTTGGCCATGTGAAACGTGTGCAAACTCTTTGGCGCACAAGTTAGCTCACTATGATTGTAATGAACCTTTTAAAGAGGTTTGGATTGAGAATATCCCTACTTGTTGTAATGATGCTTTTCTAAGCGATGTATGACGTGAGCCAATCAATCATTAATATATTTTATTTTCCTGTAAAAAAAAAAGTGATTTCGACTGCCACATCGAAATTTGTCCAGTACATCATATTATAACAAATAATTAGTTTACACTAATCTAAAATGATATATTTTAAATGGGAGGGGGTATTGGATTAAATTATCACTTCTCATGTAGGATCTACTTTGCTTACCATATTTACTTTTGTAATCGTACATTGTGGTATAAGATATAATTATTTTAATATGAATATAAGGAAAAAAGAAGCATATTTATTGCTAAGTTGGAGATATTACAAGCTAAAATTTGGCGTGAAAAATATTCTGCTAGTAGTCTGTAATCCCCATAGTAGCCAATGGAAATATGTAGAAAGATCTGATTGTCCTACACAAAGCACCATACCCTCTTGAGGAACAACATTGACAATTTGGCAGATTTCAAACTTGTTGCAATCAGAGAGGGAAAAGTGCACTTTGAGATATATTGGGTTAGATACAAAAAAGTGGACACAAGAAAAAAAAATCTTTACACTTCTAGTTTCATGCTAAAAATGGTCATTTTATATGTATTTTAATTGCAAAATTGATTCCACAAAAATTATTTCTTCAATTTTTTTTTATACAAAAACGTCTACTATTGTCGACAAAAATACAACTCTTACAATGCCTTTTTTTTCACCAATTTTGCATTTGACCCTAGATATATTCATCGAGATTAGTTGTGGACAAGAACAAAGGAAGAATGTTCTGGCCATTTTAAGCTCACTGAAAAAAAAAAAAATGAAGTTGTCCTAGTGGAACCAAATTCCTATGTTTCGTGTTGAAAATTAGCTTCTTTTCTTTTTCTTATAGATGGGTTTGTTATGTTGACAACAGTAGATGAATTGGATTTTGTTGGAACATTCTTTTATGTTTTTCACTCATCCGAGATCCCAAATACACTAACGAAATGCTTAGTTGAAAATTCTTCAATGAGAATGAAAATGTGTATATAATAATTATTATGATTAATAAGAACAAAAGATGAACGGTAAAACAGTTATAGGGCAATCATTTTCTCCAACTCAATTAAATATGTCCAAATCTGCAAGTCTAGTCGACTATCTCACCCACCCAAGTCACACTTGTGTAAACCAATTTTAATTCAATTTCAATTTAATTTTGATATATTTCTATACAGGTCAGGATATATTTTTTTTGATAACTCGGTATCCGGCCCAAGGACCGACTAATCCGGGGGACCAATCCCACCGTCCACTAGCGGGGGCCCCATTTAAAGCCAAAGCAAAGCTCTGTATGGACTGACCCATCTCAGGAATTGTTTGCACCCAATGGGTTTCGAACTAAATTTAAAATATATTAAAAACTAAATTTGAAATTGGGTCAAAAATTCAAGAATTTGCCCACCCACAAATATGCACCAGCACACCACCCCAATCCATACCCTGTAGACTGTATAAAATGAGTAGATCCCAGTAATTCTAAACATACATGACAAAAAATGAAAGAAAGTAAACTGTAAGCTAAATTCGTTCACGGTAAGTAAATAAGAAATAAAAGAAAGTTCTGGAGAGAATGCACTGGAATGAAAAGGAACATTACATCCATAAATATTCAAAAGTAGAAACATAGGAGAATAAGACTATCTTCATCATCTTCCCCTCCGAATAAACCACGATAAAGAAAGCATAACAAGTAAAACATGGCAATATCCATTAGCCAACCCAAAAGAAAGACAACCTAATGTGCAGAATGTACAAGGGATGTAATCATATTTTTACATCAGAATCAATTTGGAATCACTTCAATATAATCATCAAATCAACAACGAATTACGATGAGTAATAACATGTCAAATGCTAGCACCAAAGGATCGTGAAAATATGAACTAGGTGATCATTTTTCCCTTAAAAGAAAATAAGAAGAAAGAACAACAATTATTCTTCCCAACGACACAGTATTTATTACTGATACTAGTTAGTCAATTATAAATTTATAACAGTGACCTTCTTATTTACAAGCCACAATAAAGTACAGATCCCCCAGAAACCTTATAAGAATGTAATTGATATGTACAACCATATAACAGAAAGTACTCGTAGTATTTTTCACCTTTCATAAAAGCGGGAAAATACCGTCATTGTTCTCATCATCTTCGTCAAAATATTTGATGCCCATGTCGTCATTTGGGTTCGGATTGAAACTTGAATTCACATAGCACTTCATCTCATGGAACAGATTCAAATGGTCCACCAGCTTATGAAATATATTGCAACCGCAGCACTAACCAACAACAATACGAAGAACAAAAAACATTGTCAACAATTACTTCTATGCATCAGTTGCACCGTGCAACTCAAGTACTTTTTTAAATGATATTAGTTATTTTACTAAAAGATAATTAGTCGGCCAGTATTAGCTATTTTCACTTGACACTATTAGTTGTGCACTACGTGCAGTAAATTAAAGTGTTACTCATGAGTTTATCCATGCAGTCGCAAATAAAATTCTACAAACTTTCACCTGACAACAAATATAACATACAGAACGATTCAATATCCATATTCAGGTAAATTACAGAGACCACATTTTTCAGATGTTCTAGTCAAAAGAAATCATTTGTTCTATTTTCTATATGATATTAGATGATTCCTCCATTTACATACAACCTAATAGCAGAAATAAATTATGTACACAACATATGCATACCTGAACAAACACGGTGCCGTCAGTGTAGGCATGCGGATTGATGGCGCGAGTTGTCCGCTGGCCGCAAACGTTGCACGTGAAGGCCACGCGCATCCGACGCCGTGGGGATCTGGTGAAAAGCGACCAGGGGAAAGTGGATACCTGATCCGTAACAGAATCCGATCCAGCGGGTACAGGCGGACCTTCCATGCCCGACCCGGTTGTCCACCCTCTCACGTTTGCTGCGCTGAGTACCAGCCCCATCGCCGCATCCTGAAAATCAACAACGAGATTTACCATTTAATTATTCCAAAATTAAAATTCATATCTTCAAATTTGGGGAAAAAATAAAAAAATCGTGCCTTAGAAAGGGTTCCATTTCTGAGAATGGGAACTAGGGCGGAATCGGTAGAATCGTGGTTGATATCGTTTCTGCCGTTACAGTTGCCGTCGTTTTTATCTGCAAAATCAGAGAAGAAAAATAAGTAAATATCGGCGATCAAAATTAGGGAAAACAAAATTTGAAAAAGGAGCCCACTTGTTGGGGAAATTGAGAATCGGAGGAGTCGCCGAGAAGAATGGTCTCTGAATTTGTTCGGGGAGAAAATCGGCAGAGAAACGGCGCCGGTGGTTGTAGTTAGGGTTTCCATTTGGGATAATTTCTTCAATTCAACAATGGGGAAATTGAGATGAATAATGGAAAAATCTAGAATATACTCTGAGTTCTCCGACTATGCTGACCAGAGACTCTATATGTGATGGATTGTTAGATATTTGTATTTTTATCTGCTGTGTAATTTCTATTCCATTTTTAGGCACGGCAATTCTATAAAAAAAATTCACATTTTTTTACTTTTACCATGAATTTCACATTCTTAAAATAAAATTTTATAATTTTTACTCCCATGATATTTAATTTACATAAAATATAATTACTTTTGGACTCTCACATAAACACAATTCATAAATTTTTTTTATTTTATAAATAAAAATTTACTAATTTACCTCTCAAAATTTCAATAATTATTTTCTTTTTTAAAAAATGTGCACTCCTTTATATTAATCCTTAATATAAGGGATTGTATGCGACGGAGAAAGTATACCATTTTATCTCGTGACTCGTACTTCATCCCCAAAATACTTTTTTCGCATATAAGAAGATATATATATTGAGACGTAGGTAATATTATTTTTCAATAAAAAAAATATTACTAGTATTTATTAATATAAATAAAATTTGGTAAAGTTAAGATTCCATTTTGGTGGAGTGGGTTCTTACAAGTAAGAGTTGATTGTTTTCACGTTACCCACTGAATTTATAATTGTTTGATGATCATGCAGACCAAGTACTAGAAATCAGAACGGAATTTAAGGGTGAGGGGCGGTCCCCCTTTGGATTTAATTTTTTTTAAATATATTTATATAGATTTATTTTTATTTATAAATTAATAATATATTATTTCGCCCTCTTTAAATTTTAAAAATTTTCCCCCCTTTATTTTATAAAGTAATTCGCTCCATTGATCGTCCCTGCTAGAAATGACTTCCTCATCTACTGTAAGTTGTAAAATCCAACCTTGTAAGCTGCTTTATTTAATTAAATAATGTATTTCATTTATTATACAAGATGATACCACGTGTTTATGTGGAATGTTCGATAAATTAAATTTTACAATTTAATGTATTATAGTATAATATTTTTTTATCAAATAATAATATAATTTAATTATATAATATATATATATATATAATTATAATATTTAATTTAATTAATGATCGATAATTAAAATTATTAATAAAATATTTGTTTATACTTTAATTTTTTAATTTAATTTATTATAATTATATCATAATGCATGTTAGATATATAATTATGTATGTGGAAATATATTTTAAGATTCATTTCAATTTAGTTTTACAATTTATAAAAAACAATTATTAATAAAAAAAAGTCTTATATAATTGATGTAGAAATATCATATAGAATTATATTTGAAATTTTTTAATAATATTGATATGTATACATATATATGTAATTTAATTCAATTCAATCAATTTATATATATATAAATAATGAGAGGATTTTTATTTCTTTGAAATACACAAAATTTAACATTTCATAATTATTTAACTTTCTCAAATATAATAAAGGTAAACATAATTTTATAAGATTACAACAAAAATCTTATATACACTTTTATAGAGCGAAGTTAAATAAAAAAGTTTTTCAAAATGTATAAATATTTATGGATTGCCTTAGTGGTAAACATCATAACTACATAAATATAAATTAAATATATAATTTTTATATGTACATAAATATAAATAAATTTCACCAGGAGATGACATGTGACAATGAAAACACATAAAATTAATACATAAGCCAAACGTATACAAAAATGACACTAGAAAAAAACTCTATATTGATATATCGGGGGATGGTGGAATTTGGGGCCTACTTTTTAAGTGGAGTCTCCACACTGACGATTTTTTTGTTAACATAGAAGAGTTGCAAGTATGAATAGCAACTGCAAATTGTGAGAAATTGTTTAGGAAAATTGATGTTATGATGGGGAAATTGTGATAGAGTTTTGTATTTTTACTCTTGAAGAGGATTAACTTTTTTTGCACAGATTAAAAAGAGAAGTAGGACTAAATTTTTTAATGGAGGAAGTATTAAATTTTTGAAATATTTTTTTTCAATTTATTATTTTTTTTATTAATTTTTATGTTTTGTTTTTTTAATTTTCAGAAATTCTTGATTTCACTGAATTTATTTTTGAAATTTAAAAATATTTTTATTCTACTAAAAAATTTTAAAAATATCTTAAACTTCTAAAATAATCTTATTTTTCAATTTTGGATATTTTTCTATTTATTAATTTTATGAATATATTTTTTTTAATTGTAAAATATTTTTAAAAATATATTAAACTTCCAAAATATTTCTTTTCAATTTTTTGATATCTTTCTATTAATTTTAATGAATTCATTAATTTAAAATGTTCTTGCTGGTCACTGGAATAAAAAATCGAATGGTGTACAATTTGGTAGATCAAAATAAAAAATTTGAAATTGAGTGGATTATTTTAAAAAAGATTGTGTCTTCTGGTAACCAAGTTTTACTGTAAAATTTGGTCCACATTGAAAATATAGATTCAATTTACCTTTCAGTTATCCCGACTAATACTCTTTAGTAATACAATTATACCCTTCAATAATCATGACTAATATCCTTTATAATATTATCTTATTGTAATATCGGTCATACCTTACAGTTATCACGACTGATATTTTTTAGTAATATAGGTAATACCCTTCAACTATCACGACTAATATCCTTTAGTAATATAAGACATACTCTTCAGTTATCACAACTGATACCCTTAATAATATAGGTAATACTCTAGTTATTATAACTGATAGTATCATTTAATAAATATATCAAGTTTTAGCATGAACCTTTGTTCATAGAAGACTGGGTACTGACCATAAAAAATACAATATATATATATATATATATATATATATATATATATATATATATATAGGAATTATTACTAGTTAGTACAAAATAGCATAGACATATTACTACCTAGTACAATTACTGTTACTTTATTCATTTGGATACAATCATCAAATTTTGTTGGACAAAATTATCCTTTTGTTACTTCATTGCCAAGACTTATTATTTTATTCTTTTATATCACATCAATTTGACTTTTTAGATGTCCTTAATCACATTTTCCATTCACAGTGTAATTTTCCCTTCTCTCTTCCCTTTCTTCCCCAATAATTCTCTGCGTTTACCAATCGCTTAGAAAAACTCTCTCTGACAGCGGCGTGAAGGGGCGTGAAGACTGCGACGGGAGATGGCGATTCAAGGCGGTGGCGCGCGTCAGCGGCGGCTTGGTCGCGACGTTGGGCTGATGGAGATGGTGCTGCTCACAGGTGTGAACGTGCGGCGGCCTTCGGTATTGACAGCGGCAGCGACAAAGAGGGGCTTTTGTCGACGTAGGCACTTAGTGTTGTTGACGACGGCGACGAGGTAGGTGGGTATGTTTGAGGCTGTGAAGGCCATGAGAGATGGTGAGTGGTGGTTGCAGTGGGACAGTTTTGGGGAAGAAGAAAGTGGGTGTACTCATCGGCTAATTGCTATTTTTGAGGTGTTGAATATTGGATCGATTCTACAAAATTTGGAGTAATTTAAAGTATTGTAAATAACATGCTTCTTTTTTCTTTTCTTATAATTTAGTTTAATGTGACTTTTTCATTTGTTGTTCAACTAAATATTGCTACGTTACAATTAAATTTATGTGTAATTCAACTTATTATACTAGTTTGCATTTTTTATGTTGTTCAACTTAATTTGATTTGTTGTACAACTAATCATATAGTTGTTCTGCCTTTGTGAATATATCTTGGGAGTTGAGGGGTGGATTAGGTGATTCTTACATCTCTATTTTTTTTCTGCAATTGAAAGTGAATTGTATTTTTAAAAATTAATTGCTGCACTAACTTTACGTCCAATCCATCTACAGTACACGGTTCAATATATCTTTTATTTTGTTGTGCAATTAATTATATAGTTGTTCAACACGTCTATCTCGTTTTTCGTGCCAAGCTTATTAAAAAATTATTTGTTGCACTAACTTCATGTTCAAGCAAGCTACAGTGTTTTAAGCTGCACTGCAGTCTTGTCACATAGTTCAAGGATAGTTTTGACCTTTCATCCAAAAAATTGTATTGGATTGCAATTGCTTTTTTGTCATGTATTTCAATGCAATCAACATTGTTAATTTGTACTCATTAGTAACTGACCCTATATATATATATATATATATATATATATATATATATATATATATATATATATATATAAAGGGATTTGAATCCTCTCCATTTCTTTGTTGTAAATTTCTTGTAAATTTCGGAGAGAGATAGACACAATAATACAATAATAGGTGGGTCCCACTTTTTGTATTTCACCTATTATTTTATTATTGTGTCTATCTCTCTCTGAAATTTACAACATAGAAATGGAGAGGATCCAAATTCATATATAAAGTGTTAAGAAAAATAAACCCCTAAAAGTTTGAAAAATTTATGAGCCTACATCGAAGGACTCATGGGACCGGCCTGAACATAATTAGATATAACTTTTTAAATTTCCTAGCCATGGCAATGGGGTGCATTATAATTAACTAAATATTACCTAGAGACTAATGTTATAGGTCCAGTGTGGATTCATAAATTAATGTTTTCTTAACAAAATGGACCTAAAATTAAAGATCATGGAGAAGAATTAATGTATAGTTTAAAAAAAAATTCAACACCTACAAATAAATAAGGGGTGAAGAAAAATAATTAAGATAAACACATTTTTCATTAAAAATTTATGGGTTACAACTCTCGTTCATATCTTAATTCCTCTTTCCAAAGGCATGAACTTGATTTGTAATACCAGGGTCTTAGCTACTTGATCTGGATTTTTACTACGATTTGATAGAGTGATTTGACCTACAATTTGGTAGCGGAGAGTTAATGAGATTGTTTGTAACTTATTCCATCGGATTGTTGAAACTGTATTTGTATATGTACATTCTTATTTTCAAAATCAAGAAAAATAAATACCCAAATTTTAAAGATATTATCATACATTCTTATTTTCAAAATTAGAGTTTTTCATTATATATGACATTACGAAATTCAAACATTCGATGTTTACAGTTTTCTATCAAATTAAACCAAGTATATTTCATAAGAAATTAGCAAAACCCTAGAAGGAAGTGGTCGTCCATCGATGCATATGATTTCATTGATAGCATACCGATAGTAAAGAAAAACAAAGTAGCTATATATTTATTATACGATGCAATTGCATGCTTGTAGAAATAAATATACTGCACACAAAATTCTTAAGGAGAGATTATTAATTAATTGTGAATGCAATTTGAGGTGAGAGAAACAGAGAATATTGTGTATTTATGGGTCTTCTGTTGCCATTAATGGCCCTGGTCCTCTTCTTTTCAGGTTTGGTAGTCTTTGATTTTAAATGCAACCACAACCATACTCCTCCTTTAAAGCAGCTTCACCATTTCTCCACTCACCATTCTCTCTTGTTCCTCATTTCTCTCTCTCTCTCTGCAATTCTTCTTTATTTTGAAAAAAAAAAATGTGAAGAAGGGAAGAGTGAAGCTAGCTAGGGTTTGTGTCTCTTCTTTTTGGGTTGTTTGATTTGTGTACTTGTGGTTGGAGAGAGAGAAAGTTGAATGAGTCATTGTGATGTTGGCTCGGTTCACTCAGAAGCGACAATTATAGAGAAAAAGTATTCTGATTGAGCCGTGCCAATATCTTAGTGATTTTTTCATGTGTGAAAAATCGTGGCTTGGGAGTTGGTGGTATAAGGTTTGAATTTTCAATAATAGTATGTTATATATATATTGTGGTAGTTTTATTTTGATGGTGAGTTTTGCTTGTTCATGTGTTGTGCAGTTAAATTGGTCATTTAATTAATTTATAAGTTCTAGATTGGTTTTTGATTGGTATGAAATCTCAATGATTTTTTTATGTGTATGAAATCTCTCGTTTATTTTATTTTGCATATGAAGTGAAATAAAAGAAGCTAGCTATGTTGATTCACTCTTCACATATTCTCCACTTTTAAGAAGAATACATGTATAATGGTAGTTAAAAAAATTCAAAAATTTATAAACGAATCCGGATTTAATGCAACTCAGAATTGAATTTTTCTTTCATAATTTGGTGAAGTTTTAATCACAAATAAAAGAGGTCTCACGAAAATAAATGAGTTTGCAGAATAGATATGTGCTCCTATAACTCTTCTTTCAAATTTATTTACAAAAAAAATCAATAAATATTATTCATTCGTTCAGTAATACCACTACTTTAATAAATAAATACCACACACAGATTCCTTACAATATTCTTAATTTCTTGGTAAATAAATTATGGTTGTTCTTACTGTTGTCGTCGAATATGTATATAATTCAAGCCAAATTATAGTTAGTGTATATATATTCGAATATGAAATATCATGGTACTCTTTTATCAAAAAAGAAAAAATCATGTGCAAGACTTTACACAAACTCATTTCTTTGAATGTAATGAAAATCTTGTTAAAAAATACACATGTGATAGTTTGTGATTTTTTTTTTTGATTGATTTGTGACTTGGCAAGGAGAACTGATGGAGCTAGGGTTGAAAAGTGACAAGGCAGCCAATGACCATTTAATTAGTTCTCTCTCTCTTTTTGATTCTTCTTCGTCTTCTTTTCTCCCCTTCTAATTTTGACAAAACATTAACTGCTTACTAATGTTAAAATTGTGTTCCTCGAATTAATAAAAGAAAATGCATTATGCATATTTACACACGTCGTATCGTACTATTTTGACTTTTTTTTTTCTACCTAGAAAGTGATCTTGTATAAGACGTAAAATGTATTTTTTTTTAAAAATAATTATAGCAAAAACTTATAAAAATATCATATTTTATTCAAGTTTTTGTGTGTTCGGTCGTTAACCATATATGTAAACGGGGGCTGATACAATACAAGAAGAGGTAAGTAGGGAAACAATTATATCAAAATATGCACAAAAAACCTGTGTAAGACGGTTTAATGCATGAAACGTTGATACTTTTGTGCATACTCATATTTGAAAAGTATCATAAAAATATGTAAAAGTAGTTCGTCTCATGTATGAAACGGTGATGCAGCGTAGCGTATAGAATAAAGAAGAACACAATGATATGAACGAGATCAGGACCAATTTGATACTACGTATAACGATTGAATCGCTCACGTCAAAGGAAAATTCTTTCCCAGTATTATTTCATTCAATATCAACCAACCCTGATAATGAGTGTTTAATGGATTTAAATACAAGAGTGTTTAGTAAACAAACCGTTGGGCCTAATAAAACAAGGTATTATATAAAAGAAAGAATTAAACCTTGCCTTAATTTAGTTGGGCCCAATTTCTCAAGATATCGAAGCAAATCTTCGCCTCCATCAAACGGTCTCACATAAAGCTACGATGTGCTTCCTTGGTCGAGTACATTTTTGGAGATGTTTTTTCATTTTCATATGTCCATGGAATCTTTCGTCAACTAGAACCTGTTGATATGAGAAATAAGATTAATTGTCAAGTAAATTGTCCTCTCTTCATTTCCCACCACAAGATACAAACAGTTAAATTCCTCTGTGCCACTTTTCATGTTCTAATATGTATTTCACTTTTTGGATCTTTAACACATGGACCCAAAATTGTGGTGGTTCGTTGAATTATTTTAACATGTCACATGTCATCTATTTAAATTATTAAACATAGAGTGAAACAAAAATATGACACATATGATATCATGTGCGATACAAATCCCCAAAAAGCCATCCCATTCTCACTACCTAGCTTATCACCAGGTCTCTCCACATACCTAATCTACCCTCACCAAGAGACCATTCCTTTCCACCCACGAGGAACCCCTCTCGTTAATTAGCCTCCATCACTTACCCATAAGTGCCATGTTTAAAAGTCCCAAATTTGTTTTACTCTTAAACCTCCCTCACATATAGGAAGACAAATTTTATCCCACTCAAACGACAATATCTTTCTCTCACCTCTCTTCCCCTCAAAGAAAATTTCTTTGCAATTTAACAATATTTATAAAAAAAATTTAGGCCGAAAAAGAGAGAAAAATGCTAGATAGACAGAGATGTTAACACAACTTTCAGTAGCCTAATCCTTCCACCCAAAGATAAAATTATTTAAGAATTCCAACGCGTACATGATCTAAAAATATTATGCAAAGAGTAACAGTCGTGTACATCAGTCATATAGTGCTACTGTACACAATTTATATTTTTGTGTGAAAATAAGGAAAATGGTATAACAAAATATAACAATAACGAAAATACAAAGCCTCACCACTTATGATGTAAGACCATGAGTTTGAGACTTGAGTCACCATTTGTCTAATAAAAAAACATATTTAAAATACACTTGAGTACGAAATGTATCAAATATATTGTGAGAGTTTACCAAACGACATATACATTAAATAAGGCTAAAAATGAACGCGAGGCGTAAAAACAAAAAGTAGGCGTAAGTTCTGCACATGAGTCAATGCGCATGTCCGTACATCGTGTTAGGCTATCATCATCTATGTTATTGTTTTTTATTATGCACAAAAAAAAAAATCTATGTTATTGTTAATTAATCTTCATTTCACTTTGCTTTTTTAATTATAACATAAGATATGGTAATTTTTTTTTTGTTTAATTAAAGATGGGTTAAGAGTCGAAAACTTGCCTAATTTCATTAATGGCACTTTGGCCTTCAATTACGAATAAGATAAAATTTCTATAAATTAAAGCATTATTTTATATATGGATAGTAAGTTTTACAAAATCCAATCAATTGATTGTCCACCATAACACTCAACACAAACACTCCTATAAAATTTATTCACGGTATAAAATTGATATTATTGTATTTATTTAGTAATTAATATTTCATTTCTTGCTAACCTATATCAATAATTATGATATATTAGAGGAACCACCATGCATTTGCAATAAAATAAATAAATTCAATTACTGAAAAAAAAAATCAATGGAACCCCGTAAACATAGTTCAGACGGTTGAAATTTGGGACAGAGAAGACATTTTAGCTAAGGTTTTTTTTTTTTTACTTTTTTGATCTGGACATTTTAGCTAAGTTGACAACAATTAAAGGGTAGGAAATCGATTTCCATCAAAAGCATGAAAATCACTTGTAAGACCATCTCCAACCATAAAGGCTCAAAACAGTAAAATCATATTCAACTTAAATTTAATCTCAATGAGAATATTAATTTTATCATTTTTACTTTATATTTTATCCAAATTAGTTTATAATTACGTATTTTTATAATTTCATATTGTATTTTAATATAAATTATTAATGTTTTTTTTATTATATTTTTACTAATTACAATTTGCATTCAAATTTATATTTTCAATTTTTAAAATTTTTATAATATTAATGTCATATACTAATATTAGTAGAAAATAAATCTAAAATTGATACCATTTAAGGCGGCTGCAATGCCATGGAGGTTACTTCGGGATAGACTGTCGACAAAAAAGAACTTACTCCAACGAAAAGTGATTAAAATATTGATGAAACTAAGTGTTCGCTTTGCGGAATTGAAGAAGAATCAGCTGATCACATTTTCATCAATTGCCATAATGCGAAAGAGGTGTGGAATGACATCCATAAATGGATTAATTCTCCGACGCCGACACACAATCGTTTAAGGGAGCATTTTTTACAACATTCAGGCATCTTCCGAGGTAAGAAAGACAAGCTTTTCTCAATTGGTATTTGGATTTGTACGGTACGAGTCTTATGGAATTGACAAAATAAACACATATTTGAGAAAGGTGAATTGGAACAAGTGGACAATTGTGGATGAGATTCAAAACAGGTTATGGAGTTGGTTGTCGACGAAGAAAGTATCCTTGTAGTCTTATTTTACGCCTTAATTATGCTATACTGTCAATATATTCCTTTTAGTTAATATATAATGTATTCCTTTTCCTTAAAAAATACCAGAAAATAAATCTAAAATTAAAATAATATTAAACATAATGTTAACGTTACCTAATGTTAAATTAAACTGACAACTAAATTAAATAATCAAATACAACTTATCCAAAATTATAAATTTTATAAAAAAAAAAGGGAAAAGAAAGGGAAAAAAACTGATTTGCATTTGTTGCATTTTCAGTGATGCAATTGGATTCTTCTATTTAATTTTCGTATTCTACTATCAGATTCACTCCAGTAGATTATTAATACATGTCGATATGATATCCATTGATTATTTTTTTTTTTCAATTTTCATCTATCATTCATTCATAATATAGAATAAAAAATGAAACAGATAATTTCGTGTGTCGATGATAGAGAAACCATTTTTTTAAAAAAAATGGGTAGGGAGAAGAAGAGTTAGTTGAGAGAAGTAAATGGGGGAAGTGAGATTGTTGGGTTTGCCTCATCATTAATAAATATGAAGACCAAGTTACACTGCAATTACAATAAAGAGAAAGAGAATCTCTGCAAATATTGTTTGGCGACAGATGAAGGGCAAAATGGGTCATATTCTTTAATATTTGGCTCCAGACAAAGATTCCCATAGTAAATAACATGCCCATTCTCATTTACTACCACTCTACTTTTTCCAACCTATATATATATATACATATATTTTTTTTTTTGGATTTCTAACCGTAAAAGTCCTGAAAGATATATTAATTATCAATTTAAGGCCTTGAAAAATAAGACTTATCAATTCGGGACTTGAAAGATGTTTATATTAAAGGATTTTATCAATCCAAGATCTGAAATTAAGGCCTCAAATTGATAATTGTTCTATCTTTCAGTCCCGAATTGATAAAATTTCTTAATATAAACATCTTTCAGGTCCCGGATTGATAAATTCTATCTTTTAGGACCCGAATAATAATTTTTTTTTTTTAAATTCTTTTTTTTTTTTTTTTTTGGGACATTCATGCATCCATTAAGATGATAATTAATTAATCATTATATATTGAGTTCCAAAAATTATATAGGGTAAAATAAAATTCATTTATTTTAATAAATGATGAACATATCTTGTTTATTTTAATAATGCCATTTTTCTTCGTTCATTATTGTTTAGAAGAAGATTGAAATTATTTTATTCCTTTATTGTTGATAATTTATTAAACAATTTCAACCATTTCAAGTTTCTGGATCTTTTCTGTTGTTAAAAAAAATCAGATCAGCTACGTCTGGTTCACTAATGTTGTGTTAGCTATATTCATAAATAGAGAGAAATTCGTATTATTATAATAATTAGGACAACTGTACTACAAAATACAAAATGACACTAGGTTTAATACAATTTATTTATATTCTTAACAAATTGAGCCTAAGAATAAATTCAGAATCCAAATTGAGGCATAACGTACACTGTAAAATCGGGGACAAACTTGCCCCTGAACTAGGGCGTGTCGCCCCTAAACGCCCGACTAACTCAATTTTATATTTTGTTATAATTAATCACTTTTATTATTCATATATATATATATATATATATATATATTTACAATTTGGAATTAATTTAAAAATAAAATAATTACTAATTTATTTTGATTATCTAAAAAATTGTAATCAATCATTTAAAATCATTCATTTTTTTGTTGGCTTGAGTCCTTTTGAGTTTTTGGCCCATGGGCCTCTAAAGCCCATTTCTCAATCCTATTTATTGGATGCTTTTATTACCATTTATTTCTTCTTGTCTCAGGATTGAGCGCCGTTGAATTTTATATTTTGAATAATTAATCACTTTTATTATTCATTTATATATAAATCTCCGGCAATCAGGTGGCCTGAGTCCGTGGAATGTGATGCTTATTAGATATGATGATATGATTATCTAAAAAAATTGTTAATAGCAAACATACAAGGGAATTAGAGTTTTTGTTGGGCTTGAGCCCTTGTGAGTTTTTGGCCCATGGGCCAGCTAAAGCCCATTTTTCAATCCTATTTGTTGGATGCTTTGATTACCATTTCTTTCTTCTTTCTCTGAGGGTTGAGCGCCGTTGAGTGAGAGGAGAAGAAAGATCTAAAAAGTTGATAACAACTTATTTGTGTTGATGATTTTAAATTATCAATCCCGTTGATAATAATTTATTAAAAGGTGGCCTGAGTCCGTTGGCTTGTTGAGACCGTGAGAATGTGAGAAAACTCACGGGTTTTATTTAAAATATATCATTTTAACCTAAAAGATTTTTTATCAATTCGGGACCTCGAAAATATTTATATTAAAAGATTTTATCAATTAGGGACCAAAGATAAAAATTTATCAATTTGGGACCTGAAAGATGTTTATATTAAAGGATTTTATCAATTCCGGATTGATAAATTTTATCTTTCAGGCCCGATTTAATAATTAATATATCTTTTAGGAATTGGACCGATAAAAACCCTTTTAACATTCAAATTGGAAAATTAAAAAAATATTAGAGTAATTAAAGTGAAATTAGGCAGGGAACAAAAAGGTTCAATAGAATTGATGGGGGTTGAATGGGAAGGTAGGGTGGGTAGTAGTGTCGGATCCACAAATTGAATTTCGAAGGGGGTGAAAAATAAAATTTTGTGTCTAAATAAGAAGGATTATTAATTAATAATTAATTTAATTACAAAATAAAAAAATTCTAAATAAAAAGAATGTGAAAAATAAAATTTTATGTCTAAATAAAAAGGATTATTAATTAATAATTAATTTAATTACAAAATAAAAAGAATGTGAAAAATAAAATTTTATGTCTAAATAAGAAGGATTACTAATTACTAATTAATTTTTTTTTAAAAAATTATGTCTAAATAAGAAGAATGTGAAAAATAAAATTTTATGTCTAAATAAGAAGGATTATTAATTATTAATTAATTTAATTACAGAAGTTAAATATTTTTTTAAAAAACAATTAAATATAAGGTTAGAACTTGGGGGCTGAAAAAAATAAAATTTTATTAAAGCAAAAAAGAGAGGAATATTAATTACTAAATAATAATGGGAGAAACCAAAACTAAATTTTTTTTAAAGGATTACAACTTACATGAAAAAATAAATTTAAATAATAAATGACTCAAATTAAATACACTAATGGGATCGAACCCAGAATCTCTGGTTCCGTAGACCAGCACCTTATCCATTGGGCCATGGAGTCAGATTATTAAAAATTACATTGTAAATTTAAAATATATACGAATAAACCAGATTTACTTTGAAGGTGATACTTTTTTGGTTAATATTGATAACTATTACACCATTGCACGAAACATATTTTGTTGGGACGATCTCACATAAAATTTATATTTATTATTATAGTTTTATATTTTTTTACAATTAGTTATTGGTAAAAATAGTTTTACCAATAATGTCACCTAGTGCCAACTGTGCCTCATTAGCATTCCTGCCAAAAATCTCAAAATTAATTTTTCATTTATTAAGAAATAATGCCCTTTTGTAATTTTTGTAATTTTTGGACGATGCAAATCAAAATCAAACAATTTTAATTAAAAACCTAGGGACTATTTTTTTTTCAACGAATAGGAATTTTTTTGTCACCTAAAGGCAAACCTTTGTCATTTTTTTGTGAGTTGCGATAAATTACTATAAAAAATCACTAAATCAAAATTACGATGAACACCACTGTTGTAAAATAGACAACAAAATATAAATTGTCATTGTAAGCGCGTCGATTGACCCCAAATCTAAATTGTCATAAATTTAATTAGTGAGTTGCAATGCTTTTGTTCGTTGGTAATCCGAAAAAACGACGTCGTAGCTATGCTTGGTAAAAAAATCATTGTTACCGCCGCAGTAATAATTTACAAAGAACAACAATTTCGTCATTGGTGATTTTGATAAAATGTTCAAAATTATCACAATACCGTCACATTAATTTGCTATGAGTCGAAAATTTTTTCATCGCAAATTGCAATATTTTTGCAGTGTTTATTTATTCTCATAAAAATTCTAATCCCTAAATATCCTTCATAAAATAAACCTGAACAGTTAGATAAAAATGGGATGATGAACACCTTTACTTATATAAGTTGGTTTCTTTTTCACTTCGTAATTGGTTTTTTTTTTTTTTACTAAAATAACTAATCCTAACAAATAAATATTTTGTTAGGAGAAAAATGTTATAGTTTTGATGAAGTTAATATGAATATGTAAAATAAGATGATCAGCTGAAGTAATGAGAAAAATCTTGTAAAAGACTAAGTACTTAGGATAAAATGAAGACAAGATAGAGAGTCAGACGAGGACGAACTCAGATGAAGACAAGGTAGCAGACGACTAGACATTTTAAAGATTAGAATAATGTAAAGAGATGAAGATGATCAGACGAGGTGAAAAGCGTTTGAAGTCAAGAATAGCAGACAATAAGAAGTGTTAGAGAAATCAAGAAGTTATAACAAACATCAAGAACAATTATAACTAATCAAGAGACAATTATAAGATTCAGTTGGCCAGTTTCAACAAACTATAATGAGTCAACAGGGAAGTTACAATCATTAAGTTTAGAATAGAATAACGAATGTAACTTTGCAATTCACAAATTCTGTAAGACAATCAACACACATTCATATCATACTCTCAATCACAAGAACGTTCTAAAACGTTCATAGTTTTACAGTGTTTATAGAACACTATCGTATATATCTTCAAGCCATTAATTCCAGAAGTTAGGAAGAATTGATTGTAAAGGCTGAAGATCATCTTTGTAAACTGTAAGTAAGGTGGTAAGGAAGTAAGTACATAGTAGAGTCCTTTCACAAGATTGTGAAAAGGGAGTGGATGTAGGATTTTTATAATCAGAACCACTATAAATCTGTGTGTTCTTTACTTTCTGTTTATCTTCAAATTACTTACTTGTTTCTAATCAATTTTAAATAATCAAATACTGGTTCATCAATCGAATCAAGTATAAAAATTACTTCCGCTGTAAAGATCTGATACTTGAATAATCTGAGTATTAATCAGGTTATCTCTGAATTGTAGAAAGGAAAAATGAGTAGTTTTGGAAATCTATTCAATTCTCCCCTTTCTAGATTTCCTCCTAATAAACTTGATCGACTAAGACCAACATATTTTTAATTGAAACAATTTAAGTGCGCTTGATTCAAATTTCTTCGAATAGTAATAATGACACGAGTTAATATATATATATATATATATATATATATGATTAATAAAAATAAAAAAAATAAAAATAATAAATTTATATTCCTATATTTCATTCGGAGCAATGATATTCAAAATAAATTAATCAGTTTTAATTAACTACCTCAGTGGCCTCCTCTAACAATTTCTCCATAATTATTTTATTATTTTTCTGACCAAGAATCATGTTTGTCCACACTTATTCTAAAATTTCTTATAGTAATTCACTATTAATTCAATAATTCTCATTATCAAAATACACCAATTATACCGTGTAAACACCAAGTCTCATATGCACTTGACACACGTACAAATATAGAATCCATGCGCTCCCCACATTTCAGTCATATTAACCTCCATATTTCGTTTTACGTTTTCAGTCAAACAAAGTCTATATTTTTCACTTATTTTAACTTGCCCGTATTAATTATTTTAACATACATATTTACCCTTATACCTAATTATAAAGTGTAGTTGGTACACATAAAACTGACTCCCATGAAAACTGGTCACACAACACTTTTCAACTTATAAAATAGTTAATTACTTATTTTAAAATCAAAATAAAATTATCTTTGGTCATATGAATCTTGTTAAAAATTAAAGTAAGTTGCCCTGTCCAATCCAAATGATTATGCAATCCACATGTTTAAGCATCAAATAAAAAGTCTTGTCTACACTTCAATTCAAGAAATAGATGCAATTTGCAAATACCTTAATTCCCATTTCTGAATCAAAAGAAAAAAACGTCACACTCAAGTGCGACTATTCCACGATCCAATTGGGTAAACTCTAAGGTGGGCCTCATCCCTTTGTTAGCATCTGCATTAGTTTAATAAAAAGATTCAATCTTTGAAATGGATATAAAGCATAAACAAACAACATTACAAAAAACGGACAAAGAAAGGGTGGTAGAAGCAAAGCTCAATTCTCATCCTCGTCAACACTCATTAAACAAAAACGGTGCCTTTTGATTTCATTTTAATATTTGTGAATTTGTTTTTGCTTTATTTCATGCAAACTGAATAATATAGATAAATTAGAGACATAGATACTTACATCACGCCCCACCAACTCCTCTTTTTGCCCTTTCCTTTTTATTACATTCTTTGTTGGAATCTGAATCAAAATGCATATTCTTGAGTTGTATGTGTTTCTTTTTTTTTTTTTTTTGTTGGAGTTTTTTTTTAAGTGATTTTTTTTTCTTTTGATGGGAGATAGCCATAGCTGTAGCAGCCAACAATCAGAGTGGTCTCCTGTTCAAAGCCGGAAAATAAAGCAGAAAATTGAAGTTTATCATGAAGTTCTTTGTAGGTTAAGAGAATTGGGTGTTGCAGAGTCCTCTGAAAAGGGTTTTGAAGATGATTTGTGGGCTCATTTTAACATGCTTTCTCTTCGGTACTCTCTCTCTCTGTGTATGTGTGTGTGTCTCTCTGTCCCTTAGTTGTTATAAGAAGCGGCAGTTGTGAAAGGAAAGGGTGTGTATTTGGTTTAACATCTGATTTTTTTTTTTTTGGTAAAATTGTGTGTGTGTCTTTCTCAATTTCAAATTCTGTTGTTATAAATTTGAAGCGGCAGTTGTGAAAGGAAAGGGTGTGTATTTAGTTTAACATCTGATGTATGAATGGCCGGAATTTAAGGAAAGGGATAAAGAAATTGATGCATTTAATTTTTATTGAAGAAGAAAAGAGGACATAATATACAATTTCTTGGTAATGATCCTGAAGAAAGAAAAGTTTTCCCTCTTCTGCTTCTTGCGTTGTATAACTGATCTATTGGTTAATCAAACATTTGAATTAAAATGTTTTTAGTTGAAAAATAGTTCCTTTTCTTGAAGTTACAAGTCAAGAGAGGCAGGTATCTTACATTTTTTTTTTCTCATACACCTATTTTATAGCTTAGTTTGGTGGTACATGATGCTATGATGTGTTGTATGTGTGAGTGTGTTGAGCAGAAATTCGGGTGTAAGTTTTTTTTTTTTATCGGTAAATGTTAGTTTGTTAGTAGTTAGATCACTAAGCATCCAAACACTCCAAGAATTTCTCCAAGCTACCTTATAACTCCATAATTCGTTCCCAAAGGGAATCGAACCTGGGTCTCCAACTAAAGTGAGGAACCCGGTGGCTAGGTGGGCTAAGCCACGTGGTTAGAAACTTGAGTGTAAGTAGCCGCGCCCCTTTTTAAAATCAGTAACAAACTCTGGAATTTTATCTAGTTTTGGAAAAAAATTTGGAGACACATTAATTCACCTAAAATGTTGGTGCTTAAAATGATCCCTCATAAAGATTATCTTGCTTCTGTAGATATGCGTTGGATGTTAATACTGAACGGGCAGAGGACGTCCTGATGCACAAGAAGTTGCTGATAATGGCACGCGATCCTTTCACCAGACCTGCAGTTGACGTGCAGGTATATTGCTTGGTATTTCATTTGAAAATGTGAATGTTCTGTCTGCTTTTAAAGTGGAAGCATGAACAAGCTACAACTGAAAATATATTGGGTATATGTATTTACATTTTGACAGAGGGATTAGGCCATGTGTAGCGGAGACTAAATAGTTCTCCTATAGAGGATAACATGATTTGTTTATGTGCTGATGAGACCAAATAAGGCGCCAATTCGACAAATTTTAGATAAGGTGAAGGAAGAAATTGTAATAGTATTGACAGGTAGCATGAGGTGGAGAATAAATATTCATCATACATGTAGCCTTTTGGCTCTGATGATGATGATGATGAGTCTTGTACGTGTCTAGACTGCTAAGATGGAAATTCTTATTTAGATTCATGATTTTTGACAGCTTTGTCTTGGTGAAACAAACAATTTAATACGATAATCTCAATATCATTATATGTGCTAGATACCGTTTCATAGTTTCTTTGTATTGTAGGTTCGTCCCACCTGTGATGGAAATCCTGGAAACTCTGTTACTTTAAGCTTCTGTAATGGAGGGGATTCTCTTCAACAAGATAGGTACGGGAAGTGGGGGCTTAATTACGTTAAATATGTGTTGAGAAGTTACTTTTGTTTGACTAAGTAGTTACAATTGTGACTTGTGTTCGATTTTCCTTTTTGTTGTATATTCAGCCTTCCTCCACAACCTGCATTTGGCTCATCACCAAAATATGAACTTGCCTTCGAAGGACATAAATCTGATCCCCAAGACGAGAATAACTCCGTGAGTAGGCAATCACACTTTTTGCGGTAATATTCTAAAAGGTTTGAGCCAATTTGAGCTTCCTTTTCTTTGTTGTTAGTCTTTCAATTAGTCCACGAGTTTAGTCGAATGAACGAGCATGAGTTATCACTAATTTGTCGCAACTTCTGATGTTCGCAGACCATTGTACGAAATAACAATTTCGACAAGAGACAAAACCAAGCTTCTTAGTGGGGTAATGCCTATTCTTTTTGGAGATCAATATATTAAGTTCTTCTTGATCCCCTGCATTCTAGTATCTAATTAGCTTTATCTTTCAAATTTGCAATCTGATGCGACATTATTAACAATTGTGATGTGTCTGTTGATCACATCTTTCAGAAGAAGAAGTTGACAGAATATGATCTTGTTTATGACTTTACTTATATATGATCATGTAATTAAAGTTGATTTTCGTTTCTCATTTTCTCATCAGATTATATATATACTTTTTTCTCAATACAACACTGATAAGAGATGGTGTATAAACCATTCTGATTGTTGTATCTTCCTTATCATTGGAAAGTGCATTTTGCTGCTAATGTATATATGTTTATATTGGCTGTTTGAATTCATGGTTTTGAAATAAGTGTATTTCAAACATATAAAATTTTTTAAAACAAGAATGATGAATTTCGAATCCATTCTAAAAATCCTTTTATCCTAACAAGACATACACATTTTTAATGATGCTGCATGTACCTAAATTAAGTTCTTGCTGTATGCTAGTTCAAATTGATTTGTCTTGATAATAAGAGAAGCTCTTCTTCTATTTAATTTTCAGCTTACATGTCTGATGTCTGAGATTGGTTTGAACATTCAAGAAGCTCATGCTTTTTGCACGATTGACGGGTACTCATTGGATGTCTTCGTCGTTGATGGTTGGGAAAAGGTAATTTCTGTTATTCAACCTACAATTTCTATATCTTATGGTAAAAGTTTCACTTCATATTTTCTTAGTTTTTTGATTCAGAGTCATTTTGGAATTGTAACTCTTGAATTTCCAGTTTTTATTATCGACATAATTACAGTATCCTGATTTTATCCTTGCTCCTCCAGTTTGATGCAAATTGTTGATTTGCCTTCTTACTTCCAATTCGTAGGGGATTGACCAGCTCAGAGATATACTATTGAAAGAAATTCCAGCCATTGAGGTAACAAAAAAATATAATTTGTAGCTTTCTCATTTTGTTTGAAAACATTATTAATTTTGCAGAAGCAGTCGATTTTTAAACAAGAGCAGAGGCAGAGTGGCTTTATGTTACCACTGAAAATTCCTGTCGATGGTGGTGACGTCTGGGAAATCGATTCCAATTTGTTGAAGTTTGAATACAAGATTGCAGCAGGGTCAAATGGAGATTTGTGAGTTTTTTTTTTTTTGAAAAACATTTTTAAATAATTTGAATATGAGTTGGATTGCTAAACACAATTATGCACAGGTATAGAGGTTTGTTTCGTAGTCAAGATGTAGCCATCAAAATATTTAATAGCGACTCCATCGACGGAGATTTTCAGCACGAATTCGCCCAAGAAGTCTACATACTGAGGTTAAATTCTAGCTCGTGTAATTTGGGTTTCAATAGTTCAGAATATTTGGAATCTCCATCTAAGGTTTCTTTTTGATTTATTTTCTGTGTTTTGTGTGATTTTCTACTGAAAATCTATGTTAGTAATCCAACTACATACTTTCTTTTTATATAATCCTATCTCTCTGTTAAATCAAGATTAGGTTCAAATTCTTGATGTTCAGATAGTTTACGTCTGATTTGTTGTTAATGCAAATGGGCTCCTGAGAATGTCATTGCAGTAGGGGTAACTATGCTTCTAGGCCAAGTCTTATGTAAACCAGTTTTATTGTTTTGTGTGTATTTTTAAACAATTGTTTGTTGTTTCATTAAAACATATTAGTTTGTATATTTTAAACACTTTCCTTTTTGGTTTGTCCCACATTAGTTTTCATTAAAACCCCTCCTTATATTAATATTTGTCACAAAATGCCATTACTTTTTATGTTTACAAAATTACCAATTCCAAACACTTTTTCTTAAAATGTATTAGTTGAAAACTTATATACTATAAACTATAAAGTGATAGTTACAAACCAGTTGTATAGTAAAACTGTTTCACATAAGACCAACTCTGCTTCTAATGATGGTTGAGACACTAGCTTAAGTTGGATTCATTCATCAATCATTTGTCCATTCTTCTACACAATCACAAACATTGTGTGCATAAATAATACTTTCCCAACTTTCTGAGTATCTTTTATGATATCAAAACACATCTGTTGCATTATGATTATGCCCTTGATCCCTTTCATTTTCTTGGGTTGATTATATTGTCACGAGTTATTACTTTCTTCTAAAAAATAATGAGATTGATGCTTCTTCTGATTTTGACTTGTTTTCCTTGGGTGAACCCTTTGATATCTTTCTTTTATTCAGGAAAGTCCGGCATAAAAATGTGGTACAATTTATCGGTGCATGTACAAGGCCTCCACTCTTGTGTATTGTTACCGGTAATAATTTTTTTTTCCCGATATATTTGTTTCATTTTAAGCTGTCATTTTTAAGTTGTGTATTTTTGCTTTCCAGAATTTATGTCTGGTGGAAGTGTGTATGATTTCCTACATAAACAAAAGGCCGTCTTCAAGCTTCCAGCCATACTGAGAGTCGCAGTTGATGTCTCTAAGGGAATGAGCTATTTGCATCAAAACAGTATAATTCACAGAGACCTAAAGGCTGCCAACCTATTGATGGATGAAAACGAAGTAAGAATTATTTGTCAAATATTCAATGTCCAATGTAGCATGTAATTTAGTGCCACAATTTACGAATCATTGGCCTTCTAAAAGGGTAATCTTGAATTTTCACAAGTCATAAGAAGTTACACTATGCAGGTGGTGAAAATTGCTGATTTTGGTGTTGCTCGGGTCCAAGCACAATCAGGAGTTATGACAGCAGAAACGGGAACTTATCGTTGGATGGCACCAGAGGTATGTTTATCTACTCCTTTTGTGGTAGGGAAAATGTTTTTTATTATACCCGTAAATTTACCAATTTCTTGTTTTAGAACACTCCACTTTCCTGAATGAAATTTCGTCATGTTAACTTTCAAAAGTAAACTTTCTAGTCCTTTGAGCAACTACAACGGTTTAATAAATGGTTTTGAAAGTTAATATGACGATATTCAAAATAAAAAACACATGCTTTTTAAAAAAAAATGTCACGTCAGCTCAAAACCGGTTGCTCACCCGTTATAGCCTGTCAAGAGACTAAGAAGGACTAAAATGTTGAGATTCAAAAGTTAACAGACTGAAGCTCGATTCCAGAAAGTGGACTGTCTTGAAATAGAAAATGGGTACATTTACAAGTTGAAGATGTTACAAATATTGATTTGACTACTGCATTTCTCTTTTTTGTTTTGTTATCTTCTCCATAAGCCAAAACCCATGTCAAATAATGCATTCCTTTGGAGATGGGCGTTGGACGTTTCGACTAACTGGTGCTCATTTTTCGTCTATTGGAAGGTTATCGAGCACAGGCCTTATAATCATAAAGCCGATGTTTTTAGCTTCGGGATTATGCTATGGGAACTTCTAACTGGAAAGGTTGTATTATTATAGCGTATCTATACTATTTATAAGGTCTTGACATCATTTTTTTGTGTATATATATATCTCCCCTATAATATCCTTTCATTTTCAAATGCCAGGTTCCGTATGCACACTTGACTCCTTTGCAGGCAGCTTTGGGCGTCGTCCAAAAGGTACGTATCCATTTAAAGATTGGACTATGCTTTTCTTTTTTAACGGCCTCCTGTGAAAATGCTTCTCATTTCTCGATTCTTTGATTGATTGAATTACAGGGTCTAAGGCCGACAATACCAAGGCACACTCATCCGTTGGTAGCGGAATTGCTTGAACGGTGTTGGCAGCAAGAACCATCTCTAAGGCCTGAATTTTCTGAGATTACCCACATCTTGCAATACATGGCCAAAAAGGTATGTTGTATGTACTGTTGGATTTTGTGGGATTTTAAATCCATAAATAATAGAAGTGTACTTAGATTTTGTATACATTTGAGGATTAAAAAGGAGGGGAGAGAGTTTTTGGTAGGGTAGAGAACAATAATAAATAGTGGATGTTAGATGATTGATTTTATACTGAGAATTGTGTTTGAAAAAGTAAGATGAGTGTATTATATAGTAGAATTTTGAAATCCTATACCGAAATCCACTTTGACGAATAGTGATTTGGATTTGATTGGATTTCATTGAACGATATTAGTTGGTCAGTATTAGCTGTTTTCACTGAACAATATTTGTTGTTTTTGTTGAACAGCACCAACTGGTGCATCCAAATGTTTATCTTATTATTGATGTGTACATAATTTCATCTCTTAAAACAGATACTCGAAGAAGAGAGAGCTACGAAAAGGAGAAATTTGGGAGAATCGTGTCAGCTAATAGACGATTTTCCAGTGAAGAGACAAGAAAATGGAAACACTGCCTGATGTGTTTCGATTCGTATGTACAGGTATGCCCCGTTTTGCTCGGAATGGTGATGAAAGCAAGAAGTACTTCGTCTATCCCCGTCCCGAATACGAAAGAAGGTCCAAGCTAACACACGATCTATCGATCAACCTAACGAAAACACTGAAACTAATTATATATAGTACCAACCAACTTGTTTAGGAGACACAGGAATGCATAGTTTTCTGTAAACTCTTTTGAGAAAACTGGGATCAAGAATCTTTTGTTGTCTTATAAAATTGCCTAGTTATAGCTAAAGTCGTGATTGTAAACAATATTGTTTACTAAAACGGATGACGCTTTCTCAGCAATCCAGCTCATGCTTGAATTAGGTTTAGATAATTTTAATGTATCAAAACATTAGTCCTCGTGAGCTAACAAATACTTTTTCAGATTTGATCCCAACCCTTAATATCTGGATGGAAATCGATAGTTTTAAAATAATATTAAAAATAATTATATAATCAAATGAATTCTCAAACTATAAATTAATTAATTGTAAAATTGTATATAAAATTTTGATACAATTTAAAAAATACGAAACATAATTTTTGTTAACCCAAATAACAATTTATATAAAATTTTTGAGAACTTTTGTGAAGAAGTCCGAAGTTATGGGAGCAAATTGAATTTTAACTCCTTCATTCCACCTAAGCATTCAACTTTTCTTGCACATTGTATATTGGGCAGGCCATGTACCACTCCCGTGATTATACAAGTTCGTTTGTAGCAACCTTTTATTGGCGTTTGAAGGTGAACACATATTGGAAAGCTAGAGAAGGATTATCGCAAGTGGTGGTGTGTTTTCAGGATTCTTTGGAGCATTTCGGGGTTTTTGTCCCTACGGAGGATTTTCCTCTGGCAAGATTTTTAACGGAGCATCGACCTCTGAACTGACATGTAGTCTTACAACTATTTTTAAATTTTTTTTTTTCAATTTATATAACTAGCTTATTTAGACATGTAGTGAAGCTGAACTTGCTACGACATTTCACGCCATTGAAACATTTTACGTTAGAGGGTGGGTAAACGTTTAGCTTGGGTGTGACTCAAGTTAATTATGTCATGGATATTCTGCGTTCCAAAATTTTTTTAATCCTTTAGAGACTTTTGCCTAAATACAAGTTTAAAAAAAAAAAAAAAAATTTCGGCCCAATTAATGGGCCCTTAGGTGCTAGGTAGTCCTAATTCATTTGACTAGCAATTTTTAACTTTTGCACCCTTGTTATTACTATTAAAATTTTTGGTAAGACTTACTAAATGTTTGTCTCTTCGTAAGAAAAGTAATTTTTTTAAATATTTTTTTTAGTAACTTATGTGGAGTGATTTGACCAGTCCAAAAGACCCATTAAGTGTATAAAATGCAATTCTGGGCTTAAGGGCTTGAACCCAAGTTGGTGCAAGGGGTTCTTCTAATTTCCTGGAAAAGTGTTAGCCTAAAAGAGCTTGGCTCAGGACACACCTTCTTTTTTGTTAAAGACATCTCTCCATTAAAAATACCACCCTAATTTTAATAATTATTATTGACACCATCCCTAAACTACCTTTTTTACCCTAATCTAAATAACCCTAAACCCTATTTTTTTCCACATATTTTTCTCTCCCGCGACTTCTATTCTCCCAGCGGCGCATCTTCTTCCTTCCATCAGCGCTCTCCTCTTCTCTCCTCTCAACGCCGCGCTGCCCTCCTTTTCTTCTCCCAGCCGCCCTCTTCTCCCCTCGCCCTCAAGCGCCGCTCGCTGCTTCTGCTCAAGCGTTGCTCCGCCTTCTCCGCCGTGTCTTCTTTGCCCCGCCATCCCACCTCCACGGCTCCACCGTCCTCGGTTATTCACACTTTCAAAGGTTTTTTTCTTCTTTTTCTTCTGCATTTTTTGAAAAAAGATCTGTATTTGTATTTAAAATTTGAACCTAAAAAGAAAAAACTCTGAATCTATATATTTTGATTTATTCGATTTTCTTTATTGAAATTTTGGATTTTGTTCGATTTTTTTTTCGAAATATATGTTCTTTTTCGGAATAAAAAATCGATTATTTTTTTCCGAAATATATGTTCTTTTTCTAAATAAAAATGTTCGAAATTTTTTTTCGAAATATTACAGTTTTTTCGAAAAAAAAAATCGAAAAATTGAACTATTTTCGAATTTAATTTTCGAACAAATCTGATATGTACTTTTTTATTTTTTGTTTTTCTTTTTCGAATTTTTGGAGGTTCATGTTTTATTTGTATTTGATTTTTTTTGGCTAAAATGAGAAGTTGATTTTTTTTTCTCTCCCCGTTCGGAGTTGAGTATTTGGATTTTTCAAGTGGAGTGATTGATTTGTGCCTGGTGGGGGCTTGCTTACGGATCAATACTTGAACTTTAATTTTTTTTTTTCAAGAACATAGATTTTTTTGTGCCTGCCAAAAAAATTCCTTACGGATCAATATTGAACTTTTTTGATTTTTTTTTCAAGAACATAGATTTTTTTATTTTAACCAAAAAAATTTGTCAATACAGTTTTGTTGATTTTGTCATAAATTAGGTTTTGATTGAGTTTAATTTATTTAAATTAATAAAAGGGTAATATGGTCCTTCTATGTGTTATTTTTTTTGTCAAAAAATTTGGGTGGTGTTTTTAACATATATGGTGGTGTCAGTAACCTGAACCAAAGAGCTTACAGGCTTTAGGCCCACTGAGAGATTATGGTCCACTCAAAAATATGTTGGGCCATGCACACTAAAAAGAGGAAAGAAAAATAAGCCCACCCGGCGGCCATTAACCAGGCTAACTTCAAAGGGTCCATTCACGGTAGCAAGGTATGTAGGGCCGCACCCCCCATATCACATTTGTTTTTCGCCGACGATTGCTTATTATTCTGTAAGGCGACTCCTGAAGAATGTTTGCGGCTTCGGTCCATTCTTGACCATTACGAAGCTGTCTCTGGCCAGGCGTTGAATTTCAATAAGTCTGGTGTCTTTTTCAGTAAAAATGTGAGAGATGATGTTCGAGGTACCCTATCCTACATTCTTGGAGTTCATAACCCACTGAACACGGGAAGATATTTGGGCCTCCCGTCTTTGGTAGGGAGAAATAAAAGACAGATTTTTGGATATGTCAAGGACCGTCTTTGGAAAAAGATACAAAGTTGGCAAGGAAAGAAACTCTCTAAGGCAGGGAAGGAAGTCCTCATCAAGTCAGCTGCACAGGCAATCCCGTCATTTTGTATGAGTATTTTTTTGCTTCCGTCGACCCTTGTGGATGAGCTGCAGAGAATGCTTAATTCCTTTTGGTGGGGAAATAATGTGGATCCCTCAAAGGGAGTTAAATGGATGCGATGGGAGAAAGTGTGTGTTCGCAAAGAAGCGGGTGGTCGAGGCTTTCGCGATCTTCATTTATTTAATATTGCTTTGCTAGGGAAAGTTGGCTGGAGGTTACTTAAGGAGCCGAATTCTTTAGTAAGTCAGATTCTAAAGGCCAAGTATTTTCCCTCGTGTGATTTCCTAAGTGCAGAACTTGGAAATAATCCAAGCTTTACGTGGAAGAGCATCCATGCAGCACAGGGACTTATTAACCGTGGATTGAGATGGAAAATATTAAATGGAGAAGATACTCTCATTTGGGGGCAACCTTGGCTCGAGAATGACAATAATTTCTTCGTCCATACCCCGGTAATTGACGGTTTCGAGGATTTGAAGGTCGCAGACCTTATGATTCCAGGCACAAAATATTGGGATAAACATCTCATTGACGAGGTGTTTGAGTCGGTTGATGCAGAGCGGATTTTGAAGACGGCTATTTCACCGGGCAATGGTGGTGATACGCTATTATGGCATTTTTCTAGAGATGGACGTTACTCAGTTAAATCGGGGTATAAACTCGCGAGCATACTCACGCAAGATTCGGAGCTAATTTGTGGAGGCAACTGGAAGGCCCTTTGGAGACTCAAGGCGCCGCCGAAAGTTAAAGATTGTCTTTGGAGAGCGTGCCGTGATTGTTTGCCAAACAAGGTAAATCTCTTTGGGAAGAATGTGGTTGAAAATAAATGGTGTGTTTTCTGTGAAAGGGATTTGGAGACTACCTGGCACACTTTTATGAACTGTGCATTTGCCATTGATTGTTGGCGGGTAGCAGGGCTGAGTTTCAAGATTGAAACGGCCATTCAGCAAGTGGAGTCTCTAATGGAGTTAGTATTGTTGCTGGTCGACACTTTAAGCATGGAAGAGGCTGCTAAATTTAGTGTCATCTTTTGGCAAATTTGGAAGGAAAGAAATGCTAAATTATGGAGGAATTTTTACAGGAATCCCGAGTGCACGGTTAATGAAGCTCTTGGTTTCCTAAGCGAGTGGGAAGCTGTGAACAACAAGGTGACAAACTTTCCCGCAGAAGTCGATAGAGTGCGATGTTCAGCATGGCATAAACCTGTGACTGGACGGGTAAAAATTAATGTGGATGCAGCCTTCTTCGCCGACAGCCGCGAAATGGGTGTAGGTATGGTTTTACGAGATGACGAAGGGGCTTTTATTGCAGCTCGGACCATGGTGATTCCTGGCATGGTGGGTGTTGATATAGGAGAAGTAATGGGCTTCTTGGAGGCCTTATCTTGGGTCAAGCAACTCAGTTTTGATAAGGTGGACATGATTCAAAAATTGTCACTAATGCTCTTTTGGCAGCAGCAACTTATGATACAGTGTTTGGTGATTACATTCGGCGTTGCAGACTTATTCTTGCAGATAATAGAGATTTTAAATTTTTTTTAGTTAATCGTTTTGCACATACTCTTGCTAGGGCTTCTCGATCTTTTGAGAGCCCCCATTGTTGGACTGACCCGCCGGACTTTGTGGTTGGGCTTCCACACGTTTCGTGCCTCTGTGGCTAATTAATAAATTTTATTTTTCTGTAAAAAAAAAATAAAAAATAAGCCCACTGTAGCCAAGGAGAGGAAGGCAAGTGGGACTTAGTAGACCAGACCAACAAAGAGGGCACCGGAGAGGGAGGCTTAGAAAAGAGGAAGTGGGGAGTAATGAGGGAGAACGTGGGCTACCATGCATTTGTAGAAAAAGAGGTAAAAATGATACATGAAAGAGAGGTACGTATACACACGAAATATACACAACAATCATCTTTATGCACCGTTTCTTGATGAGAGTGAATTGATGCATGATTTTATGTGGTATTTATTTGCAAAAAGTGGTGAAAAGTGTTAGTTTTTGAGCTTTAAGGTGTAGAGTATCACTCCTTTGCAAATAAAGTATCACTTGTATAGAATTGATGGATTTTTGATGCGTTTCGTCTCGTTTTCAGGTAAATCGGTGGAATTTGACCATGAGAGTACCGGGATTCATACGGCGAAGAGACGAACGAGATGAGAGAAAACGGGGGTCGGAAGCGGAAGTCAGGCCGAGAAAATTCCCTGGACTCGACCTTAGGTCGAGGTCCAGGGGCCTCATCTCGAGGTTGCTGCCATTTGAAGATATTTCCAAATTTAGGAAGGCCTCGACTCGAGGGACTGAAGCTCGAGTCGAGGGATGATGAAATGCCGGCAAGCTCGACTTGAGGGCTGGGAGCTCGAGTCGAGGCTGGGACTTTTTAAGAAAAGCATGGGCACGATTTCTCCAAGCTCGACTCGAGGGCCTCAAGCTCGAGTCGAGGCTTCCAAAATTCAGAAATTCCCCCTTTTAATCCATTTGAACGAAAAACAGAGCATACCATCATCCATAGCAGTTACTTACAGTTTTTTGGGCGATTTCTGGGTTCCCAAGTCCAATTCTCCTTCTAGGTTGATTAGATTGATAGATTTAGATAGATTTTCATTAATTTTTGATTAGATTAGACTTAGATCCATTAGATTTCTCAATTCAAGTGATGTGAAGATACTTTTGAAGATTCAAGCATTCAATACATTGATTATTTGGTTCAATTGGTGATGTTCTTCCGCTCTACTCATTTCTATTTCTTAATTGTTGTGATTAGCATTTTGATTAAGCAATTAGATTTTTCACCCATGGATTTTGCAATTTGCTGCATGGGCTAATTCACTTGTGCTTGGGATAATTGAAATTGAGGATGATTTGATTGCTTGTGCTTTGATTGTTGATGATTGTTGTTCAATTGAGATAGTTAGTGCCCTAATTGTGATTCTAATTGTGCTTCATGCATTTTTATATCTTTAGATTAGTGTTTGATCACCTTAGCAACATACGACAGTTGAGCTAAAGTGATTAGAGATTAATCGGGTTATAATTGTGTATGATTGTATGAATTAGGTGCTTCTTAATTGAGAGATTAGTTGCACTAAGAATACTCACTTTAGACATTGTGTGATTAATGGAGACTTAACTGCATGATGGTTTTATGCTTTCTATCTTAGTTGAATATCAATTTGATGCAATCATAGTTTGTGATCATTGATTCCTTGATGGAGATTATCCCTTGCACCCCTATCCCTATTGATTTTTGAGAATTTCTAGTTTGCTAATTGTTCTAGCATATCTCTTGATTAGATTATAGCTTCGTTGCAATGTATTTGTTGGAGACGAAAAGAGAAAATAAAATCATTTATTGTAGTCTAGATACAATGTATATATATATATATATATATATTATAATATACATAATTTAATGAAATAAGTTCGTACACGGTTTCTAAAGAGTGTTCCCTTTCTTAACAAATTCTCTCTCCCTCTCCCTCTCTCTTCTCTACATAGGGTCTCTCCCCCGATGTTGGGCTTGAGCCCACTTGTGTTTTGGTCCATTGGCTTACTAAGCCCACTTACGTCTAACCCTAATTGGAGGAGGCCTCAATCGTGCCTTCTTCTGTCTTCCTTTTGTTGGATGATGCGCAGCTGAGAAACGAGAGTAAGAGAGACTAAGTTGTGAGTGCAGCCCTCTTAGTGGTGGTCCAATTTGTCTCCCCATTGTCCTTGTTATGAATTTGGCATCAGATGCCTGAGCCCATCCCAGTGATGGAGAAGTCAAGTGGCCCGTATACCCAACAGTGGTATTAGAGCTACGGTTGCACCATCTAATTTTTGCCATCGTCGGGCCTCCGTCGAGTGAATCTCCGCCGCTGCCTCTATTTATCCACCCCACCACGGTTTATGCTCCGCCCTTCGTGGGCGTTTTCAGCCCATGTCGCCGCGCCCCTGCCCCCTGTTCGTGCCCCCGCCCCTCTGCTCACACTGTCATTTGTCGCTTCAAATTGTGCCGCCGCCGTTCGAGAAGAGGAGCACCCCCGCTGTCGATCGGTTACTGCTCGCCGTCCACTGGAGCTCATTGAAGCGCGCCACCTAAAGCGAGACCGGCGCTGTGCTCAGCCGCCGTCCGCCGGAGGTAAGTGAGGTAATTGGATTTTTTTTTGTGTGTGTAATTGCGTTGTTATATTATGTGAGTAACTGGACAATTTGTTGAGGGTGGAAAATTGGGGTTTTTTCTTAATGAGATAGAGTTGTCCCGTTTGTGTTCGTGGTGTGCTGGTTATATTATGTGAGTAACTGGACAAGTTTTATTGAAATTCCTTTATTGGATTTCGCTATGGTAAAACGCTTAATCCTCTTTGTGTTTTCAATTAATGAATTGTAGCTTGTCGCTGGTTTATTGCTTTAGTAGCGTAGTCGCTTGCCGCAAATTTGTGTGTTGGGTTATGTGCTGTAGTTGTAGGTTTAACTATATTTTTATGGTATGGTAATTAAATTTGTTGTTTTTATGTAGTATTTGTGTCTTGGTGAACTGTGCTTCCGCTTATTTATGTGGTATTTGAGACACCTGAGTTTGTCAATTTCCATCTTCTTAAAGCAGTTCCCGGCCTGACACTGACAAGTCGATGCCCAAATTCATAAAAAAATATATGAATTCGAAGATGGGTTCGATCTTGAAAGTTACAAGCTTCGTTACACATAGTATTGAGGCGGGAGACTGTATTGAGGAGAGACAGAAGGCAGCAGAGGAATCAGACATTTAGTCTTAGGATTTTAGGGTTTCTTCACCATTTCTTCCATATTATACAAACCTTAGAATACACTTTTCTTAGATTAAACATACACATGGTTACACATAGTAGTAGGTGTTGTTGTTATTCCTTTTTCATTTCAATTTCTTGCAAACTAGAAGATAGTTTACATACAATTAAGTGTAATATACTCTTACAAGGTGACTTCTCTCATTATTTCACATATCAATTGATTTATTTCCTTTTAATCATGTGTACCCCTGCTTTGATTTTCATGGGTTTATTGCTTAAATTCATGTTTGGCTAAATCTTGTAGTGTTTGGGTGTGATGACCCTTAGATGAGTTAATTATGGTGTTTATATGATTGGGTGTTTCAATTATAGGTTTGATTGATTACTCTCTTGTGCATGCTTTGCATGAATTAATTACTTGATTATGTCTTGATCCTTTGTTTGATGAGTTGATTATGATTAGGGTGAATTCTTGCATGATTTTATTGTGGATTAATTGCATATTTTGATCTATTTTATGAGCAATATCACCCTAATTAGTATAATTGTGAGCTTAACGGTTGTGGAAGATATTATGTCTGTTTTGTAGGTTTTTGATCACATTTTGTGCAAAAGACAAGCCTTCCACCAAATTGAGTTTGATTTGAGTTGATGGTCCAAGAAATGAGTCCACCCCGTGCTTATCTCTCAGTGAATCCAAGATTCAAGTGAAGATTCAGAAAGACACTGAAAAGAGGGTCATAACGCAAAAAGAATCGAAGTAATCGGAGGTCGGATGCTCAAGATATCGAAGATTGAAAATCAAAGGACCGACTGAAGAGTATGTCTCGAGCTATGTCTCGAGCTCGTCTCTACCCGAGACGAGTCTGGAGCTCGAGCCGAGACGTCAGATGATTTACGAGAGTAAGGGATGTTGTCTCGAGCTAAGTCTCGAGATCGTTTCGACCCGAGACAAATTAGTGAGCTCACGACTTTTGGGGGAGCTACGTCTTGACTCAAGTCAGAGAGGTGTCTCGACCCGAGACAGCTGTTTCGGAGCTGTTTCTGCAAAACTTAATTTTTCGAAGGACTCCTTTGCAAATATGATCTTTGCACTCGAGACCCCTGCTATATATACCTCCATATCTGAATTGAAGGCATTAATTAACACCTTGGGAACACTCCCCACACTTAAAAAAATTTCCTTAGTTCCTTCTTTAGTTTTCCTTCTCTTTTTCTCTTGTAATTCAATTTCATAGTTAGATTGCCTTAAATTCCTCATAGATTAAGTTAGCACATAGTTTAATTTGGTGTAATCTTTACTTTCAAGCAAGGATCAAGCAATTGTTGGGATAATTTCAAAGTTTATTCAATTAATCAAGGTGATATTCATCCATTTATTTGCTTTTATATATTTTATCATGGGTATTGATCTATCTTCTCTCATTTCTATTTTATTGTTCAAATTAGCCATGGGCTAATCCCTTTGATTGCTTGGGTGTTGGAATTATACATGAATTTGATGTAGATCATGAATTGGTTGCTTTGATGGGCATGTAATTGTGGCTTTGATGTTTCTATTATTGAGCTTTGTATGGATCTCATGATTGATTGTTTTTATTAGCTTGATTCATCAAATTTGTATATTGCAACGAGAGTTGGATATGCTTGTTAGAGGATTAAGTGAAATTTTCAATTAATTATGATGATTATAATTGTGATTGATTGCACCGAGAGGTGGATTAGTTGCTAGATCACCCTTTAGTAGACATTGCATGCTTAGATGTGTAGTGAAGAGACGACCCTAGGCACTAGTACCCGATTGTGAACGTGTCTAGGTGATCAACGGTCTTAAATGCTCATTTGTTAGATTTTACGTGATCGCTCTTGGCCTTGCCCGATTCATGCATTGATTAGTGATTGATTTGTGATTTTACCAAGGGATTGTATAAGGAAAACACCCGAGCGATCGCTTCTCACCACTTGCACTCATCTAGAGTTTAAATTGCTTTCGTATTTATTATTTTGATTGCTCTTGTTTGGCTTATTGTTGATTTAAGTTTTTGCACCCCGTTTAGCTGCTATAATTCTATTAAAACGCTTGTTTTTTAGGCTCCACTGTTCTCCTAGTCTCTAGGGTTCGATAATTTGTTTGGTCGTAAAATACTTATTGCTAAAATACACGCGATCAGATTATCACAAAGATATTTGGGTAATTGAATTATTGACTTAGGTGTTAGATTTTAATTGTGTGATTGATGTCAATATTGGATTAACACAAGGATACTTGATTAATTTCATTAGAACCCATATTTGAGTACATTAATTGCTTGATTTGCTTGCTTGTAATTAGTGAGGGGGTTAGAGTGTTGTCTCTAACAATCCTACGTGTTTAATTGATCATATAGAGCTTAGGCTTACCAAGTACGGTTTTGTATGAGTATTAGTTGGATATCCCTGATAACCACCCCTTGCATTTGATTACCTAATTGTATGTAAGCCATAATTGACGAGTCTTTGCTGAATATCACTCTTCTTTCTTATTTGAAATCCCTTTGCTTGATTACTTTCTTGCTTAGTTTTATTGTTTATTTCCTATCGTATTGATAAGTGCAAACTAGCACTCACCTCCCAAGTGTAGGAGGATCGTGTAGCGAGCAAGTACCGGGTTAAATTATCGAATCCGCGGGAATCAAGTGGGAGATAGCCCTAAATCTACTAGTTTAGTCATAATTGTAGTACAAGCCATTCAACAAGATTTAGGATTCAAACAACGATAAACAAGCAACAACGTTCAAGCAAGACAATTAAATTCAAGCAAGATAAAATATGTGTTCGGGTGTTCTTCGGCTATGGACTATGAAATACGAATCAAAACCAAATAGTAACTCTCTTGTCGGCAAATTGATAAGGGCAATTCAAGTAAGAAAACAAGACACCGTACTTGGTAAGCCTAGGAGTCATGTTTCGTTAAAGCATGAAGAATTGATTAGGCCAACGTCCCGTTCTTCCCGATTCTCTCATGAGTCAATAGGTTTCCCTAGCGTGATTAATCTTCGCTACTAAGGTACGTCCCTTTTGTCCCCTCACTAATCACCCGACTATTAATCTAAGCAATTAATGTGAATTGATGTAATTCTAATGTAGTTAACCAAGTCTCCTTGCGTTACACAATATCCACTCTAATTATTCAATTAAACCCTTCAACCAAGCTAGAAACCTAATCATCCAAGTATCCTTGCAATAATTAAATACTAAACATGGAATTCAAGCTCAATCAAATAATAGATCATGCAAAACTCATCAATTCAATCAATCAACCTTCAATTGAAATTACCCACTCAATTAATCAACATAATTCAATCATCCATAGCTTCCAAACACCCAAACACTTGAGAAATTAGCCAAACATAATTAAAGAAATTAAACCCATAATATCAAGAAAATAAGCATTCATCATTGCAGAAAATTAAACCAATAAAACAGAAAATAGAGATAAGATATCACCTAATTAGGGTCCAAACATTAAGATTCCATGTCTTGATCTTCCAAAATGATAACGAAATGCAAAATCTAACTATGTGTTTGTGTGAAAAGGTGTAATAGTGTGTGTAGGGGTTAATCCCCTTTTCTATCTATTTCTATCTAATTTGCTGAATAAAAAAATCTTTTTGCGTTACGACCGTCTCTCGACCCTCTTTCATACCATGCAATTGCCTAGTTTAATTGAATATAATAACTGTCCTCAATTTGCACTCAAAAGGGCATCCAACCTACACATTCACACATAAAATATCAAATCAAACTATGAAATGTAATTTGACTAATTAAATGCGCATTAACATGAAAATCATATCAAATTGAGACAATTAAGCATACAATTAACATGCAATAATTCACCCTAATCACGTATCATTTCAATATTTGCATATCCTTGATTGCTTCTATATACAATACTATGACAATACTTAATTTCAAGGCTTCACTATTCTTTTAGGCTCATTGGTTCGATAAACGATTGGTGTCAAACTAGAATCAATTTTATTTCAAAATCCAAAATCTGCTTTTTAAAACACCAAAAGAACATTTCCTAAATTTTTTGGGATCTTTTGCGGAAAAATTTTAAGTTGTGGGACTAAATTGAATTTTAACTCATTCATTTCACCTAAGCATTCACCTTTGGCTTGACGAGCGATTCATACATAACATATGTTACAAGTTAGAGGACTTCAGGACCGTCTAAATGTGTTCTATATGGTAGAGCAGCTGAGAAATTTTGCAAAAAATATTAAACACTTTTACGTGCGCTGAGAATCAATTTGGATTATGGGTTTTATGGTTGTTCTTGCAGACAATGCATGCACTATCTAATCCTCAAGTTAATGCGATTTGGAGTTTTTTTTTTGTTTGTTTTGTTTTTGTTTTGGCGATTCGGATAATATGGAGCTATCTTAATAAACAAATTTTGACGATATTGTAGCTTTTAGTAGCAACGCCTTAGCATCAATCTTGGCTATGGTACGTTAGGCGAACAACTATGGACAAGAGTGCATGATCAATTCTCAAATGAATTATGCAACTTTTTTCGCACATTGTATATTGGAAGGCCACGTACAACTCCCGTGATTATACAAGTTCGTTTGTAGCAACCTCTTATTAGCGTTTGAAGGTGAACACATATTGGAAAGCTACAGATCCGCTGGGGATTATTGCAAGTGGTGGTGTGTTTTCAAGATTCTTTGGAGCATTTCGGGGTTTTTGTCCCTACGAAGGATTTTCCACTGACATGATTTTTAACGGGGCACCGACCTCTGAACTGACATGTAGTTTTATCACTTTATTTTTTTAATTTTTTTCAATTTATATAACTAGCTTATTTAGTCATGTAGTGAAGCTGAACTTGCTACGACATTTCACGCCATTGAAACATTTTACGTTAAAGGATGGGTAAACGTTTAGCTTGGGTGCGACTCAAGTTAATTATGTCATGGATATTCTGCGTTCCAAATTTTTTTAATCCTTTAGAGACTTTTGCCTAAATAAAAGTTTTTAAAAAATTAAAAAAATAATTCGGCCTGACTAATGGGTCCCTAGGTGCTAGGCAGTCATAATTTATTCGACTAGCGATTTTTTTACTTTTGTACCCTTGTTATTACTATTAAAATTTTTGGTAAGACCTACTAAATGTTCGTCACTTTGTAAGAAAAGACCTTAGAATTGTTCGCTTAACGGTTGTGGAAGGTATTATGTCTGTTTTGTATGTTTTTGATCACATTTTGTGCAAAAGACAAGCCTTCCACCAAATTGAGTTTGATTTAAGCTGATGGTCCAAGAAATGAGCCCACCCCATGCTTATCTCTCAGTGAATCCAAGATTCAAGTGAAGATTCAGAAAGACACTGAAAAGAGGGTCATAACGCAAAAAGAATCGAAGCAATCGGAGGTCGGATGCTCAAGATATCGAAGATCGAAAATCAATGGACCGGCTGAAGAGTATGTCTCGAGCTGTGTCTCGAGCTCATCTCTACCCGAGACGAGTCTGGAGCTCGAGCTGAGATGCCAGCTGATTTACGAGAGTAAGGGATGTTGTCTCGAGCTGAGTCTCGAGCTCGTCTCGACCCGAGACAAATTAGTGATGTTAGGTAAAGAAAAAGTTGTATTTAGTTTTGATGTGTTAAAAAGTGTAATATAGGATGACCAGCTGAGCATTTTATATAGACAGCTGAAGTAAGTGTTTGAAAATAAAACTAAGTATAAGAATTCAGACGAGGTCAAGATATCAGACAAGGATAAACCTCAGATGAGGACAGAAAATCAGATGGGGATAAGATATCAGACAAGGACAACTCAAAGAAGATAGTTAAGATGCAATACGATAAACAAACACCCAGACAAAGAATGAAGACGGAGACAGGGTGGAGCAAGTAGCAGACGATGAAGTGTTAAGAAGCATTTTTACACAAGTTTCAAGAAGCAGTTTTAACTAACCAAGAGGAAGTTACAAAATTCAGTTATATTGTTATAACTGATCAAAACAAAATTCAAGGAAGTTACAACTACCAAATGAAGATCTCTATAAATAGAGATAGAAATTAGTTTAGAAATATACTTGATACTTTGCACTCATCGATATACACAATTTGTATTCACGAGCCACAAATATTGTACACATTCACAAACATTTTATACGTTTTCCAGTTTTAGTGTTTGTAGAACACTTTTCACACAACATCTTCAAGCCATATATATTAAGAAATTAGGAAGAAATCATTGTAAGGCTGAAGATTCATGATTGTAAGTAAGTAAGCAAGAAGGAATAAAGTAAGTGAAGACCCTTCTTCAAGGTTGAAGAAGGAGAGTGGATGTAGGATTGTTATAATCCGAACCACTATAAATCCTGTGTTCTTTATTGCTTTGATTTACTTACTTGTTTCTTTTCAATTCTTAGTTTATCAATTACAGATTAATTTCAGCATTAAAGTTAAACCTATAATATCAGTTGCTTTTGATCTTGTTGTAGTTGAGGTTAATAATTGTTTTTCGCTGTGTACATCTGGTACTTTGAATATATTTTAAGAGATTTGAAAAATCTACAAAATCTATTCAACCCCCCTTCTAGATTTTGTTCTAGAAGGTTAATTCAAAGTTTTAATCAACTCAACCAATCGGGACCAACAAGTGGTATCAGAGCAGTGTTAAGCTGTTCTGATATTGATTTTAGATCTTAACTAAGATCCTGAATTTTGTTCTTGATAATCTGTATTTTCTTTGTTTCACTAACAGTTCTACTAACAAGATCTTGTGAGTATTGTGGTTTTTCTGTTTCACCATGTCTTCTGTTAAGAGCAAGAAATCCAGGAGTTTGCCTGATTTTTCAATAGAAGAATATGATTACTGGAAGTTTAGAATGGAGAACCATCTTAAAGCAATTCATGACAGAATGGAGGAGGTTCTTGAGGAAGGACCTATCAAGTTTTATCATGGTGGCACAAGTGATGGTACTACAGCAGCTGAAACAAGAGTGAGGCAAGAAAAGAAAAACTCAGAACTCACTAGTGATGAAAGGAAGATTCACAATTTAGATCAAGTTGCAAGAACTGAAATTATTGAAACATTGAGCAAGGATTGGATAGAAAAGGTTAAAAGATGCAAGACTGCCAAAGAAATGTGGGAGACTCTTGCTGGAATCTGTGAAGGATCTGAACAGGTCAAAGAAAACAAGTTGCAGTCTGTTCTACACGTTTTTGACACTTTCAAGATGAAAGAAGGAGAGTCTGTTGATCAATTGGACGTTAGGCTGACCAATCTACTGAACAAGGCTGCTGATTTGGGAAAAACGTACACAGAAAAAGAAATCAACAATAAAGTGCTGAGGTCATTAAGCAAAAGATGGAGAGAGAAAGTTAACATTCTGAAGGCTACTCAAAATCTATCCTCAATTTCTCACCACACTTTGTTTTCTCATCTGAAGGCATTAGAATATGACATTCAAATTGAAGATGAAGAAGATGAAGCAGAATCTTCAAATTCTGGAAAGACTGTAGCTTTTGTTCATCAAGATGAATCTGAAAAGATCTCTAAAGCATCTGATTTGTCAGTAAAAGAAGAAATGGCTCTTCTGTTAAAAAGGTATGAAAGATTGAAGATGAAGTACAAAAGAAACAAGATAGACAGGTTAGGTCGAAGGAATTATAGATCAGACAGGGATGAAAAGAGTTCAGACAATGATAGAAAGAAGGATCAGTCAAGGAGTCATAAGTCACCTATCAGACGAGGAGATAGTAGTCCAAAAACAGACAGAGGAGATATATGTTATACATGCAACAAGCCTGGTCACTACAATTACGATTGTCCTCAACTCACTCCCAGAGAGAGAGAAGAAAAGAGGAAGAAAAAAGATAGAAGGTATGCTGATCAGAGAGCTCTTCTAGCTGAGAAAGAAGAAGTTCATGAGACATCTTCATCCTCATCCTCATCTGATTTTGGATCAGATGATGACATCTGTCTGATGGCAAAAGAGGTACATTACTATTCATCCTCAGATAATGATTGTGATATCTTATCAGAAACTGATCCCAGTCTTATTGATAAACTTTTAATTTAAAGAATCAAATTACTGATCTAACTAAGGTCAATCAAACTAAGGAAAGTGAGAAACCAGACTGTACATTCAAGGGGGAATGTCAGACTGAGATGATCACTAGTACCTTGTCTGATAAGACAGATAAGTTAGAACAAGAATTGAGTTCTTTAAAGATAAAATTTTCAAATATCTATTCTGAAAATGAGAATTATAAGAAAACTAACAGAGAATTAAATCTCAAGTTAGGTCTTCTGAATAACTCTCAAACCACAATAGATAAAATTTTCAATTCTTCACAAAAGTCTAGTGATAAAAATGGATTAGGTTTTGATAGGAGTAAGAAAAATGATCCAATAAAACCTAGAGTCTTTGTCAAATAACTAAACCAAAGATAGAAACTAGATTTAGTCCATGGAAACCTAAGGAATTAATTACCTCATCTGATAATTCTGAAAAGAAGAAACAGACGAGGAAAGAAACTCCAAAGGTTAAACCCAAGACTAAATCAAAGTCATATTCTAGGTATAAAGGTTTTGACGGAAGAAGCAAGACATATCAATTCTTACCAAGATTCAAGATAATTTCAAAAGATCAGTTAAATAAGATTGATCTTGAAAGTCTTATCTTAGTAGATAGATATGGATGTAAATTGCAATCTATGGTTTTAAGGAACATTGATATCTTTGTCTGGATTCCTAAAAATCAACTTTACATGAAAGGACCCAAAGTACAAAGGGCACCTAAGCAATAAATTTGTGATTGCAGGAAGATAAGAAGATAGTTGATAGAGGAGACATTCTTGAGGTTATCTGGTACATTGACAGTGGCTGTTCCAAGCACATGACCTATGAAAGACGACTTCTCTCTAACTATCAAACCATTGATGGACCAAGAGTGATGTTTGGAGATAACAACTATGGACTTACTAAAGGTGTAGGAACACTAATGATTGGAGACGTTCAAGTTCATGAAGTTTACTACGTGGAAGGATTGAAGCATAATCTACTATCCGTTTCACAATTTTGTGATAAAGGGTTTTGTGTCAAATTTACTCATAATGCATGCTATGTTCTAGATGGTATCAATGAAAATATTTTATTGGCTGGAGTTAGACAAGGTAACATTTATGTTGCTAATTTCAAAAGTTGTCCTAAAGATACTTGTCTTGTTGCTAAGAGTTCAGATGACTTAAGTTGGCTGTGGCACAAACGACTTAATCACTTAAACTTCAAAACTCTTAACAAAATAGCAAGGAAATCTTTAGTTAAAGGACTCCCTGATAAAGTATTTTCAAAGAACCATGAGTGTGATGCTTGTCAAAAAGGAAAACAGACCAAAGCTTCTTTTAAAACAATAAGTAGTCCTTCTTCAGAAAGGATTCTAGAACTTCTTCATATGGATCTATTTGGTCCAGTAACTCCACTCAGCTTTAGTGGAAGAAAATATACCTTAGTAATTGTTGATGATTTTTCAAGATTTACTTGGGTTATTTTCTTATACAAAAAGAATGAGACTATGATTAAGATTCCAGAATTTCTTAAAAAGATTCAAAATGAAAAATGATTAAATATTGTTAAAATTAGAAGTGATAAAGGTACTGAATTCCTAATAAATTGATTTCTAACTACTGCATTGAGAATGACATAGCTCAGGAAATATCTGCAGCAAGGACTCCACAACAAAATGGAGTTGTTGAGAGAAGAAACAAAACCTTGAAAGAAGCAGCTCGAACAATGCTATCTGAATTCAACACTCCACACAAGTTTTGGGCAGAAGCTGTTAATACAACATGTTATGTTCAAAATAGAAGTTTGGTTGTTAAGGATAAGTGTAAAACTCCCTATGAAATTTGGAAGGGACGACCTCCCAAAATTTCATACTTTCATATATTTGGTTGTAAATGTTTCATACATAACAATGGAAAATCTCAATTAAAAACCTTTGATGCCAAGATAGCAGATGTGATATTCTTAGGATACTCATCTATATCAAAGGCATATAGAGTTTTTAATAAGATAACCTTGTGTGTAGAAGAAACACCCCATGTGGTATTTGATGAATCTTCTTTTGAGTTTGATAAGACAGGGAACATCACAAGGATATCAAACAATCTGGAACAGATGACTATCAAAGAATCAACCATAAAATTCTACAATCAAGAATCAGATTCAGATGAAGAGGAAGAATTGGACAAAGGAAAATAACCTGAAAGATTTTCCTCATCAGCTGATTTGCCAACTAATTAGACAACTAGCACATCTGATGTTCAGGGATCAGAAGGTAACATAGAATCATCTGAAATAAATAGTTCAGACAAGACACCATCCACTGTAAAAGATAAAGGTAAGAGAGTAATGTCATATCACCCAGCTGAGCAGATAATTGGAGATTTAGATTCTGGTGTCCAGACGAGGACTCAACTAAATCAAGATTATATGTTCAGTTGCTATGTGTCATTACTTGAACATAAATCAATTACAGAAGCTCTAACTGATTCCAATTGGATTAATGCCATGCAAGAAGAACTAAATCAGTTTTAAAGACAAGATATGTGGGAGCTTGTTGAAAGGCCTCATCATCAAAAAGTCATTGGAACTAAATGGGTCTTTAAAAACAAAAGGGATGAAAACAATATTGTGGTTAGAAACAAGGCCAGACTAGTTGCTGAAGGTTATTCACAATCAGAGGGTATTGATTATGATGAAACCTTTGCACTAGTAGCTCGTCTTGAAGCCATAAGATTGTTTTTAGCCTATGCCGCTTTTAAGAGATTCATAGTTTTTAAAATGGATATTAAGTCATCATTTTTAAATGGAATCCTAGCTGAGGAAGTTTATGTAGAGCAACCTCCTGGATTTGTCAAAGGAGACAAGGTCTATAAACTAAGGAAAGCTCTATATGGACTTAAACAAGCACCAAGAGCTTGGTATGACACCTTGTCTGATTATTTAATTCAAAATGGTTTTGTCAAAGGTAGAATTGATAGAACTCTCTTTAGAAAAGAGTTTGGTTGTGATCTTTTGTTAGTTCAAATTTATGTTGATGATATAATATTTGGATCAACTAACATATCTTTGTGTGAAGAATTTAGTTCTCTTATGAAAAGCAGATTTGAAATGTCCATGATGGGTGAGATGACTTATTTTCTTGGACTTCAAGTCAAACAGACAAAGAAGGGAATATTCATAAATCAAGCCAAATATACAAAAGATCTTATTGATAAATTTGGAATAGGTACCAGCCGAGAAGCTAAGATACCTATGATGACAAATTTTTCAATGGATCCAGATGAGAAGGGAGAAGACACTGATCAAACTGAGTATAGAGGTCTTATTGGTTCTTTATTATATTTAACTGCTAGTAGACCTGATATTTCGTTTGCAGTTGGAGTATGTGCTCGATTTCAAGCTAATCCTAAGAAAAGCCATCTTGAAGCAGCAAAGAAAATTCTCAAGTATCTGAAAAGAACTATAAATGTTGGACTATGATATCCAGCTGATGATAACTTTGAGCTGTCTGGATACTCAGATTCAGATTTTAGTTGGTGTAAGATAGATAGAAAATCTACATCTGGTACTTGCCAATTTCTTGGTAGTAAGCTGATTTCATGGTTGTCTAAGAAACAAACCTCGGTAGCTACTTCCACAACTGAAGCTGAGTATATGGCAGCTGGAAGTTGTTGTTCACAGCTGATCTGGATAAGTCAACAGCTAAGGGACTATAACATTATCACAAAAAAAGTACCTATCTTTTGTGATAGTAATAATGCCAAAGCTGTTACCTAGAATCCAGTCCTACATACAAAATGCAAGCATGTAGATATAAGACACCACTTCATCCGAGATCATGTCGAAAAAGGAGATATCAGACTAGAAAAGATTCTTACTGATTTTCAAAGAGCAGACATCTTGACAAAGCCACTTGCAGAGACAAGGTTTAAAGAATTATCTGTAGAATTAGGATTATTAGATGCTTCTTTAGTTAATCTATAATCTTATTCCTTGTTTTATTCTTAAATCTATCTCAATTGGTTTATTATGTCTAGAGAGAATTATCAGACTAGATATGAGTCAAAGGACAATCAGGTAGCTGATATCATTGATTTCCTGTTTAGAAATCAAGAATCAAGGATTAGTCATATTGACCTTATCTGACTTGATAGTTACTTGTCTGACATAGGTAAATCAGATAAGGACACAATAGTCAACTAACTTCTATAGAATCAGATGACTATTTCACCTTATCTGACTTACTCTTGATACTAACGATTTGTCTAAGTGTCTGTGGTTTCAGCAAGAACAAAGTTTAGTACACATCTCTAAATAACAAGACAAGGTCAAATTATCCAAGTGTTCAGAAAACAGACATTGATGCTATCAATTCAGACGAGGTGAAAGTCCAGGAAGTTTCTCTTAAAAACTCTTAATTATGAATATTGAGTTCATATAATTAATATATGAATTTAATATCATAATTCTCTTTAACATTTATTCAAAAATGAAGTTACTCAGGTTGTTAAAAATATTTTGTTTTACAAAATAAAAGGATAAGGGTTCAAATGTGGTTTCTAAAATTCTTAATATTTTATTTTATCTCTCCAATTAACTGAAAAGTAATTTCTTAAATAAGTAACTCTGTCAGGAGAGAAGTTACTACGGACCCGAAATTTTATCAAATTTACTTTTGAAATACACTGAGTATGCTTCACGTGCCAGAAATGGAGGCGGTTTCTGAAATATGAACCATCTCAATCTCACGCGCGACATATTAAATAGTATTCTCTGCACTTTTCAAAATAAATGTCATAATTGCATTAATGGCAATTCGAAAGCCTACATTTACACTTTTGCAGGCAATTATTAATATTATAATTGTTTATTATTATATTTGCCATATAAATAGGCACTCGTGTGCATAATTTCATTTACGCACACATAAAACCTTTCATATTTTCTCAAAACTTCTCTTTTCCCTCCTAAAACCTTCTGCATTCATCAATGGCGGATTCTAAAAAGAAAATCAAGTTCGAATATGATCTGACTTCCATTCGAGATAGAACAAAGTCAGAAATGTATGTCGAATGGGATGTTTCAACTGATTCTGAAACCAGAGAAATACTGAATCTACTCGAATCAAGAGGACTAAAATGATACTGCACAATGAAACCTTCAAGAAATCTGACGGTGGATGATTTGTGTGCCGAGTTCTTAACCAGGGCGAAAGCAACAGATACAGGCTTATAATCTCAAATCAGAACTAAAGAGAAGAAGAGAAGGGTGGTGTTATAAATTTCTGAAATCGGAGCAATTTTTGGTCTAAGCACCACTGGCGAGAACCCGTTCACATACAAATCATCGGAATACTTGGAAAGTTTCCAAATGATGGCCAGAAAAACCTACCAAAATACGACGGCGAATCTGAAGAGGCCAATGTTGAAAAGGAAATACAGACTTCTGATGTTGATCCTGACTAAGTGTATCTTGGGGGAGCAACAGAGCCACGATGGGCTAACCAAGCCAAGGATATGCTGTCTGAGGGCTATCATAGACGGGGCTGAGATCAACTGGCCGAGGCTGGTCTACTCGAGGATAATGGAGGAGAAGAGAAGTTTACAAAAACTCCAATATTAGACGAGCTGATGAGATGGTCTCTGACCAAACTTGCGAGTATGATGGCCAGGATCACCATCATACTTGAGCACAAGGTGGGGACAGACAACCTCGACTGGAGTGTTGATGTCAAGAAATACACAAGACAGAAAGGGCTTCTGATCAAAGACAAGAAGCTGTATGGGCCAACAGATTCAGAGGGAGATGGAGATGCTCCAGCTCCACCTCCAGCTCCTAAGAAAAGGGCTTCAAAAGCCAAGACGAAGGAGGCTAAGACAGTGTTTGTAGATGAATCCTCGTCTACTGAGACGGAGGAAGCAGAGGAGGAAGAGGAGAGGACAGCTTCCCAAGGGGGAAGTGTCGCAGCTGAGGCGGTAAGAGTATCGGGGCAGACGGAGACTGTGGAGGTCTCGTCTGAAGAGGAATCAGAAGGAGAGCATCATCATCTTCATCCTCATCTGAGGATGGAGTACCTAAACCCTCCACATCCCAACCTGGCGATGAAGGGGCAGATGAGACCGCTGCATCTGAGCCTCTAAAATGGTCCACTTCCAAAAGTCCAATACAAACCCAACCTGCATTCGATCCATTTTTTTTCCTACCCTCAACCTCATCTGAACCTGACCTATTCCTAAATCTACCCAACCCATCTGAAGAAATGGGTCCAACTGAAACCTCACTGCGGATTCTTGGAAAGAAATTCATCCTTAGACAAGAATCCACTCTCAAGGACAAGCCTGAGTTACTGAAAGAGTTGATAGATGTCTATTTGTTGAGAAGACTTAGGCTGGGTTCGTTTGAAGAGACGGCTATTATGATAGCAGAAGCAGGGGGTAATAACCTAGCTATCTGGGAGAAAGAAGTCCTCAAGAAGGCAAAGCTCAAGTCATTCCAAGATATTCTAATAGAAAACACATTTGTTGATTATATCCTACAAAGGGTATATCTTGGAGATGAGACCCCAGAAGAGGTGGAGAAAGCAGTTGAGAAGGGGGAAGAGCAGAAAAAGGATGAGATGGCTGATGTTGAGGAAGAAAGGGTGGAGGAAGGAATTACTGGTGGAGCTGCCGATGAGCCAGCTGAGATGGATACAGCTGAGGAGGCACAAACAGAGCAGATTGTGGAGCAAGAAACAGCTGAAGTGGAAACAGACGTGCCAACTACATCGACATACTTGGCAGTTTCCCCTCCAGCTACTGTACAAGCTGAAGCTGACATTGAGGAAATAGATCTAAGTCTATTTCCTCCCCCTGAAGAGCAGAGCTTGCCCACCACATCTGCGTCTGTATCCGACTTGGAAGCGCTGAAGGCTGAAGTTGAAAATCTCAAGAATGCCTGTCTGAATGCCTTCCAGATGGTTCCAAGTGTCATAACCTCTTCACTAAAGGAGAATATAGAAGCCGCAGTTCATGAGAAGACCAAGATTGATCTATACTTCTCCGGAATCAGACATGAAGAGAATATGGTCAAGGTGAAGCAAAAGGTGGCTGAAGAAATGAACTCTCAAGATGCCTGGGTCAAACAGTATGTCAGAGATGCTTTTCGTCAAATAAGTGACAGTGTTGAAGACCAGGTGAGAGAGTCTTGGAGAGCAAAGGAAGCTTCATTTCTTCAAATTCTATTGATGCAGCTAGCCATGGAGAAAGACAGACAGACAACCATCTTAAAGAAATTCATGGATGATGAATTCAGATGAGCTGAGGTCGGACAAAAGAAAAGATGTGACCAACTGGATCAGAAGACAGGGCTTGTAAGAGAAGAACTCATTGGCCAAATAAATCAAGTAGCCACTATCTGTAACACCCGTTTTGCTGATGTTAAAAAGGGGAACGATAGTGAGCTCAAGAAAAGGATTGAATTACAAGATGATCAGTTGATGGCCCTGAATCTGAGGATAGATGAGTTGTCTGAGGAGTTGTTGAAAGCTGAAGAAGAAAAGAAGAAAGCAGCAGAGGAGAAGTCTCAAAGAGCACTGAGGAGACTGAAAAGGAGAACTGCAGCTGAGTCTACCGAGTCTGATCCTGAACCCGAACTTCCACCCACTGCTGATCCTGTCCCCGTCTTATCACTCAAGTCTCCCTCATCCTCATCCAAAGCAGCTGGGAAAGCCAAGGCTTCAAGCCAACTCCAGAAAACCCAGGCTGAAATTGATGAAGAAGAAAAAATCAGGAAAAGGAAGAGGGAGGACATGGAAAAACACAAAAGAAGGGATGCCAAGAAAAGACGAGAGCAGGAGAAAGCAGCATGGAAATTCTATGATAGATCTCTGAGGAAATGGGTTCAGAAGGAAAAAGATGAGCAAGGCAGGGATGTCTTCAGGCCAGTCCATCGAGGTGAGGTCGTTCCCAAATAAATCCTACTCATGGCTGATCAGGTGAAATGGAGACCCTTTGAAGTCGATTGGGTATTCCAGTTTCATGTGTGCAAAAATATCAAATAGGGTTTGGATGAGAACGCAGCATTTCACAACTGGCTGGAAGAAAGGGATCCTCAAATGTATCAGTATGTGATAGACCTTGCACATGAGGAGTTCAATGCAGACGTAGTCGCACCTTCTTATTCTCAGATGGAACCTCCACTAACAAGAGATGGCCGACCAGATCGTGAGAAGATAAAGCAGTTGATCATCAAGGCCGAATCCATTGCTGATCTTGCAGAAGGAGGAGAGACTGTATCTTTAAAGAATAGAGTTTTTGACTGGCTAAAGATACCTGAGCAGGATAGGTGGTATGACTAGTTCTAAATCTCTCTTTTTGTGATCCTTATCTGATCTACATGAGATATGTGTGAATCTGTGAATATATCTGAATATCTGATTGGACTTCTCTCAAACTTTGGTATTCTAACTGACTTGATATTTTTACTCCTCTAAGTAACTTGTTTACAATTTCATAACAATAAATTATCTGCAATCTTCAAATCTTGTCTATGTTGTCTTCGAAGTATTTGACCTTAACTTTGAGTGACTATATTGCTCTAATAATCTGCTTATTGAATATATTGCTCTGATCATCTGATTATTGAATCCATTGCTCTGATTATCTGACTATCTGACCTAGTTGTATACTTTGCAGTATTTTTATCTTTTGAAGAGTACTAACATTTTTCTTTTCTTGAGCTGTGTTTTAACATCATCAAAAAGGGAGAAATTATTAGGTAAAGAAAAAGTTGTATTTAGTTTTGATGTGTTAAAAAGTGTAATATAGGATGACCAGCTGAGCATTTTGTATAGACAACTGAAGTAAGTGTTTGAAAATAAAACTAAGTATAAGAAGTCAGATGAGGTCAAGATATCAGACAAGGATAAACCTCAGATGAGGACAGAAAATCAGATGGGGATAAGATATCAGACAAGGACAACTCAAAGAAGATAGTTAAGATGCAATACGATAAACACACCCAGACAAAGAATGAAGACGGAGACAGGGTGGAGCAAGTAGCAGACGATGAAGTGTTAAGAAGAATTTTTACACAAGTTTCAAGAAGCAGTTTTAACTAACCAAGAGGAAGTTACAAGATTCAGTTATACTGTTATAACTGATCAAAACAGAATTCAAGGAAGTTACAACTACCAAATGAAGATCTCTATAAATAGGGATAGAAATTAGTTTAGAGATATACTTGATACTTTACACTCATCGATATACACAATTTGTATTCACGAGCCACAAATATTGCACACATTCACAAATGTTTTATACGTTTTCCAGTTTTAGTGTTTGTAGAACACTTTTCACACAACATCTTCAAGCCATAGATATTAAGAAATTAGGAAGAAATCATTGTAAGGCTGAAGATTCACGATTGTAAGTAAGTAAGTAAGCAAGAAGGAAGAAAGTAAGTGAAGACCCTTCTTCAAGGTTGAAGAAGGAGAGTGGATGTAGGATTGTTATAATCCGAACCACTATAAATCCTGTGTTCTTTATTGCTTTGATTTACTTACTTGTTTCTTTTCAATTCTTAGTTTATCAATTACAGATTAATTTCAGCATTAAAGTTAAACCTATAATATCAATTGCTTTTGATCTTGTTGTAGTTGAGGTTAATAATTGTTTTCCGCTGTGTACATCTGGTACTTTGAATATATTTTGAGAGATTTGAAAAATCTACAAAATCTATTCAACCCCCCTTCTAGATTTTGTTCTAGAAGGTTAATTCAAAGTTTTAATCAACTCAACCAATCGGGACCAACAAGTGAGCTCACGACTTTTAGGGGAGCTACGTCTTGACTCAAGTCAGAGAGGTGTCTCGACCCGAGACAGCTGTTTCGGAGCTGTTTCTGCAGAACTTAATTTTTTGAAGGACTCCTTTGCAAATATGGTCTTTGCACTCGAGACCCCTGCTATATATACCTCCATATCTGAATTGAAGGCATTAATTAACACCTTGGGAACGCTCCCCACACTTAGAAAAATTTCCTTAGTTCCTTCTTTAGTTTTCCTTCTCTTTTTCTCTTGTAATTCAATTTCATAGTTAGATTGCCTTAAATTCCTCATAGATTAAGTTAGCCCATAGTTTAATTTGGTGTAATCTTTACTTTAAAGCAAGGATCAAGCAATTGTTGGGATCATTTCAAAGTTTATTCAATTAATCAAGGTGATATTCATCCATTTATTTGCTTTCATATATTTTGTCATGGGTATTGATCTATCTTCTCTCATTTCTATTTTATTGTTCAACTTAGCCATGGGCTATTCCCTTTTATTGCTTGGGTGTTGGAATTATACATGAATTGGATGTAGATCATGAATTGATTGCTTTGATGGACATGTAATTGTGGCTTCGATGTTTCTATTATTGAGCTTTGTATGGATCTTATGATTGATTGTTTTTATTAGCTTGATTCATCAAATTTGTATGTTGCAACGAGAGTTGGATATGCTTGTTAGAGGATTAAGTGAACTTTTCAATTAATTATGATGATTATAATTGTGATTGATTGCTCCGAGAGGTGGATTAGTTGCTAGATCACCCTTTAGTAGACATTGCATGCTTAGCTGTGTAGTGAAGAGACGACCCTAGGTATTAGTACCCGATTGTGAACGTGTGTAGGTGATCAACGGTCTTAAATGCTCATTTGTTAGATTTTACGTGATCGCTCTTAGCCTTTCCCGATTCATGCATTGATTAGTGATTGATTTGTGATTTTACCAAAGGATTGTATAAGAAAAACACCCGAGCGATCGCTTCTCACCACTTGCACTCATCTAGAATTTAAATTGCTTTCGTATTTATTATTTTGATTGCTCTTGTTTGGCTTATTGTTGATTTATGTTTTTACACCCCATTTAGCTTCTATAATTCTATGACAATGCTTGTTTTTGAGGCTCCACTGTTCTCCTAGTCTCAAGGGTTCGATAATTTATTTGGTCGTAAAATACTTATTGCTAAAATACACGCGATCAGATTATCACAAAGATATTTGGGTAATTGAATTATTGGCTTAGGTGTTAGATTTTAATTGTGTGATTGATGTCAATATTGGATTAACACAAGGATACTTGATTAATTTCATTAGAACCCATATTTGAGTACATTAATTGCTTGATTTGATTGCTTGTAATTAGTGAGGGGGTTAGAGTGTTGTCTCTAACAATCCTACGTGTTTAATTGATCATATAGAGCTTAGGCTTACCAAGTACGGTTTTGTATGAGTATTAGTTGGATATCCCTGATAACCACCCCTTGCATTTGATTACCCGATTGTATGTAAGCCATAATTGACGAGTCTTTGCTGAATATCACTATTCTTCTAACTTATTTGAAATCCCTTTGCTTGATTACTTGCTTGCTTAGTTTTATTGTTTATTTCCTATCGTGTCATTTCAATATTTGCATATCCTTGATCGCTTCTATATATAATACTATGACAACACTTAATTTCAAGGCTTCACTATTCAGGCTCATGGGTTCGATAAACGATTAGTGTCAAACTAGAATCAATTTTATTTCAAAATCCAAAATCTGGTTTTTAAAACACCAAAAGAACATTACCTAAATTTTTTGGGACCTTTTGCGAAAAATTTAAGTTGTGGGACTAAATTGAATTTTAACTCATTCATTCCACCTAAGCATTCACCTTTGGCTTGACGAGCGATTCATACATAACATATGTTACAAGTTAGAGGACTTCAGGACCGTCTAAATGTGTTCTATATGGTAGAGCAGCTGAGAAATTTTGCAAAAAATATTAAACACTTTTACGCGTGCTAAGAATCAGTTTGGATTATGGGTTTCATGGTTGGTTCTTGCAGACAATGCATGCACTATATATCTAACCCTCAAGTTAATGCGATTTGGAGGTTTTTGTTTTTTGTTTTTTTGTTTTTTTGTTTTGTTTTGTTTTGTTTTGAATTTTGTTTTGGCGATTCGGCTAATATGGAGCTATCTTAATAAACAAATTTTGACGATATTGTAGCTTTCAGTAGCAACGCCTTAGCGTCAATCTTGGCTATGGTACGTTAGGCGAACAACTATAGACAAGACTGCATGATCAATTCTCAAATGAATTATGCTACTTTTTTCGCACATTGTATATTGGCAGGCCACGTACAACTCCCGTGATTATACAAGTTCGTTTGTGGCAATCTCTTATTGGCGTTTGAAGGTGAACACATATTGGAAATCTAGAGATCCGCTGGGGATTATTGCAAGTGGTGGTGTGTTTTCAGGATTCTTTGGAGGGTTTTTGTCCCTACGGAGGATTTTCCACTTGCAAGATTTTTAATGGGGCACCGACCTCTAAATTGACATGTAGTTTTATCACTTTATTTTTTTAATTTTTTTTCAATTTATATAACTAGCTTATTTAGTCATGTAGTGAAGCTGAACATGCTACGACATTTCACGCCATTAAAACATTTTACGTTAAAGGATGGGTAAATGTTTAGCTTGGGTGGGACTCAAGTTAATTATGTCATGGATATTCTGTGTTCCAAAAATTCTTTAATCCTTTAGAGACTTTTGGCTAAATACAAGGTTTTTAAAAAATAAAAAAAAAATAATTCGGCCCGACTAATGGGTCCCTAGGAGCTAGGCAGTCCTAATTCATTCGACTAGCGATTTTTGACTTTTGCACCCTTGTTATTACTATTACAATTTTTGGTAAGACTTTTGCACCATTGTTAAATACAATGTTCGTGTCTTTGTAAGAAAAGTAATTTTTTTAAATATTTTTTTAGTAACTTATGTGGAGTAATTTAACCAGTCCAAAAGACCCATTAAGTGTATAAAACACAATTCTGGGCTTAAGAGCTTGAACCCAAGTTGGAGCGAGGGGTTCTTCTAATTCCCCTGAAAAGTGTTACCCTAAAAGAGCTTATAGGCTTTAGGCCCACTGAGAGATTATGGTCCACTAAAAATATGTTGGGCCGTGCACACTAAAAAGAGGAAAGAAAAATAAGCCCACTGCAGCCAAGGAGAGGAAGGCCAGTGAGACTTAGTAGACCAGACCCACGAAGAGGGCACCAGATAGGCAGAGAGCGAGGCCGAGAAAAGAAGAAGTGGGGGAGTAATGAGGGAGAACGTGGGCTTTCATGTTGTAGAAAAAGAGGTAAAAATGATACATGAAAGAGAGGTACGTATACACACGAAATATACACAACAATCATCTTTATGCACAATTTCTCTATAAGAGTATTCTGAGTTTTGAGATCTACCTCATAAGAGGAGGGAGAATTATTTGATTGAGAATATATTTTGACTTGAGCGTCGGAGGTTTTACGCTAGAGCCCCCTCGGGTGTGTTTTGCAGGTACTAAAATGGTGAAGAAAAGTGGTTGTTTTACAAAATTAAAGGGCCTATGGTGTACTACATCCAAGAAGATCCCGTGTTCGATTCTTGTGGTGTGGTTCAATAATCAAACATTAGTAACCCAAAATATTCATGCTTACATCTAGACCACCAACAAAAAAATATCAATTATTTATATGGAAAAATTATTAATTGTGTAATAAATTTGATACCAAATTTCTAAATCACCAATACATTTTATTTGCCGTAGCCAGCTGGACTTAAATTTCTTTTTCTTTTGTCGGAGACGAAAAGAGAAAATAAAAACATTTATTGTAGTCTAGATACAATGTATATATATATATATATATAATATACATAATTTAATGAAATAAGTTTGTACACAGTTTCTAAAGAGTCATCTCTTTCTTAACAAATTCTCTCTCCTCTCTCTCTCTCTTCTCTACATAGGGTCTCTCCCCCGATGTTGGGCTTGAGCCCACTTGTGTTTTGGCCCATTGGCTTACTAAGCCCACTTACCTCTAACCCTAATTGAAGGAGGCCTCAACCGTGTCTTCTTCTGTCTTCCTTTTGTTGGATGATGCGCAGCTGAGAAACGAGAGTAAGAGAGACTAAGTTGTGAGTGCAACCCTCTTAGTGGTGGTCCAATTTGTCTCCCCATTGTCCTTGTTATGAATTTGGCATCAGATGCCTGAGCCCATCCCGGTGATGGAGAAGTCAAGTGGCCCGTATACCCAACAGTGGTATTAGAGCCACGGTTGCACCATCTAATTTTTGCCATCGTCGGGCCTCCGTCGAGTGAATCTCCGCCGCTGCCTCTATTAATCCACCCCACCACGGTTTATGCTCTGCCCTTCGTGGGCATTTTCAGCCCGTGTCGCCGCGCCCCTGCCCCCTGTTTGCGCCCCCGCCCCTCTGCTCACGCTGTCATTTGTCGCTTCAAATTGTGCCGCCGCCGATCGAGAAGAGGAGCACCCCTGCTGTTGATCGGTTACTGCTCATCGTCCACTGGTGCTCATTGAAGCACGCCACCTAAAGCAGACCGGCGCTGTGCTCAGCAGCCATCTGCCGGAGGTAAGTGAGGTAATTGGGTTTTTTTTTTCCGTGTGTGTAATTGCGTTGTTATATTATGTGAGTAACTGGACAATTTGTTGTAAGTGGAAATTTGGGGGTTTTTTCTTAGTGAGATAGAGTTGTCCCGTTTGTGTTCGTGGTGTGCCGGTTCTACCTTCGTGCATATTTCCTTTCCACCGATGCTACAAGTTTTATTGAAATTCCTTTATTGGATTTTGCTAAGGTAAAACGCTTAATCCTCTTTGTTTTTTTAATTAATGAATTGTTGCTTGTCGCTGGTTTATTGCTTTAGTAGCGTAGTCGCTTGCCGCAAATTTTTGTGTTGGGTTATGTGTTGTAGTTGTAGGTTTAACTATATTTTTGTGGTATGTCTTGCTGAACTGTGCTTCCGCTTATTTATGTGGTATTTGATACACTTGAGTTTGTCAATTTCCATCTTCTTAAAGCAGTTCCCGGCCTGACACTGACAAGTCGATGCCAAAATTTGTAAAAAATATATGAATTTGAAGATGGGTTCGATCTTGAAAGTTACAAGCTTCGTTGTAGTCCAATCATCAAATTCAACCTCCCATTTCAAAAGGAATGGATAGTGGGTTCAGTTAATGGTTTACTTTTCCTGTGCTATGTGGGAAGCCTCTCACTCTTTACATATGTAATCTCATCACTTGTGATTATATTGAGATTCATTGTTCTCAAATGCTACTTTACCCTGTTCCACAACTAGTTGCTCTTTGATTTGAGCTAACAAAATAAATGGACAACATAAGGTGGTTACGGTTTTCTAAGATAACTGTAACCACCTTATGTTAGCCACATATTTTGTTGGATCCAAATCCTTGCCAAGAGCGACTAACATTGAACAAGAATAACTTAACTCTTGAGGACGATGAATATCAATATAATCACGAGTGATGGGATTCCGTATGTGAAGAGTGAGAGGCTTTCCCACATAGCATAGGAGAAGTAAACCACTAACTGAACCCACTATCCATTCCTTTTGAAATGGGAGGTTGAATTTGATGACTGGACTGCAACGAAACTCTGTAACTTTCAAGATCGAGCCCATCTTCAAATTCATATATTGTGTACAAATTTGGCATAGATTCATCGGTGTCAGGCCGGCGACTGCTTTAAGAAGATGATAATTGACAAACTCAAAATTCCCATCCATCCATCTATCCATACATATTTTAAATGGAGGTTGAACTTGATGATTGAACTTTGATTGTAGGTTTCCGGCAAGCGGTATTAAGACCAATCAAGTTTATCGAACCTAAGGGAAAAAGTATGCACGTGAGGCCCTAGAAATACAAGTTCTTAGTGACTATTGTTGCAAGATGGGTTTGGAAACAAAAACACAACAAAAAGCTAAAAATAAACTCAAACAAAACTATGAGGCAAATGATCGAACACTTAAAAGGCAAGCACAAATACAACAATAAAATGGGGGATATTGGTGCTAGGGCTAACATCCATCAAGGAATCAATGATCAACAAGCTATGATTGAATCAAATTGTAGATCAACTAAGTCAGAAAGCATAAAACCATCATGAAATTAATCACTCCATTAATAACACAATGCCTAATGTGAGTATCCTTAGTGCAACTAATCTCTCGATTCTGAAGCACCCAATCTATACATTCATACACAATTATAACACGATTAATCCCGGATCACGTTAGCTCAACTCTCGCCTATTTCTAGGGTGATCAAACATTAATCTAAAGAGATAACTATGCATGAAGCACAATGAGAATCACAATTAGGAAGCAATCTACTCAATTGATCACAATTATCATCAATCAAAGCATAGGCAATCAAATCATCCTCAATTTCAATTAAGCCAAGCACAAGAGAGTTAGCCCATGGTGCCAAGAGCAAAAACCATGGGAAGAAAATCTAAGAAAGAAATTAAGGAACAAAACACAACAATTAAGAAATTTAAAAGAGATAAGAGGAAGAACATCACCAATTGACTTGAATCAACAAAAATAGGAATGCTTGAGTCTTCAATACACTTCTTCCAAATGAATTACAAGCTTGAATTGAGAAATCTAGATGAACTAAAGCTAATCTAATCAACAACAATTGAAATCTAAATATAAATCTAACAATCTACTCTACCTACAAGGAGAAATTGGCTTGGGGCCTAAGAGATCGCCCCAAAACCGCTAATAACTGCTCTATGGAACTGTTAATGGAAGTTATGCTCTGCTCTGCCCTTTAAATAGACAAAATTCTGCAAAATTCACTCCCTCGAGTCGAGGCTCAGCCCTCGACTTGAGGCTTCCGCTTTTTGCCAATCCCTCGACTTGAGGCTGCTTCCATTTTTTGAATTCTCATCCTCTTGCCTTCACCCTCGGGTCGAGGCCCCTGGACCTCGACCAGAGGTCGAGTCCAGGGAATTTTCTCGATCCGGGCTCCGCGTCTGACCCCCGTTTTCATCCGACTTGTTCGTCTATTCATCCTAAGAATGCTGGTACTCTCGGTTTAGTCAAATTCCATCGATTTACCTGTAAAACGGATGAAAAACATCAATAATCTCACAAGTAATACTTTTTAGGCAAAGAGTGATACTCTACACATTTAGGCACAAAAGCTAACACTTTTGATCACTTTTTGCACTAAAATACACCTATAAAATATGCATCAATTCACTCCAATCAAACTTCAATGAAGATCGTAGTTTTCAAGATTGAGCCCATCTCACAAATTCAAAAATTGTGTACAACTTGGCATTTACTTAAAGAGTGCTAGTTGATTAGGATGAATTATTGCATGATTTTAGAGTGAATTAATTGTGTATTTTGATAAAAAAAATATTAGTGTTTTGTGTTTAAAGTATAGAGTATTACTAGCTTGCACTAAAAGTATTAGAAGAAGGAGATTAATGGTTTTGCGAAGTGTTTTGCCTCGTTTTCAGGGTTTTCGGTGGAATTTGAGAAAACGAAGCATATAGGCATTCACACGGGAACAAGATGAACGAGTCGGGTAAAGACAGGGGTTGGAAGCGCTAGTCAGAGGTCCAAAAATCCCTGGACTCAAACATTGGTTGAGCCCCAGGTAGCTCGGGTCGAGCCTGGAGACTAGACGAAGAGAGTGCCAAAATGACGCCAAGCTCGGTTGAGCTCTATGAGCTCGAGTCGAGGCATTCTCTTGTCTCGAGCAAAATTGCATTAACGACACTCGAAGCTCTAGTCGAGGTCCCCAAGCTCGACTCGAGGCTCGATCAGAACAACTTCTTCTCCAATTTAACACCTTTCAAACGCAAAATTAGAGGGGGAGATAGTATTGAGGAGAGACAGAAGGCAGCAGAGGAATCAGACATTTAGTCTTAGGATTTTAGGGTTTCTTCACCATTTCTTCCACACTATACACACCTTAGAATACACTTTTCTTAGATTAAACATACACATGGTTACACATAGTAGTAGGTGTTTGTGTTATTCCTTTTTCATTTCATTTTCTTGCAAATTAATAGATAGTTTACATACAATCAAGTGTAAAACACTCTTACAAGGTGACTTCTCTCATTATTTCATATATCAATTGGTTTATTTCCTTTTAATCATGTTTCCCTCTACTTTGATTTTCATGTGTTTATTGCTTAAATTCATGTTTGGCTAAATCTTGTAGTGTTTGGGTGTGATGACCCTTAGATGAGTTAATTATGGTGTTTATATGATTGATTGTTTTAATTATAGGTTTGATTGATTACTCTCTTGTGCTTTGCATGAATTAATTACTTGATTATGTCTTGATCCTTTGTTTGATGAGTTGATTATCACAAAGATATTTGGGTAATTGAATTATTAGCTTAGGTGTTAGATTTTAATTGTGTGATTGATGTCAATATTGGATTAACACAAGGATACTTGATTAATTTCATTAGAACTCACATTTGAGTACATTAAATGCTTGATTTGATTGCTTGTATTTAGTGAGGGGGTTAGAGTGTTATCTCTAACAATCCTACGTGTTTAATTGATCATATAGAGCTTAGGCTTACCAAGTACGGTTTTGTATGAGTATTAGTTGGATATCCCTGATAATCACCCCTTGCATTTGATTACCCGATTGTATGTAAACCATAATTGATGAGTCTTTGCTGAATTGAACCCGATCACTCTTCTCACTTATTTGAAATCTCTTTGCTTGCTTAGTTTTATTATTTATTTCCTATCGTGTCATTTCAATATTTGCAAATCCTTGATCAATACTATGACAACACTTAATTTCAAGGCTTCACTCTTCTCTTAGTCTCATGGGTTCGATAAACGATTGGTGTCAAACTAGAATCGATTTTATTTCAAAATCCAAAATTTGGTTTTTAAAACACAAAAAGAACATTACCTAAATTTTTTGGGACCTTTTGCGAAAAAAAATTTAAGTTGTGGGACTAAATTGAATTTTAACTCATTCATTCCACCTAAGCATTCACCTTTGGCTTGACGAGCGATTCATACATAACATATGTTACAAGTTAGAGGACTTCATGGACCGTCTAAATGTGTTCTATATGGTAGAGCAGCCGAGAAATTTTGCAAAAAATATTAAATACTTTTACGCGCCCTGAGAATCAATTTGGATTATGGGTTTCATGGTTGTTCTTGCAGATAATGCATGCACTATCTAATCCTCAAGTTAATGCGATTTGGAGGTTTTTTTTTCTTTTGTTTTGGCGATTCGGCTAATATGGAGCTATCTTAATAAACAAAATTTGACGATATTGTAGCTTTCAGTAGCAACGCCTTAGCGTCAATCTTGGCTATGGTACGTTAGGCTAACAACTATAGACAAGACCGCATGATCAATTCTCAAATGAATTATGCAACTTTTTTCGCATATTGTATAGTGGAAGGCCACGTACAACTCCCGTGATAATACAAGTTCGTTTGTAGCAACCTTTTATTGGCGTTTGAAGGTGAACACATATTGGAAAGATAGAGATCCGCTGGGGATTATTGCAAGTGGTGGTGTGTTTTCTTTGGAGCATTTCGGGGTTTTTGTCCTTACAGATGATTTTCCACTGGCACGATTTTTAACGGGGCACCGACCTCTTAACTGACATGTAGTTTAATCACTTTATTTTTTTAATTTTTTTCAATTTATATAACTAGCTTATTTAGTCATGTAGTGAAGTTGAACTTGCTATGACATTTCACGCCATTGAAACATTTTACATTAAAGGATTGGTAAACATTTAGCTTGGGTGCGACTCACGTTAATTATGTCATGGATATTCTACGTTACAAAAATTCTTTAATCCTTTAGAGAGTTTTGGCTAAATACGAGGTTTTTAAAAAATTAGAAAAAAAATAATTCGGCCTGACTAATAGTTCGAACGGGGAGTCTTGAGAGGATCTCAATAATGATATTAGGTGGTAGATTTGCAAACAAGTCTTGCGTTGTAATTGGTTAATGTAAATGTGTTTGTGCTCTATAGACACCGCCTAAAAAACAAGAAAGACTTGTTTGCTAATCTACAATCCAAAATCAATATTGATATCCTCTCAAGACGCCCTATTCGAACAATTATAAGTTGCAAGTGTGTTTTCTCTCAAGACGCCCTATTCGAACAATTATAAGTTGCAAGTGTGTTTTCATGAAAGTCATCATGGCTCGCTTTACTTAATACACATGAGTTTGTCAATCTCCTCTTCTTAAAGCAGTCGTCGGCGTGACACTGATGAGTCAATGCAAAATTTGTACATAATATCTGAATTTGAAGATGGGCTCAATCTTGAAAGTTACGAGCTTTGTTGCAGTCCTGTCATCAAATTCAACCTCTCATTTAAAAAAGGATCGATAGTAGGTTCAGTTAATGGTTTATTACTTATCCTGTGCTATGTGGGGAAGTCTCTCACTCTTTACATATGTAATCCCATCACTCGTGATTATATTGAGATTCATTGTTCTTAAATGCTACTTTACCCTGTTCCACGACTAGTTGCTCTTTGATTGGAGCTAACAAAATAAATGGACAACATTAGGTTGTTACGGTTTTTTAGGATAACTGTAACCACCTTACGTGGGCCACATATTTTGTTAGATCCAAATCCATGCCAAAAACAACTAACATTGAACAAGAATAACTTAACTCTTGAGGACGATGAATCTCAATATGATCACAAGTCATAGGATTGCATATGTTAAGAGTGAGAGGCTTCCCCTGATAACACTGGAGAAGCAAACCATTATCTAAACTACCCATCCATCCATATTCAAAAGGGAGGTTAAACTTGATGATTGAACTTCAATAAAGATCGTGGTTTTCAAGATTGATCCCATCTCCAAATTAAAAAATTGTGAACAACTTTGTATTTACTTAAAGAGCTAGTTCTTATAATTGTCCGAATGGGACACTATGCCAAAAAATGGCTACGATGACGGTGAATCCCCGTTGTCGTAGGGATTTTTTCACCGTCGTCTATCAACCCGTAGTCTTAGGATCTGGGTATTCGACAACGGTTTTTCACCGTTGTCGTAGGTGTTTATCACAACGGTTTAGATAAAATTATGACAATGGTTTTTCACCATTGTCGTAGGTGTTTACCTCAACGATGAAATGAAGTTATGACAATGGTTTTTCACCGTTGTCGTAGGTGTTTACCACAACAGTTAAAAATCGTTGTCATAATTTCATTTAACTGTTGTCTTAGGCTTTTACCACAACGGTATTTAACCGTTGTATCTAAATTTTAACCGTTGTGAAATCCATTATATAATCCGTTGTGGAATCTTTTTAACATTGTCTTTGGTTGAAGGACCCGTTATCTTTAATGTTAAAGACAACGGGTTACTGCCTATGACTACAGTTTTTTTCCATTGTCTTAGCCATTTTTGTAGATTTTTTTTCCTATTGTGAATTATCTAATTGGACAATAATATAAAATTAAAAATAAGCATTAAAATAGAAATCAATTCATCATCATACATTGTTTAAACTTCAAATTAAGTCATAAAATATAAATAGTCTAGTGTTCAACTACAATAACATGTACAAATGTCACAAAAACAAAACTAAAATAAACATAACAAGGTTCTAATCATCACCCATGTACTCTGAAAGGCAATCGGCCCACTCCTCCCGCACGTCGTCAATTTCTTTTTCAGAGTAATTCTTTTGTGAAAACTGTGAAAGTACAAATAATAAAATTAAATAAGTATTATCTTTTAGCCACCAATTCAACCATCCAATCAAATATTCATCAAAAACCACACACATAACTATGATCAATACAAATTATGCAATGGGAATTGTGGATCTAACCTTTCTATCATCGTGTGTGATCGTAGTGGAACATTAGCAAAAGTTTTCAGATTCAACTTTAGCAGATCTTGGACCTTGACATAGCCATCACTCCTCATATCTAGTTTCAACTCAGAAGCCATGTGTCTCAGTATGCGTGTTCTGAGATTTCAATAACAAAAATAAAAATAGTTATTGCAAGCAATTAGACACGTATTACAACAGCTCAAATTGCAAAAAACAAGTTCAAAATCTAATGCACACTTACTAAACCTCCATCCAAAATCGATTCCAAATTTTCAACCAGATTACTGCAACAAATAAATACCAGCAGAAAACAATGTATAATCTAAAAGGATAATCTTGCTTTGGCATGTTTAAAATTTATTCTTGATCCAATCATTCTTTCTTTGGCATTTTCGATTTGGCTCATATTTCTTTTCTGGTGTTTATTATTTTTTTTACCACCATAACGAGACTTATAACTTTTTCCGTCCCAAGTAATTCTGTGGCCAACAAGACTGACCACCTTTTCATGCTTGCTAACAGATCAATGATGGCAGGCAGGAATCAAGAACATAAATCAGCAACAGTTCTAACCTTCGAATAGCCAAACCAAATTCCAGAATTATAACTGACTCCACCAAATAGCCAAGATCCCTTGTACGCCAGTAAAGCTTTGCCACGAGGATAAAAAGATTGCAAGCTCAAAATTTAGTGATGTTACAAATATGGCAAACTGAAAACATAACACTAAGAAAGAGCACATAATACGTTGCATTAGCTTCATTGATATTGTGCCAAGTCTTAGGAGAATGTGTATAGCAAGAAATAAATAAGGGGATCAAGACTTAACACTTTGGGCAAAGTTCTCTCTAAATAAACAAATCATGACAATAAGATAGCTAGCCAACAGATTACCATTCTATATCAAGTTCTGAATATGAAAAACATAAATCTCCAGCTAATCATCTCAGCCACACTTGCTTTACAGATTTCAAACAGACAACATCTGGAGCAAAATTAAGAGAATGAATACAAGTAGCAAATTAATACCTGAACCAAAATATTGCATGCCATTGACAAAAGTTCCTCGCCATGCATACTTTCCTGTGCATCCAAATCTTTTGACAGGGGAAGATTCTTACAGAACATTTCTGTCATTCGTACAACTATATCCTCAAGTTCTGTCAAATATATACAAGACAAATATTTAATTCCCAATAAAGTGCTTGAACAACAGGTTAGTACGTTTGGTTGCGATCTTCGAAATCAAATTAAATTACAATTATAAGTATTTGGTCTGCTAGAGCATTAAGTCAGTGACGAATCACAAAACTTACAGTTGTGACTGGGGTGTTCAAGGTAAAGTTAGCAAATAAGTCATTAAAATTATTCCACATACTATTCCAAAATCAATAAGCTTCATCCAAGAAAGGTCGAACAACATGTAAAGGTGTAAAAGAAAATTATTTCTTGCTAGATAAAACAAATACCACTATGATAAAATTGGTAAAAGAACTACAAGCATAACACAAAAGAAACTAGCTGAACATAGATTTACAAGCAAAAAACTAATGCACCCAAGCTCGAAAACATTATCCAACATTACCAGTTCACTCACTTAGAAGGCCCAAGGATAATTAAGTAATTTACTACCACACGTGTTTGTAAACACACAAAAATCGAATTTACGAATTCACAGCACTGAGGAAGAATACTTGTACCGTCATGTGTTTGTATGCTGTCAGTTCTATGAGTTGGTTTATAATGCTGGGTGCATTTTCTACTGCAACTTGCTTTCCTGTAGCAATGAATGCAAGAAATTTAGAGTAATTCACTACCAGGAAACCAATTAAACCAACTTATTGACACCAATAAAAAATGGATTTTTGGATTTTCAACTCTGAAGAATTACCCATTTTCTATATTCACTTTATCTTAAGAAAACTTTATAAGATCATAGCAATATAATTAATACAATAAGCAGCAGAAACTAGTTCAGACAAATACACATGGTCATAAGCATCAAGCTCATGCCATATTTAATTCCCATTTCAAGAAAAGAGAAAATTACAGTAAGATATAAAACTGAATGCGACTCACCATTTTCCTCAAGTAATATTCCAGACATGATAAGTAAAACGTTGTAGATCATTTCCTTGTCCTCTGCATCCTTGCTCAGCATGGACAAGCAATCCAATAATATAGGGACGAGCTGCATGAAAGGTCATGTCTTAAGAAAATTGCATGGCATAGTTTATACAGAAGTAGAATACTAGAACACTTAACAAGATATATCAAACTATTCTAGTTAACCTTCTTGGCTTCTCCCAAAATAGCAGACATTGGAGTATCAGTTGCAACATGTGCAAAGGCTCTTAGATCTGAAAAATGCAAGTAGGACTAGATCAAGACAAAAAAAAAAAAAAAAAAAAAAACTTATCAAAGACATGGAGAACAAAGAAACTTTGGAAAACAATCACCCATCAACAAATAGTTCACGATCATGAAAGCCAAATATACATGATAACAAAGTGGAGACAATTGATTATCATTGTTACAAGTCACAAAATTACCAAATAGATGATTTTCAAGGATTTTGGAATAATTACTCATGTAATCATATATAGGTAATCAACACCGAAGTGGTGCATTGAACTAAGAACAAGTAATAATCACAGCTTTTTACAGTCCTTAAATGCCAATCTTGGATTCTTGTTTTAAAAAGTTTTGACAATAATATTGCATAAGTTAAACAGATGAGATGTCAGGGCAAATTCAGTTTTAGATAATATTTCAAAAGGAGAAGAAATAAATAATGAAGTCGTTGTCATTTAAACCTGGAAGATGGTGAGTCCGATTTCACCATCAACGATAAAAAGATTGGCATGATAATGCTGAAAAACCGTTGCTTATAGAGTGGTCGTATAATGGCATGATACATTCGATTCAGATATTCTCCTGAGTCACTCATGATGATATGAAATGCATTTGTGCACTTATTCTCAGCTGATGCATGTCTACCTCATCAAAATCATCAATCAGGTTCTGGAGATCCTTTGAGTCCCCAGCTTCACGACCCAATGATCTTGCCTCATTTGCTTCCATAGAAACTAAGTTCTCATATCTTTCATTATTTAGAAAGTGCAAAAAGAAAGCCTCGGCAGTAGTATAATGGGGAAAAAAGAGTGGATACACAAGACCAATTCTTACAACTGCTAAGAATTGAACTTTATGAATATAGTTTACCAAAATATTCATAAATAAATTTGGAATAATTAGAAGAACTCCAAACAACACCCGCCACTATGGACTCAAGCATATATCCCCAAGTCTCAATATTTAACGTGCTTCATGTTGGACCACTAAATCATGCTAAAACAAAGAAAACCACATCAAATAAATCACACATTGACGAAAAAAAATACTCCACACTAGAAGAAATCCTAAAAAGAGAAGCATCCCACATGAGAAAATCTCATGCTGTGCGCAACAACTCCTCCAAGTAAAAAAACAGTAACAGAATCTCTTTGAGGATCCTTTCATTCTAATCGCCATCAAGATTCATCTTGTATTGAAAAACTATTTCCCCCATGGTACAAAGATGCAGCGAACACCGTTAAATATGTGAAAAATCATACTATGATTGGTAAAAAAAAATCGAAAGAAAAACCAATAAATTGACGCTCTACATAAGCAGCGAACACCGTTAATATTCACACTGACATTTTCACAAACACGTTATGGGCAGAAATGAGAAAAATAAAATTAGAAACAAACAACCCTAAAAAGGGAAAACCTGGCGCCGGTGGGGAAGGATACTGATAATGGCGGAGCAAGGAAGCGGTGGTGAAAACGCGGTGGGGAATGGTGGTGTGGCTTCGGCGGCGGGGGGACGCGGTGGCTTGACGCGAAATTAGGGCATGGTTGAGTTAGGGCTCACGAACGGAGGTGGCTCTGATGTGAACTTAAGGCACAGAGGAGCGGGTGACGAACAGTGGTGACGAACGGTGGGAATGGAGGTGGTGAAGATCGAGCGTGAGAGAGCAGGCTGAGAGAAAAACGATTTTTTTATTTTTGAGGAGTAAAAAAAAATCCAAGTGTTGTTTATATATGCTCCCCAAAATTAGAAATTAAAAAAAATGAAAGAAAAGACAATGGCAAAAGACAACGGTTGCTTATACCCGTTGTCTTTTGGTGTAGACCCTGAACCTAAGACAACGGTTTTACCTAAGAAAACGGGTTTTATATTTAAGACAACGGTTAGAGCCCAAAACCGTTGTCTTATCCCCGTTTTCTTAGGCCATTTTTGGCATAGTGGGAAGTCTTGAGATGATTTCAATAATGATATCGGGTGGTAGATTTGCAAACAAGTCTTGCTTTGTAATTGGTCAATGTAAATGTGTTTGTGCTCAATAGACATCGCCTACAAAACAAGAAGACTTGTTTGCTAGTCTACAATCCAAAATCAATATTGATATCCTCTCAAGATGCCCTATTCAAACAATTATAAGTTGCAAAGTGTGTTCGCATCTTCATGAAGCAGTCGCTGGCGTGACACTGATGAGTCAATGCCAAATTTGTACACAATATCTGAATTTGAAGATGGGCTTGATCTTGATGGTTACAAGCTTCGTTGCAGTCCAGTCATCAAATTCAACCTTCCATTGCAAAAGGAATAGATAGTGGGTTTAGTTAATGGTTCACTTCCCTTGTGCTATGTGGGGAAGCCTCTCACTCTTTACATATGTAATCCCATCACTCGTGATTATATTGAGATTCATTGTTCACAAATGCTACTTTACTCTTGTCCATGACTAGTTGCTCTTGGATTTGAGCTAACAAAATAAGTGGACAACATAAGGTGGTTACAATTATCTAACAATATAAGGTGGTTACAATTTTCCAGGATAATTGTAACCACCTTATGTTGGCCACTTATTTTTGCTGGATCCAAATCCATGCCAAGAGCGACTAACATTGACCAAGAATAAATTTACTCTTGAGGACGATGAATCTCAATATAATCATGAGTAATGGGATTGCATATGTGAAGGGTGAGAGGCTTTCCCACTGGAGAAGCAAACCATTAGCTGAAGCACCCATCCATCCATATTTAAAAGGGATGTTGATCTTGATGATTGAACTTCAATGAAGACGTGGTGTTCAAGATTGAGCCCATCAAAAATTGTGTACAACTTGGTATTCATTCAAAGAGTGTTGGATGACCGACGACTGCGTTAATAGATGGGAATTTACAAATTCATGTGTCTCAAGTAAATCAAACCATGACTTGCAAACACACTTGGTACTTATAATTATTCGTATAGGGAGTCTTGAGAGGATCTCAATAATGATATCGCGTGGTAGATTTGCAAACAACTCTTGCTTCAGCCTCATTTTAATGGGTCAATATAAATGTGTGTGTGCTATAGAATAACTTGATCAATTAGGTTGCATTGTTTATATCCTGGACTATTGAAAACATAATAAAGCTATGTATCTCAGAAACATTACCCTAAATTACATAAAAATGTATTTTTCTAGGCCTATGTTTGATTAAATTGTGGAAATCTTGTATCTTCTTTTAGTCGCCTGAATTATATATACGTATTAGAGAAAATGCAAATTTAAAAAGAGCAAAAGCAAATCGGGAAAAGAATAGATTTTTGTGTGGGTGGGTGTTAAAGAGTTTCTTTTTGTTTACCTACGACTAGCCTGCAAAATATGTAGACAACATAAGGTGGTTACCATATTCCAGGACTACACGAGAATTCCTAAATATTAATTTGTGCAACTGTCATGTATATATATATTATTGGAACAAGAGAATGAAAAAAAATAGCACCTCTTGCCGGCAATCTCAATGGTTGTCGTATTGCTGGTGTTTCCAGATTTAAAGGCCTCTTATCATGGATTTCTTGTTTTGATTTTGAAAATTAACATTTAGCACATTTTCTTCACACACTTGCTTTAGGGGATACCCTATGTTTATGGGGTAAATTGCATTTTTGGTCCCAAGAGAATGAGTGTTTTGCAAAATGGTCCTTTTTTGACACTTTTGGTCCCGTAGTTTTTTTTGACATTTTTAGTCCCAAGTTTTGGTCCCAAGAGAATGGTAAATTGCAGTTTTGGTTCCGAGAGAATGAGATAAAATTACAGTTTTGGTCCTAAAAAATAATGGTTGGGACTATTTTTGCAAAAAAAAAAAGGACCAAAAAAGAACGTGGGACTAACATTGTCGTTGAAAAATTCTTATGGGACCAAAACTACAATTTTTCCTATGTTTATGTGAGAATAGGTCTGATGGAATCAAAATTTTTTTTAGGAAGGAATACGAGTTGAGAAATCTTGGACAAAACAATTTGACATTTGAAATAGCTCGGATTTTGATCGGTATTAATAGGAATTAGTTTTTATTCACATGGATTAAAAATCATAAACAACGTGGTGATTTATAAAGATTAACAATGTAGCAAATCAAGTAAAGATACAACCTTTCTTTTAAACAAGGGAATTAGTCAAAAGAGAATATATTCAATTCCCATTTATTAAGTACAAGAAACCTACGTTATGTTGGAGAGTACTAATAGATTTCCATGTGAAGTTATTTACCCTATCAAGGTTTTTAAAGGTGGCCGGGAATCTGACGAACTTCCTTTTCTACTATTCCAAGAAGAACAAGATTGTGCAGTTGATTATATAATAATATGTTTATTTTCAAGAAAAATTATGGATATGTTTTTTGATTAGTTTAAGTATGTAAAAGTTGGATTTTTTTTAGATTCATAAATCGGGAGAATTGAATCATGCAAAAATGTACTCTTGCTTATGTGAAATCTATCTTCTGAAATATATAATTAGACAAACGTTTCTATGAGTAAAATTTAGTGTTAATTGCAAAAAAAAAAAATAATAAAAAAAAAATAAAAAAAAAATAAAAGGGAAAAATTCATTTTTGGTACCAAAAGTTTATCTTTTTCTAGATTTGATACCCCACCTTTAGGCACTCTCAAAATTGGTCACCAAAGTTCACTTTTTGCCTCAAATTTGGTCCTGTCGTCAGTTTACCCGTCATTGACTAATGGAGGTATCTGTTTTACGTGCAAATTCATCTAGGGCTTCTCTCTCTTTTTCTCCCTTTTGCTCAAATCCTAAATTCTATCATTTATCTTGGATTTCTTTCTAAATCAAGGTTCCTATAAAGTGATTTTCTCGTCTGCAGTACGTGGGTAATAAATAATACATTATTAAGAGGTGGGTGTTTCAATTTCTTCATCTTGAGGCTCGTTAACGGCGAAATTATGTAGGGGGATTGTAGATTATTTTGACTATGTTGATGGTGATATGTTTGGGTTAATTGAATTGAATGATTTTGCTAATAAATTAACATATGATGAAAAAAAGGTTTTGGCATCAAATTATTAGGATGAATTTGTGCAGTGGTGGTAGAGTGCTTAGTCTAGATAAAGGTGTGAGTGGGTTGGTAAATTATCTAAACAAGGACAAAGCGGCCTTGATTTATTTTCAGCATTTAGAAGGTGAAAATGAGGTGTCTACTGAACAAAACATACCTTTGGGTTAAGATACAAAGCTTGATTAGAGAGAAATCATGAGAAATTGAAAAATTTAGGGTTCTGATAGAAGATGAGAAGTGGGATGTCGAATTTGGGGGCAATACTTATAACACTAAACAAATTCGCGCTAAACCAGGTGCCTTCATTAGTCAATGACGGGTCAACTGACGGCAGGACCAAATTTGAGACAAAAATGAACTTTGGTGACCAATTTTGAGAGTGCCTAATGGTGGGGTATTAAATTTGGAAAAAGATAAACTTTGGGTATCAAAAATGAATTTTTTCCCAAAAAAAATATACGACCTTTATGCTAATTATCAATTACAACATGACCTTTTAAAATTTCCAATTTGATATACCACCTAATTAATTGTTGCAATTCAGTACAGTACCAATCAATATTCCACCATTACTAAAGTTGACATGGCTACCGATACACCACCTAGAATACATGGATTTGGTGAGGTTTTACAATCTAGTTGAAGTTTATACATTACATAGATATAAAAAGTATCATATACGGGCATAAAAGTATCATTAAAATAATATTTTTATGAAATTAAAAAAAATTGCTGATTTGGCGTCATGGCGTGTGACGTGTCTTTCACGACGGCTCCGGCTACCACATAAGCGTAAGTGTTGTCGGAATTTGACCAGATGTATCAATTTACAACAATTAATTAGGGCATGTATCGAATTGCAAATTTTAAAGGGTCAAGTTGTAATTAATAAACAATTAAAAAGTCGTGTATTTTTATGCAATTAACCCTAAACCTTATATTCATGTTTTATGCAAGATTTTGACGGGACACCGACCTCTAAATTGACATGTAGTCTTATTGGTTTTTTTTTTCAATTTATATAACTAGCTTATTTAGTTATGTAGTGAAGCTAAACTTGCTGCGACATGTCTCGCCATATTTACGTTAAAGGATGGGTAAACGTTTAGGGGTGCGACTCAAGTAATTAATTATGTCATGGATATATTTCGTTCCAAAAATTCTTTAATCCTTTGGTGACTTTTGGCTAAATGCCATGTTTTAAAAAAAAAAGGTACAAAAATTCGACCCGACTAATTGTCATTTAGGTGATTCAAAAGTAATTTTTTTTTTTAAACTGGAAAAGTAGTTTTTTAGACCATTAATTTTCTTTTTTAGTAACCCAAAATATTCATGCTTAAATCTAGACCACCAACTAAAAAATATCAATTATTTATTTGGGAAAATTATATTAATTGTGTAATAATTTTGATGCCAAAATTTCTAAATCCAAGCACTGTACATTTAATTTGCCGCAGTCAGCTGGACTTTAATTTTTTTTTCTTTTAACGGAGACGAAAATAGAAGATAAAAACATGCATTGTAGTCTAGATACAATGTATACTCTCTCTCACACTCTCTCTCACAAATTCAAGCAGATCAAGCATTCATAAATTGATCGAAGCCTTTTTCTTGAGGTGAATTTTCATTTGTTCGCTTTTTAATTGCTAAGAAGGCACATAATTGTTAATACGTGTGTGTGTAAGGAAATTAGCTTTCTTTGTTTAAATCAACTCAGCACAATTTAATCAATTATATGCCCAGCGAAATATAATTTTATTTATCTTGTATCTAAATTTAGGGTTTAATTTTCTGAGATATTCTTAGCACTAGTAACTGTTTTCTTTGGTCAAGATATAAACAATCCAGCTTGCGTGCAAACATATACAGACCAATTTCTATGAGGCTAAGACACCACCTCAAAAAGAAGCAAGGCTCGTTTGCTAATATACCATCCAAAATCATTATTAACAAAATCCTCTCAAGACTCCTTATTCGATCCATTATAAGTTGCGAATGTGTTCACAAGTCCTGTCTCAGTTTACTCGAGACACTTGAGTTTCTTAGTTCTCATCTTCTTAAAGCAGTCGTTGGTCTGGCACTCTATGAGTCAATGCCAAATTAATTCAAAAATTGTTTACAACTTGGTATTTACTCAAAGATTGCTAGGCTGACGACTACGTTAAGAAGATGGGATTTGACAAAGTTATGTGTCTCGAGTAAAGCAAGCCATGACTTGTGATTCGGGTGATTTTTGCATTTTTTTATGGTGGTTTAATTGCATATTTTTTTTATCTATTTTATGAGAAATATCACCTTAATGAGTATAATTATGAGCTTAACGGTTGTGGAAGGCATTATGTTTGTTTTGTAGGCTTTTGATCATATTTTATGCAAAAGACAAGCCTTCCACCAAAATCGAGTTCAAGTTGAGTTGATGGTCCAAGAAACGAGCCCATCCCGTGCTCATCTCTCAGTGAATCCAAGATCTAAGTGAAGAATCAAAAAGACACTGAAGAGAGGGTCAGAACGCAAAAAGAATCGAAGCAATTGGAGGTCGGATGCTCAAGATATCGAAGATCGAAAATCAAAGGACCGGATGCAAATGCGTCTCGAGTCGAGACCAAGACATTTGGTCAAGTCGAGACGAATGATGATTTACGTGAGCAAGGTTTGGTGTCTCGAGCTCGTCTCGAGTGGTGTCTTGAGCTTGTCTCGAGTCGAGACATAGTGGGAGCTCGAGTCGAGACACCAGGGGTAGCTCGAGACAAACAAGTGAACCCACGGCTTTTGGCAGAGTTTCGTCTCGACTCGAGCTGGAGGGATGTCTCGAGTCGAGACAGCTTGATGAGAACCGCGAATTAGGCTCGATGAATTCGATGCCCCAACTCAGGTTGGCAAGCAACAAACCCCTCAATCCCTCGTAATTTCGATGTCCCAACTCAGGTTGGCAAGCAACGAAACCCGATTCGAAGCTCTAGCTCGGGCTAGCAAGCTATCGAATCAATTCACAAAGCAAGAATTTGCTTTAAAAACTAGTTTGCTATCTTTTTCATATCCCAATTAAAAGGTACAAGGCCTTTATTTATAGGCCAAATAAGCTACCAACTAACTCAACAAACTAACCTCTAAACATGCTAACTACCAACTAACACTTCTTGAAATATAAAGGACCAATATTACAAAAAGAAAGATAAAGGACTATTTTTGGGCTGTTAGTTCGCATCATTCCCGGGGCCTCCGAGATTGTCCTTGTCCTCAAGGACGAAATCTAAAAATTGTTCTTGTATCATTTCTACGCAAATGTATCTCTTGTCGTAAGTGATCCTTTTATTGACCATGGTGAGCTTATGAACCATTGATTTTGATATCCTGATAAATGCAACACTTTTCAATTCAGAATGTAGATTTGCAGGGAAGAGAACACCAATGCAAATGCAATTTTTATTTCCCTGCCGCATTTCAAGAGGCACAACAATCTCCCCAAATATTTTCTTCTTAAAATAGGATAAAACAATATTTTCCTGTGAAGAGTCAAACCAATGAATAACTCCTACGAAGGTGAAACTTGCATCCCTTGAATGACCTGAACCCAATGGCATATACTCGACATCTCTGACCGAACCAAACTGTAGATCAGCAACATAAGATTTCATCCCCATAGATTCATCGCTGAATTTCCTTAAAATCTTGTAGTGATTACTACTCGAATCAAACCTGAACCACTGACTTATAGGCACTGAATGTGAGCCATCTTCGAAGGAAATCCTTACAATTTCATTTTTAACTGGATTACACATTGAAGAATACACTTCCTTGGCGTGTTTTACACAAATTGATGATAACTCCAGAATAATAACATCGCTAAGAACAAAATTACCCAACCAATCTTTACCCCTATCATAAACCTTGAATCGATCGGCTACAAAAATAATCCGTTGAATAGATGGCGGCTTATCAACCACCGACGATGATACTTGCTTCAGAGAAATCACGGTATCTAGCGATTTCGCAAAATGGTTCCCCTGAGAAACTGCGTTTTGGTTGGCGGTTATCGTATAAGAAATCTCTACCTGTTGAAACCGCCGATGAGCAGTTCTTGATATGGAAAATTGAGAGAACACCAAATCGTGTACTGTGGAACTGGTGGAAATTTTATCTAAATCTCCAATTTTATCAAACCCTGCTTCAAAACTTCGATCTCCTAGAATCGCACTGTGTGGGATATTGCAAATTCTGCCTTGGTAATTCAATATACTATACTTCAACTCAATGGGTGAATTTGACATATTTACTTGAGGGCCCATTTGTGTGGGGTTCTCTTCTCGTTCGGAGTCGGTTCTAGGTGACCCCGGTCCCCCCACCGATGAACTTGTATCGTTATTCTTGGATCTATTGCACAATAGCAGCCCCATCATTCGCTCTAATCGATTCACCGTCTGCTCGATTAAACTGACTTGCTTGTTGATGTTTGCCATGCTAGTATCCATGATATTGAACCTCCTCTCTAACTGTTCTATGCGTTCTTGATGTGTTCCTGATATTTTCTTGCGATTTCTTGAGTTCATGATTCTCAAGAATTTTGAAGTGCGATTCTCACCGTGATTCTTCCTCTCAACGAGAGCACCAATTGATGAGAACCGCGAATTAGGCTCGATGAATTCGATGCCCCAACTCAGGTTGGCAAGCAACGAACTCCTCAATCCCTCGTAATTTCGATGCCCCAACTCAGGTTGGCAAGCAACGAAACCCGATTCGAAGCTCTAGCTCGGGCTAGCAAGCTATCGAATCAATTCACAAAGCAAGAATTTGCTTTAAGAACTAGTTTGCTATCTTCTTCATATCCCAATTAAAAGATACAAGGCCTTTATTTATAGGCCAAATAAGCTACCAACTAACTCAACAAACTAACCTCTAAACATGCTAACTACCAACTACACTTCTTGAAATATAAAGGACCAATATTACAAAAATAAAGATAAAGGACTATTTTTAGGCTGTTAGTTCGCATCACAGCCGTTTGACTTTCGTCTCGACTCGAGCTGGAAGACTGTCTCGAGTCGAGACAGCTGTTTTCGGAGCAATTTCTGCAAAATGCTAATTTTCAAGGGGCTCTTTTGCAATATTTTGTTTTTACCCTAGACCCCCACTATAAATACTTCCCAATTCAGATTTCAAAGGGAGGACACACCCAATTCAACTCACCCACACACATTTACACACACTTGGAGGTTTTTGGTTTCTTCTTCCTCAAGTTCTTCCACTTTGAAGCAAGGAATGATGATTTAAACTTGGATTGTAATAGATTGTCATCCCCAATAGACTAAGCTTCCTTCTCTTTTTTTTTTATTTTAGTTTTTATCCTTTAATTTTGTAATAGCTTGGATGAGATGGTTGTTGGCTAGAAACACCTTGTTCTAGGGATTTGTGGATCTTATTTTGAAATCTATGGTTTAAATTCCTTTTTATTTGGTATTTGTTGTTGATTATGATTCATGTGTTGGATTTATCATGTTTTAAGAGCTTATTATCATTGGCCATGAGAGTTTGCTCTAATTATTATTGCTTAGGTTTATGATTGAGAAATTAAAATCCATCAATTGACCTCCAATACATGACCCATTTGATTATCACTTGAGAAAGGGATTAATTAATGGGAAAGTTTTAGGAATCTAAGGTGTTTATTGGGTTGATCATATTAATAGGGTAGAGATACTTGTTAATATTGATATTCCTTGGGATTGATTGGATAGAAAATTACTTTCAATTCTTGTTTAGTGATTCACTTTGCATAATCATCACATTACCCTATAGATTTGAATTTGCTACCATAGATGGATATCTAAGTGAAGCATATCCCTAGGACTATTCTTTTAATTGTTGATTTCGTTCGTGTTCCTTTGATTGCTTGCTTTAATCTAGTGTTAATTATTGTGGCTTTTCTTTCTAATTTTCTTATTGGTGACACTTGGTAGAAATTAGATAAGTTTAGTCTTAAATTGGCAACCTCTTTCAATTGATTCTCTAGACTTAATTAAATCTCTTTGCATTACTCTTACACCAATCCCCCTTCTTGTGGATCGATACTCTTACTTATCGCGCTATAATTTGAAAACCGTATGCTTGCGGGAATTGAATTTGTGTGTTGATAAAGTGGAACAACTTGCAAACACACTTGCTACTTATAATTATTCGAGCAGGGAGTCTTGAGAGGATCTCAATAATGATATCGGGTGGTATATTTGCAAACAAGTTTTGCTTCAGCCTCATTGTAATTGGTCAATATAAATGTGTGTGCACGCTATAGACACCTTCTGAAAAAGAAGATTGAATTGTTTGATATTCTACAATCCAAAATCAATACTGATATCCTCTCAAGATGCCCTAATCGAACCATTATAAGTTGCAATTGTGTTTGCAAGTCATGACTAGCTTTACTCGAGATACCTGAGTTTGTCAATTCTCATCTTTTTAAAGCAGTCGTCGGCCTGATACTCTATGAGTCAATGGCAACTTTACTAAAAAAGTTGTGTACAACTTGGTATTTACTCAATGGGTGCTATGCCGGCGACTGCATTAAGAAGATGAGATTTGACAAAGTCATGTGTCTCGAGTAAAGAAAGTCATGACTTGCAAACACACTTCGTACTTATATAATTGTTCGAGCAGGGAGTCTTGATAGGATCTTAATAATGATATCTGGTGGTAGATATGCAAAAAAGTCTTGCTTCAGCTTCATTATAAATGTGTGTGTTCGCTATAGGCACCGCCTGAAAAGAAGAAAGATTTGTTTGCTAATCTACAATCCAAAATCATATATGATATCCTCTAAAGACGCCCTATTCGAACCATTATTGTAAGTTGCAAGTGTGTTCCCAAGTCATGGCTTGCTTTACTCGAGACACCTGAGTTTGACAATTTCCATCTTCTTAAAGCAGTCGTCAGCCTGGCACTCTACGAGTAGATGCCAAATTTACTCAAAAATTTGTGTACAACTCGGTATTTACTCAAAGAGTGCTAGGCCGGCGACTGGTTTAAGAAGATGGGATTTGACAAAGTCATGTGTCTCGAGTAAAGCAAGCCATGACTTGCAAACACACTTGCTACTTATAATTGTTCGAGCAGGGATTCTTGAGGGTATCTCAATAATGATATCGGGTGGTATTTTGCGAAAAAGTCTTGCTTCAGCCTCATTGTAATTGGTTAATATAAATGTGTGTGTGTGCTATAGACACCTCCTAAAAAATTAGAATGACTTGTTTGCTATTTGACAATCCAAAATAATTACCAATAACCTCTCAAGATGCTCTATTTGAACCATTATAAGTTGCACGTGTGTTCGCAAGTCATGACTCGCTTTAGTTGAGACACCTGAGTTTGTCAATTCCCATCTTCTTCAAGCAGTGTTCGGTCTGACACTCTATGAGTTAATGCCAAATTTACTCAAAAAATTGTGTACAACTTGGTATTTACTCAAAAAGTGCTAGGCCAACGACTGCGTTAAGAAGATGGGATTTGACAAAGTCATGTGTCTCAAGTAAAGCAAGCCATGACTTGCAAACACATGGTACTTATAATTGTTCGAACAGAGAGTCTTGAGAGGGTCTCAATAATGATATTAATTGGATGTTGGGTTTTCAAACAAGTCTTGCTTCAGCCTCACTGAAATTGTTCAATATATATGTTTGTGCACTCTAGAATATATTGATCAATTTAGGGCGTTTCTGAATGACAATCTTCTTTGATTGGTTTCATATTTAAAGGCCTCCAAATTAACCATGGATGGATCTTGAAAATGAACATTTAGCACATTTTCCTTCTTGATTAAAATCATAAAAGGATTATAAATATTTACAATTTAATTAGCAAATCAAGTCGAGATAGTCTATCTTCTTATCAAGGGAATTAATCAAAAGAGAATATATGCAAATCCCGTTTATTAAGTAATTGTGTTTCTTCACACCCCAAGCTTCCTTTTATTCAAGAGTTTTGAAAGGAATAATGTAACATCATTCTTATTTGGTGCAATCAGTAATTGTGTTTCTTTTTTATTGAACTTTTTTCTTTAACACAGAAACTTACGACAACCTCCTCGAGTCCTCAAGCTTGGATTGGAGATGAGATTCTTTGTGGGTAGAAGAATTAGCTTGTTAGTTGTTGTAACGACTCTCTTATATCTTTTCAAAAAAAAAAAGAATAAGAAATAAATAGTGTTGCAATAGTAATGCACATTTGATTTCTTAAAATAGATAAGGCTTCACTCAACATTTTAATTAAGGACCATGATTTCTTAAAATATATGTTAAACACACATACTCAAATATATTCCAGCGTATTTCCAGTGCATATTGGTATTTGATTAGGTTTCTTTAAAGATCTGCATTCAGTGAAGGATATGTCAATGTGTTTTGACTTCACATTAGGTCACAATCACATATATTTACAGAGTTAAAATTTGATTTCTTTCCACAACTTTGAATTTTTTCGCAAAAGATCCCAAAAAATTGGAATTTTCAATTTTGTTCCATAATTTACCATTTGCTTCGACTTTGGTCTTATTTTAAAACATATGAGATCATTAAAATGGAAAAGTGAAAAAAATGTAGAACATTGCGTAAAAGGTAAAAAGTTATGGGATGAATTTGAATTTAATTTCGTTGAGTCATCCGAAAAATGGGCGCACATGACAGACACATGATCAACACGATATGTTGTTTCATGCATTTGTCGGCAATTAATTTGGAACTAAATTGACATAATTTGGATACATATGAGATTAAATACGGATATGAATATTTGTTCGAACTAAATCAAAAAAGGAAAAAGATATGAAACTGATTAGGGTGAATTTATATAGCCTTTTTAGTGCATGATTGCATTGATTTGATTGTATTTTGCGTTCAAATGTGCTCTCAAATTGGCTAAGTGTGACGAAGTCCATTTATGCAGGAAACAATCAACTTTAAGAAGAAATTCAGGTGATCAAATCAATTACTATGAAGAGGTGCCTTGGACCATTGGATAGAGATCTGGAAGAGGGTCGCGTAGCAATAAGAATCAGGCAAATCGGAGTTCGTATGTAGAAGATACGAGCAAATGAAGCGGAGGTGGTACACAAGCAAAGTGACTCGGGCAGAACCAAAGTGACTCGCCCGAGTCACCAATTATGTAGCCCGAGTCATGGACTTTATGTAGCCAAGCGATTCGGCCAGACCAAACTGACTCGACCGAGTCACACTTAAGTGCCCGAGTCATGGAATTCACGAACACAAGTGACTCGGCCCAACCAATCCGACTCGGCCGAGTCACACATGAGCACTGCCCGAGTCAGAGTTTAAACGTAGCCAAGTGACTTGGGCAACCACCCCTGACTCGCCCGAGTCACTGCTGCTGAGTTGGCATTTTATGCGCGTTTTTCTATAATTTGGGGGAAATTTAGGCTTTCTTAAGGGGCTAATTAGCAAATTAAGATATCCCACTTACTACCCACTATATATACTCTCTCTTATCAGCATTAGAAGAGAATTCCCACACTTAGAACAATTTATTAGGTTTAATTTCAGCATTTCTCTGCACACACTTACACACAGTGAAGGATGTTCTTCACATTTTGATAGTTTTTCATTTTCCAAGTGTAATAGTTGTTAGAATTGAGCAAACAAGTTGTATTGAACTCCACCAAGGTGACTTCTACCATTTGTATCAAGTTTTTGTTCCTTAATTTCAGTTTGATCATGCTTCCTTATTACTCAATGTTTATGGGTTTCTTGCAATTAGTCATGATTGGCTAAAAACTCTTATGTGCTTGGGTGTATTAACCCTTAGATGGGTTGATTTTGGTGATTTTATGATTGGGTGTTCATTTGTTGAGATGATTACTTGTCTTAATGATGTTTTGCATGATTTAATTGCTTGGGTGAGCTTTGATCTTGTGTTTATTGATTTAATCTTCGCTAGGATACTTGGTTTATTGAATTAATGCATGGGTGTTAGGTTTATTTTTGTGATTGAAGTCAATATTTGATTAACTCAAAGATACTTGTTTAATTAACTAGAACCTCATTATGACACATTGATTACTTGTTGAATTGCTTGTAATTAGTGAGGGGGTGAGAGTGTTGTCTCTCACATTCCTACATGCTTGATTGATCTAGAACCTAGGCTTATCAAGCACGGTTTTATTTAAATTATTTGTTGGTTATCCCTATGATCCCTCTTAGAATGAACACTTGATTGTTTATGACCTGAAATTGACGAGTCTTTGGTGATTTGCACCCGAGCACTACTCTCTCCCGCTTGGTATTTCGTTGTTGTTCGCTTTGTTTAATTTCTTGTTGAAATTGCGTAGTTATTGGTGATTAATTTTGCAAACTTGACTAGCCTCTATAATTCTTGAAAACGTACAATTTCATGGCTTCATTTCACTCCTAGTCCTTTGGGTTCGATAAAAGATTGGTCTAAAAAATTCTTATCACTAGAAAATACAACCGATCAGAAACGTAAATAGTTTTAATCCAGTCCTATTATAGAAATCGATGCATTCGAACATACAACAACACAATTAATATAAAACGATAGTTAGTAGGATACTAAAAGAGAGTAATAATGTTATAATTTTGTTCATCTTAAAGAAATGATCTAAAGATCAATACATAATAGAAACAAAATTACTTAATGTACATAATCAGAGAATGATCTTACATTCTCCCTTCCGAAAATTCTGAGTGAAAGAAAGTTTGGGGCGTGAAGAAATGGCATGGTATCAGAATGCAATTCAAGACTATCAATCTTCTGCATGACCATGTTCCGTTCAACGTAGTAAAAAAGGATGTTCGTCTGTTTCCACGCCATCAAGAGGTCACCACCTTTAAAAACCTTGCTAGGGTAAATTGAAAAACAATATGCGTTGTTGTTGATGACAAATTGTTGTGTCCAAGATATCTCATCTCCACATCTCTCTATCAACCAAATGTCAATGCCATCCGTCCTATTATCACATAAACAAAGGTTATCTCCTAAAACACATAGAACCACCGCAAGTGTCTTTCTTCCAGTCATTAGAGGACAAGAAAATGAGCTAAAAGTTTCATTTTCAAGATCAAAGCAAGAAATCCATGGTCGGGAGCCATTTAGATTTGACACCAACCAATGAAGATTGTCATTCAGAAACACCCCAGCGATGCGACAACTATTCATATTGCGGACAGGTGGTGCTATTTTTTTCCATGCTCCTGTTCCAATAGTATATACATGGCAGTTGTACGGCTTGTTCTTCTTTTCTTGGATAATCGTAACCACCTTATAGTCATTTCTTTTACTGACTCCAAATCCAACAGCAACTAGTCGTGGACAAGAGTAAAAGAACCCATGAGGACGATGGATTTCAATGTAATCACGAGTGATCGGATTACATATGTAAAAAATGAGAGGTTTTCCCACACAACACAAGAGAAGAAAACCATTAGCGGAACCCACCATCCATTCATTATGAAATGGAAGGTTGAATTTGATGATAGGCCCACAACGAACATCGTAGTTTATAAGATCGGGCCCATCTTCAAATTCAAAAACTGTGAATGAATTTGGTAGTGATTCATGGAATGCCAGGCCGACGGCTGCCTTGAGAAAATGAGAATTCACAAACTCAGGTGTCTCAACTAAAGCGAGCCATGATTTCCGAACACACTTGCAAGCAATAATGGTTCGAACAGGGAGTCTCGATAGAATATCAAGAATGATATCGGAAGGTAGATTAGCAAAGAAGTCTTGCTTCTTTTTGAGGTGGTGTCTCCGCGTCATTGAAATTGGGCTATATGTATGTGTGCGCACGCAACCTGGAGCAAGGAAAATTAACCCTAAAATTTACATAATAAATATACGCAAAAATATATTATATCAAATAGATATACATATAAGAGAGAACACAAATTTAACAACCCGATGAGTGAAGACTCGACCAAAAATTATAGAGATCAAAATTATAAAGAGCTAAAGCTAGCTAACCGATGAAAATTAAGTTGTTTTGGGTAGGAAACTCAAACAAAATAAGTTGTGGTCGGGAAATCTAATTTTAATCTTTATGTTATTTACAGTAGAAATTTTGGAATAGGAAATTTACCCAGGTTATGAGTATTTAAATTAATGTATGTTCCCATTGATTTTAATGGACATAACATGTTTAATTAACAATGACATTTTTCAGATGCCCGATGAAATAATAAATCGAATGATATCAAGCTTAGAGGATCTACTTATGGTTTTGCTAGATTTGAAGTGCGATTGAAATTAAACACATGCAATTTTTTTTTTTTTTTTTTTGAGAAAAAATGAAAATTTTTCGACTCAATCCAAACAGACAGGCGAGACAAAGATAAAGAAAAATTTAGAATAGATCTTAATTATATGATTTCCTTACAAACTTCTCACACACAAATTAACAATTCTCGTATCGGTGAACTAACTTGATTCTAAACTTGATGTAAGCAAAGAGATATAAAATTAGAAGCAGAAAAAGGAAAAGGCCTTCTTAACAATTAATTAAAAAGCAAACAAATGAAATATCACCTGAAGAAAAAGGCTTCGATCAATTTTTGAATGTCTCTGCTTGAATTTATCGGAGAAGTAGAGACCCTGAGGGAAGGGGAGGAGAGAGACAATAGTAGTAGAGAGAAAATTTGTTGACAAAGAGAGGACTCTCACTCTGAGTGTATATACTATATATAGAAAATGGAAACAAAATTAAAGTTCAGCTGTGTGCTGCAAATTAAATATACATAGCTTTTAAATTTAGAAAATTGGTATCAAATTTATTAGAAAATTAATGCTCCTACTGTCCCTTTAAAATATGCTCACTTGCATTATTTTTTCGTCCATCCAAAATACAAGTTCAACTCCAGCGATTATACAAGTTCGTTTGCAGCAACATTCTATTGCCGTTTGAAGGTGAACACATATGGGCGAGCTAGAGATCCGCTAGTGATTCTTACAAGTGAATGTTTCAAGATTCTTTTGGACATTTCGTAGGGTTTGTCCCTATGACGGTTTTTCTTTAGCAATGTTTTAACGGAGACTGATCTCTGAACTGATCGACGTGTATTCTTATGGCTTTATGCTTTGTATTTTTGTTTTCCATTTATATAACTAGCTTATTTAGTCATGCAATTGGATTCACTTTTGAAGCTGAACTTCCTACGGCGTTTCACGCAATTGAAACAGTTTACGTTAAAGGATGGGGTAACGTTTAGCTTGGGTGCGACTTAAGTGATGTCGTGGATATTTGCATTCAAAAAATTCATTAATGCATTAGAGACTTTTGGCTAAATGCCAGGTTTTCAAAAATAAAATATAAATAATAATTCTGCCCAACTAATCGGTCCTTAGGAGCTAGGCGAAATTCATCCAACTAGCGATTTTCGACTTTTGCATCCTTGTTTGTTGTTAGCATTACAATTTTTGGTAAGACTTACTAAATGTTATGTCTCCGTTTAAGAAAAGTAATTTTTTTAAGCCATATAATTTTCATTTTTAGTAACCCCCTCGAATTTTTTTATGTCATTTTAGCCTTTTAAATGAATTACAATTTAAATAACATTTTGCAATTTTCAAGATCAATTGATTATGTTTCTTCCTAATCTACCAAAGTCTTATGTAGAATTTCAGAACAATTATTTAATTAAGAACATAATAGGAAGTCAGTGATTAATATGTGTGCATATATATTTGATTTAAAAATGACATGTATTTTGAATTTGAGGGAGTACTATTTGGGAAAATTATATTAATTGTGTAATAATTTTGTATTTAATTTGCCGCAGTCAGCTTGTCTTTAATTTCTTTTCCTTTTGACGGAGATCACGAAATTAAAAAATAAAAATATGTATTGTAGTCTAGATACAATGTATACGCAGTCTCTAGAGAGTCCTCTCTTTCAATTCTCGACAAACTCTCTCTCTCTTTCTCTTTCCTCTACACAGGTCTCTCCTTCAATTCTCCGACAAAAACAAGCAGATCAGCCTTCATAAATTGATCGAAGCCTTTTTCTTCAGGTGAGTTTTCTTTTGTTTGCTTTTTAATTGCTAAGAAGGCACATAATTGTTAATATATCAAAATTAGGTTTCTTTGCTTAAATCAACTCAGCATCCACCCCCATAACAACCTGTTTTTTTTTTTTTTGGTTTATCTAATTCAGACGACTGAAAAGAGATGCAAGATTTCCACAATTTAATCAATTATATAAAAATTTAGGGTTTATTTTTCTGAGATATTCACTGTTTTCTTTGGTCAGGATATAAACAATTTCAATGAGGCAGACACCACCTCAAAAAGAAGCAAGGTTGTTTGATATCCTCTCAAGTCTCCCTGTCCAAACCATTATGATTTGCAAGTGTGTTCGCAAGTCATGGCACACTTTACTCCAGACACTTGAGTTAGTTAATTTCATCTTCTTAAAGCAGTTGTCGGTCTGACACTCTATGAAGATGGGATTTGACAAAGTTATGTGTCTCGAGTAAACCAAGTCATGACTTGCAAACGCACTTGCAAATTATAACTGTTCGAGCAGGGATTCTTGAGAGGATCTCAATAATGATATCGATCCGATGGTATATTTGCAGACAAGACTCGCTTCGGCCTCATAGTAATTGGTCAATATAAATGTGTGTGCACGCTATAGACACCTCTTAAAAAATAACACAAATAAACAAGACAATTTTCAGCTACAATTCGTTTAAGTTGGAGTAAGAGGCGTCAACATCGTAGGTTATATATCAATTAAGCATATACTGAAACAATTTTAATTCATAATTTTGATGTAGGGAAAACAGGGATGACTACTGGAATTTCAATTGAGAGAATTGATTAGGGTGATAAATTGCATGATTTGACTTGTGTTTTACTATATATTTGTGTTGATTTTATTGCGTTTTTCACCGTCATTGACATATCTACGAGTTTAATAGTCGAGAAGGGTAGTGTTGCATGTGTTGCAGGATTTTATAAGGAAGAATTGAAGATTTGAAAAGGCAAAGAAGAGAGGGTTGAAACACAACGAGAATCAATCGAATCGCAGCTCGGGAGTTCAAGTTACAAACGTTTGAGCAACAACTAGTCCAACTCGACTCGAGCTGCTAAACAACTCGAGCCGAGTCATGCAGAACTCGACCCCAAATTGGTGCAACTCGAGCCGAGTTGACTCTGGGCCCTGCGCGATTTTTGCTGAGTTATTCATTTTTTTAGAAACTTAATTGCAATTCTTAATATTTTTACCTAGCCCCCTCGCATAATACCTCTCATTTCAGATGTTTAAAGAAGATTCCCAGTAGCTAGAAGATCAATTAGCATTTTCCTTCCCTTCTTCCGAACACTTAGCATAGTTTTGCATTAGTTCTTAGGTTTACTATCAAAATAGTCAGAATAACTAGTTTCTTTCAATTTCCTCATTGTATTTACTCATCTCAAGCTTTAGCATCAAGTTTTGTAAGACTCTTGCAAGTTTATTTAATTAAAGAGGATTAAGGTTATATTGTTCTATCTCTTTACTATTTTATTCGCCATGGGCTAACCTTGTTATTGCTTGGGTATTTGATCTATATATGAATTTGGTGAAATTATAAATTGATGACTTTGATTTGCATGTTATTGGATGTATATGTTTCTATTGTTGGATTCTCCATATATCTTGTGATTGATTGTTGCTATTAGCTTAATTTATTGTGTTCGTATGTTGCAATGAGAGTTGGATGAGCTTATTTGGTGATTAAGTGAATGTTTTAATTGATTGCTTAAAAGTCAAATAGTGATTAATTGCACCGAGAGGGGATTAGTTACTAGATCATCTAACTATAGAAATTGCATGCCTAGAGGTCGTTTAGGTGTGTGGAGAAGAGACGAACACTAGGCATTAGTACCCATTGTGAACGTGTCTAGGAGTTCACAATCTTAGGAGTTTAAGGAATTATTTTTGTGATTGCTCTTAACAAGCCCATAACATGTTTTGATAAGTTTATCGATCCATAATTAGCCAAAGGATTGCATAGTGACAATACCTGAGCAATTCCAACTCAGTTTTGCACTTCTTTGAAGTTAGGTGTTAACTAGTGTTAAATTGTTTATTTGTTATTTTATTTCCTTAATTGCAAAAACATGTTTAGCTTCTATAATACTATGCCAACGTATAGTTTTGGGGATCTACTATCCTACTAGTCTCTTGGGTTTGATATACTGATCGGTCTTAAAAACACTTATTGCTAAATTACGAGACAATCAAGAATGGTTGTTGCTCGACATGGAGTGTGATGGACGATGGTCTAGTGTGGGCCGTACTTCATCAGCCGAGATCGTGTAATGTCTTGGCTTATTCGTTGGCGAAATTTGTGACAACCTCCACGAGTCCTCAAGCTTGGATTGGAGATGAGATTCCTTTGTGGGTAGAAGAATTAGCTTGTTAGTTGTTGTAACGATTCTGGGATGAATTTATAAGAAATAAATAGTGTTGCAAGAGTAATGCACATTTGATTTCCTGAATTAGATAAGCTTCACTCAACATATTAATTAAGGATATGCCAGTGTGTTTTGACTCACATTAGGTCACAATCACATAGATTTATAGAATTAAAACCTTATTTCGTCTTTTAAATTTGGTTCTATAACTTTTCATTTGCTCTGATTTTGGTCTTATTTTAAAAAGAAATACATATATATGAGATGAAAATGGAAAAGTAAAAAAAAATGTGGAACCATTGCATAAAAGATAAAAAGTTATGGGATGAATTTGACAATAATTTCGTCCAGTCAGCCGAAAAATGGGCGCACGTGACAGACACATGATCAACACGATGTTGTTTCATGCATTTGCCGATGATTAATTTGGAACTAAATTGACATATTTGAATTCGTATGAGACTAAATACGGAAATGAATAACTATGGAACTAAATCAAAAAAGGAAAAAGATACAAGTGTAAATAGTTTTAATCCCGTCCGCATTCGAACATATAACAACACAATTAAGAAGATAGTACGTAGGATACTAAAAGAGCGTAATAATTGACAAACCATATGAAGACAACTTTACTACAACAAGACATATATAGTGTGGTATAACTTCGTTCATCGATCTTAAAGAAATTATCTAAAGATCAATAAATAGAAACAAAATTACTTATTGCACAAAATCACAGCTGAAAGATCTTACATTCTCCCTTGTAAAACTCCTGAGCGAAAGAAAGTTTGGGGCGTGAAGAAATGGCATGGTATCAGAATTCAATTCAAGAATATCAATCTTCCGCATGACCTTGTTCCTTTCGAAGTAGTAGAAAAGGATGTTCGACGTCTGTTTCCACGCCATCAAGATGTCACCACCTTTGAAAACCTTGCTAGGGTAAATTGAAAAAGTATCTGCGTTGTTGATGACAAATTGTTTTGTCCAAAATATCTCATCTCCAAATTTCTTTATCAACCAAATGTCAATACCATCCGTCATTATCGCATAAACATAGGTCATCTCCTAAAACACATAGAATCACCGCAAGTGTTTTACTTCCAGTCATTAGAGGACAAGAAAATGAGCTAAAAATTTCATTTTCAAGATCAAAGCAAGAAATCCATGGTTGGGAGCCATTTAGATTTGACACCAACCAATGAAGATTGTCATTCAGAAACACCCCAGCGATGCGACAACTATTCATATTGCGGACAGGTGGTGCTATTTTTTTCCATGCTCCTATTCCAATAGTATATACATGGCAATTGTACGGTTTGTTCTTCTTTTCTTGGATAACCGTAACCACCTTATAGTCATTTCCTTTACTGACTCCAAATCCAACAGCAACTAGTCGTGGATCAATACTTATAGCAATTTCTATCCACTAGAACTACACAACGATCAATACTTATAGCAATTTGTCCTTCTTTTCTTTCTTATCTTATACTCCCTCCGTCCCAGATTAGTTTTCATACTAATCTGGGCACGTATTTTAAGAAAAAATGTAATGAGTGGAGTATTGAAGGGTAATTTTGTAAATTTTTATTATTAAAGTAAGGGAGGTAGTTGGATTGAGTGTAAAAAAGTAATGACATTTTGTGTAAATCCCTATATTACTAATAGGGAGTTTGTTTTTGCTTAGGTGTCGTCATGATATTAATTTGAATGAGGTGTCACTTTCTTATTAAATGCATATATATGTTAATAATCTATGAGTAATTTTTCTATTGATTTATAATTAATATATGGCATCTATGTGGCATTTTAATATAGGAATTAATTAAAAAATATATTTCTAAGGAGGTTTGAACCTTAGACCTCTTGCACAATATGTATATTTTTTAATAAATAAGTTAATATATAAATCTTTAAATATTTTAATTATCTATTTTATATCTAAAAAGTGTTAGCATATGACAATTTTTAAACATAAAATTATATTTAACTTAAGCCTATAAATGTATGTAAGAAAAATTGTGGTTGTATCAACTTTTATAAAAAAAAAACTTAATATAATCATATATGATATTTATTGCAAATATATGATATACATATATATATATATTATTCGGAGTAATATTTATGCATCAATTATATAAAAAAATTTATTAATCGTCTCTTTTTTTTTAATAATTGTAAAATAAATTTGAAAAAAAATCTTATAGTAAATTCTTTCACATAATTATAATAATTCTAATCTCTAGCATGAATTGTCATACAATTAATATTACCATTATTTAAATTTAATATTATAATTACAAATTTTTTTATACATATACATTATTTAATATATATATTATTATTCCGTCAAAAAAAATATATATATATTATTATTTGAAAATATTATATATAATATATTATATTGTAAAGTTTATTTAACGAAAATACCGCGTAATACGCGGGAGCTCATCTAGTATATGAATATTGTGAGGATGGAGTTTAAGGAGGGGTTTCCTTTTTTTGAATATGAAAACTAATGTGGGACAAACCAAAAAAGAAAGTGTGAAAACTGGGACAGAAGGAGTATATATCTTGTCCGTTGTTTGATTGAAATGGACTCTGGAAAGTGTACTTGAAGAATCTCTATTTTTGTGTGACATCATCTCACGAGACCCGTATCATCTTTTAATAAAAATGTTATTAATTTTTTAAATAAATTTTACAAACATTTTTCAAATAAAAAAAATTACATAAATTGTATCATTTTAAAGCAAATTTTTTAAAAATAATACACTATATTAAATAATTAATTGTACTCCATTTTTCAAAAAGTATATATAAAATGTAGGAAAAGTTTATTATTATTATTATTTTTTTTTTTTAAAAAAAGACAAGATTCATAGAATGATAAAAAAATCACAAGCAGGGTTACAAAAAGTTGCATCGACAACGGATTACAAAAAGAAATTAAATGAATAAAGTAAAAATTACAGAATTAAAATTGAACTTGGTCAAAGTTAAAGCACAATTTGTGGTATTGACCCTGTGTATTAATTATTATATATGAATTGTTTGGTACCAAGAGATAAATTCACTGGATAACAGTAAAAATACTACTCCTTCCATACCAAGCAAAACTATCCATTTGTTTTTTCATACTTCTAAGAAAAAAATAATATTTAAGTGTATTTTGTGTTGATGAAAAAGTAAAAAGGTAGAGAGAGAAAACTAAAAAAGAGTATACTTTAATTTTAATTGAGTGGCAAAAGGTGTGATAAAATTAAAGATTGAAAATAGTTGTTAAAAAGTTTTTTGTCATTTAAGGAAATGTGTAGCTTGGGGTAGGATGACGAAAATGATAAAATTGGTAGTTTTTGGTGGGACGGAGTGATAGTTTGGAATAATTACAACTAGGTACAAGGCCCAAGTGTTTATTACCAAAAAATACAAAACCCCTTTTGCATTACCAATAGGTACAAAAAAAAAAAAAAAGTGATGTTCCATCAATACCCTTATTCTTATCCCTCAGCTATTTTTTATTCTAAATTACAAAATTTCGTTTCTCTCTCTTCGACTCTCTTGGCTGACGTGAGACCCAGCTTTCTCAGCACCAATGGAACCTGGCCGTCGACGGAATGGGACGTCACATCAAAACGTCGTTCACACCAGTAAAAGGTTCATTTCAAAATTCAAAATTTATATCCAGCTTCTATCAATTTTTTTTTCCATTTTCCTCTTGTGCGAAGAACCCATTTCAAACCGTATTCCAATTTATCGAATTGGAATAATTAGAAGTCAAAATTAAGTGTTTCAATTTGGAGTTTGTTATGATTTTCCCATCTAAAATCCTGTTTCTCTAATTCAAAAATTGTCTTCTTGGTTTTCGAGGCATCGCTGCTCGCGTACTTTTGATGGAGCCGAGAATAGTAGTCAGTTTGAAATTTGCCGACAAGTGCAAGTTGATTTCTTTGGATGGTGATTCTTCGTTTTTGTGGTTCGTATCTCAGGTACGTGAAACGTGGGCTGAACTTATATAATATTATTACTAACATTAATACACAATTTAACTTAAAATTTCAACAAAATAATTTTTTATGATGAACATATCAATAAAAAAATACATAAGAAGTGTAAAATTATACAATAATTATTCATAATTATTTAATACTAGACAATTAATATTAAAATGATGTCCTATTAGGCTCAAATGTAAAAGAGAAAATGTCATCTTGGTCTAAACAGTACCGATGCTGATATTCACAGCGGAATATAATTGTGAACTCAACTTTTAACAAGATCAAAAGCAATGCTGATATTCAGATTTTAGTTAAGATCCTGAATTTTAGTCTTGAATTAACAAAATTGTAACTTGAACAGAAATTAAAGAAAGCAGTAAATAACACCAGGTTTTATAGTGGTTCGGATTATAACAATCCTACATCCACTCTCCTTCTCCAAACTTTGAAGAAGGGTCTTCACTAGCTGCTTACTCACTTACTGTACAAACTTTACAAATTACAACTTGATCTTCAACTCTTCAAAAATCTAATCAACTTTCTGAAATCTAACTCTAAGAATAAGATGTGTTTTTTGAAGATGTGAAGTGAAGTGTTCTATAAACACTTAAAAAAAATATTTGAAATCTCTCTTGAAAAAATACTTTGTGAAATCAATAGTGAATAGTGTGAAAAATCAAATTTGCATAGGTCCCTAGAAAAAAAATAAAATCTAGTCCTATTTATAAGTCTGAAAAGACAGTTAGTTTGTTAGTTAGTTCTAACAAACTGAAAACTGCTTAACAAACTCATTCTTGAAAACTGCTCTTGATCTTAGCTGATTCTTCCTACTCGTCTGCAGCTGACTTGGTGAAGACTCGTCTTTCTTATTCTACTCAGCTTGTCTTGACCTCGTCTGAGCTTTTCATGATCGTCTCCTGCAGATGACTAGTTTTGAGCTTGTCTCTAGATGACCTGTAAACTTTGATCTCCAGCTAACTTAATCAGCTCTCGACCTAGTCTGATCAGCTTAGCATCGAACCCTGATCTGACTAGTTTATCAACGTTGTCTGCTCCTCTGGATTGTTCCTTTTAACTCATCAAAACTTTACTTGATCTAACAATTTCCCCCTTTTTGATGAAGTTAAAACCTACAAGAAAGAGACACACTCACAGCTGAAGTTAGTTTATAGTTAATCAAGATTATTAGATAGGTATATCAGAGCACATTTTTCACAATACAACAGATTCATTCACATTCAAAGCACTAAAAAACAATTTAAGTCTTTTAGACTCTTTTAGAAGTACTTAGAAAATTGAGTCTTAAGACTTAGAAAAAATTTTTTAAAAAAAAAATTTCAAGTCTGAGAGATAAAATTCTCAGATGACTTATACTTAAAAAAATTTAAGTTTTTTTTTTTTCTTAAAGCAGAAAAAAATGACTTTAAGAAACTAAGACAAGTAAATCACAAACGTTCAGATATATTCATTCATATATTTACAAATTTACAATGATCGAAAGATAAAAGGATAAGGAAAAGAGAAAAAATCCTTTATCAGATTCCCCACTGATTGGCTTCAGGAATGACCAATCAGGTAAAGACTCTCTTCCTTAGCTTTTTCAGCTCTTCTTCGTCTTTCAACCCAGACTCAACCTCGGCTTTGGCAATGATGCCTTTGATCCAGTTCATGTTGACTGAGCCGTCTGGATTGGTCTTGGGCCTTCCTTTCTCATAGGCCGGAGCACATAGATCAGCATTGAAGAATTTGTCTGCTTCCACCAGCAGCCTCTGATAGAGATCCTTATCCTCCTTTTCTATCCACTCATGCCACTTCAGGTCCTCGTCCGGCTCTGCTGAATCAGACCCCTTCAGGATGTACCAATGATACATCCATCTGGCGTCCAAATTCTTTTCTTTATATTCTTTGAAGAGTTTGTCAGCCACGACCTTTGGTGGATTGAGTGTCCTGTGATAGGGCCTAAACTCAGCTTCATCTGCCTCCTTCATCTCCCATTTCCTGACATCTCTGCTCCACCTCATCTCCAGTCCCTTGCTCTTCTTTTTCAGCTTCTTTCTTTCTCTTTCTCCATAGAAAGCCTGCTCTCTCATGATCCTGCTGATCTGTTCCTCAGGCAGGTTAGAGTAGTCAGGCTCCCTCTTCCTTTTCTCAGAGATAGTGAGCTTAAGACTTAAGACTTTGGCTGGAGCAGATTCTACAATCATCTTCCCTTTCCCCTTCCCTTTCACCTCAGCTGCTTTCGTCTCAGATTCCTTTAACTTCGTCAGCAGCTGAGCAGTCCTTTCTTCCTCTTCTTTCTTCCTCCTTTCTTCATCTTCCTTCATTGCCTCCTCAAGTTGGCTGACCCTTAGCTGAAGTGCAGCCAGCTCATCTGACTTAATGCGAGCTTCCTCTCTGGCTGCCTCCAACTCAGCTGTGCTAGCCTTCGTCTCAACTTTGCTTTTAGTCTCATCTAACACAGCTGTGAGTGCCAACTCTCTTTCCTTCACCTCCTTGCCTCCTTCATCTCCAATTTCCTGACATCTCTGCTCCACCTCATCTCCTGTCCCTTGCTCTTCTTTTTCAGCTTCTTTCTTTCTCTTTCTCCATAGAAAGCCTACTCTCTCATGATCCTGCTGATCTGTTCCTCAGGCAGGTTAGAGTAGTCAGGCTCCCTCTTCCTTTTCTCAGAGATAGTGAGCTTAGGACTTAAGACTTTGGCTGGAGCAGATTCTACAATCATCTTCCCTTTCCCCTTCCCTTTCACCTCAGCTGCTTTCGTCTCAGATTCCTTTAACTTCGTCAGCAGCTGAGCAGTCCTTTCTTCCTCTTCTTTCTTCCTCCTTTCTTCATCTTCCTTCATCGCCTCCTCAAGTTGGCTGACCCTCAGCTGAAGTGCAGCTAGCTCATCTGACTTAATGCGAGCTTTCTCTCTGGCTGCCTCCAACTCAGCTGTGCTAGCCTTCATCTCAACTTTGCTTTTAGTCTCATCTAACACAGCTGTGAGTGCCAACTCTCTTTCCTTCACCTCATTTTCCCCCTTTTTGACTTCATCAGCCAAGGTAGTCAGCTTCGTCTCCAGATCATTGCATTTAACCCTGAAGTCTGACTTGTCCAAGGCCAACGAGTCCACCACTATCGAGTTGTATTCAGAGACTTGTGATTTCAGCCCTTTAACTTCCTCCTCCATAGTTGTCACCTTCTCAGCAAGAACAGATTGAGTTATAGACGTAATCTTTTCAGTAAGATTTACCTCTACTTCCCGCATACTCGAGATCATTACTTCTGTGACTGCCTTCACCATCTACTTTGTCCTCCTCTGGAGCTTCTTCTCGAAAGCCTGCTTCATCTTCCTCTCCATTTGGGCAATTATGGAAGTGATGGCTAATGTGGGGCTTAAGTCACTTTCCTCATCCTCAGATGAGGATTCGGAAGAAGAGGAGGTAGAAGGGTGAAGTTCAGAAATTTGAGGTTGAGGAACGGGGGAGCTCATCTGTATATCTTCTAGAAAAGAATAAGAAGTGATGTCTATTTCTGGTGGAGTGAAGTGTTGAGTTTCAGATGGGGTGGGGGTGGATGTAGTGGGTGGTTCTATTTGTGGAGAGATGGTTGGAGGGAGAGTAGTTTCAGGTTGGGTGGTAGTGGGAATGATTTCAGATTGAGTGGTGGTGGGAATGGTTTCAGATGAGGTTTGGACTATATGGAGCAACTGTGGCTGTTTCAGAGGCTCGGAGGTGCCAGCCGGGAACACCTCTTCATTGCCAGGTGAGGATTTGGAGGGAGTGATAGATGAAGTAGTACCTTCCTCTTGAATAGGTGAAAGTACAGCTTCCTTGGTTGGAGAGACTGAGACATCCAGCTGTGCAACCTCGGCTGCGATTTCCAGCACTGGTACTTCTTCTGGTAGGAGGGTAGAGACTTCCATCTGGCGACCAGAGCTGCCAGATGATTCAGACGTCCTGGAGGACCTCCTCTGAAGAATAAATTGGTTATCTTCATCGGAGTCCTCATCTGTCTGCTGACTTGTAGATGGCTCAGCTACTGGTACCCTGTCTGCAGCCCTGACCAACCTCCTCCTAGACCTCCTTCTTGTTGGTGACCTTACAGAAGTTGCTGCCTCCTCAGCTGTTACTTCTACAACAGCTGGATCCTCGGCTGGTTGAGCTTCAGCAGCTGGTACGACAACTTCTGCTGCTGGTTGAGGTTCAGCTGCTGGCCTCTGTATCACTGCAGCTGCTAACTGCTCCCTCTGCCTCTGAGCATCCTCTGACTCATCATCTGAGTCAGGCAACCCTCCAATTCTTTCATCCTTAGTAAGTAAGCCTTTCTGCTTAGAATACTTCTTTAATCCTTCCCTTATCTCAAACCTTTTATTCAACCCCTCCATTAACACAGTGATCTTATTGAATAGACTAACAGTCGAGGTGACTGTCCAGTCTCCATCAGTTGGGTTGAATAACAGTCTTAACTTCTCCTCCTTCATCCTCCTAAACAATAGGTCTACCTAATCTACCTGCACTCCATCAACAATGGCTCTCATGCAACACAATCGTGATTTAGTCACTCCATCATGGGAGCTTTGATCTCCTAGGATTGACTTAGTTACAATCGTCATGAGCAACCTAAATCTCCTCCTCAACATATGTTTCTTTAACTCTCTCCTTACACCCCTGTAGGTAACCCTTGCAAACAGATCAAACGATTCTTCCCAATCGTTCTCCTTATACAACAAAGGATTAACCCCTTCCATGGAGGTATCCAGAATCCTTGCGACATTTTCCTTAGAATATTCTAATTGAGTACCTTCAACACTCGTTTTGAAGCCATTTTCTATAAATTCACTTCGTGCGAGGAACTCTGCCCCGATGAAATCAGCAGTTTTGTTTAGCGTGGATTTGAACGAACAGAAACCCCGTAATCTTGAAGCTTCCAACAGTCTGATAATTTCTCTGGACTCTCTGTCATTTGTAGTCTCAAAATCTACAAACATTTCAGCCTTCAATTTGTTTTTGACTGAATCAGAAAGCATTTTGAAATCAGATCCTGAAGCGGATATATATGTAGGAGGTTTTGGGGTTTGAGAAGAAGAGGATGCCATTGATAAGTTTTTGAAAGTAAGAAATTTTCAGTAAATTTTAATAGCAGGGAATTGTGAAAGTAAAAAAATTTTAAAACTGATGAAGGTAAGTTTTTAAACGAAGAAGAGAGAGAGGGAAAGTTTGGGAAATCGAAACGTGGAACGATCTTAGGGTTTTGATTTTGAACCGTTGATTGAAAAGGCGCGTGTAAAACATCAACGGTTTTGCGAGAAATCGTTTTGAATTCAGACGCGTAACTTACACGCGTCTTGAATTGCATAAAAAGTAACCGTTTAACCTACGGATTAGACGACTAATAGACTTACTTTATCAGAAGTAATTAGTACATCTGACGTAAGCAATGAAATGTCTTACTTAATACTCAGGTATTCTATTTCAGACTTGGTAAAATGACAGACTTGGTCAAAATGACCTTGTCTTATATTTTTCAAAGAATTTTTTTTTTCTTAGTCTGGTTTTTGTAAACATCAAATGTTTAATACAAGATACAGTATTTTCAGTTTAGTTACACAATACAAATTATTTGAGAACCACAGACTTAAGAGCTTAATTTGAAAACAACGATTTTGAGGAAAAAATAAAAATGAAGGTTTTCTGAATGAAGAGATTTATGAGACTAATCTGGTATACCTGTTCCTGGAAACAAACTCATCAAAACCATTAGTAGCTGAGGTAGATCAGTCATCTGTTTTTCAGAAAATCAGCTGACTATTGTGCCCTAGTCTGATTTACCATATGTCAGACAAGCAATTATCATGTCAGATAAGGTCAATATGACTAATCCTTGATTCTTGATTCCTAAATAGGAAATCAATGATATCAGCTACCTGATTGTCCTTTGACTCAGATCTAGTCTGATAATTCTTTTTAGACATAATAAACTAAATTGAGAAAGACAAGAATTAAAAAAACAGAATTAGAGATTTGCTAAAGAAGCATCTAATAAACCTAATTCTACAGATAATTCTTTGAACCTTGTCTCTGTCAGTGGTTTTGTCAAGATGTCTGCTCTTTGAAAATCGGTCAAGATCTTCTCAAGTCTGATATCTCCTTTTTCTACATGGTCTTAGATGAAGTGGTGTCTTATATCTACATGTTTGCACCTTGTATGAAGAACTGGGTTCTGAGTAATAGCTATGGCACTATTACTATCACAAAAGATAGGTACATCTTTGGTGATAATATTATAATCCCTTAGCTGTTGACTTATCTAGATCAGCTGAGAACAACAACTTCCAGCTGCCATATACTCAGCTTCAGTTGTGGAAGTAGCTACAGAGGTTTGTTTCTTGGACAACCATGAAATCAACTTACTTCCAAGAAATTGGCAAGTACCAGATGTAGATTTTCTATCTATCTTACACCCACCAAAATCCGAATCTGAGTATCCAGACAGCTCAAAGTTGTCATCAGCTGGATACCACAATCCAACATTTACTGTTCCTTTCAAATACTTGAGGATTTTCTTTGCTGCTTCAAGATGGCTTTTCTTAGGATTAGCTTGAAATCGAGCACAGACTCCAACTGCAAAAGAAATATCAGGTCTACTAGCAGTTAAATATAATAAAGAACCAATAAGACCTCGATACTCAGTTTGATCAGTGTCTTCTCCCTTCTCATCTGGATCCATTGAAAAATTTGTCATCATAGATATCTTAGCTTCTCAGCTGGTACCTATTCCATATTTTTCAATAAGATCTTTTGTATATTTGGCTTGGTTGATGAATATTCCCTTCTTTGTCTGCTTGACTTGAAGTCCAAGAAAATATGTCATTTCTCCCATCATGGACATTTCAAATCTGCTTTTCATAAGACTACTAAATTCTTCACATAAAGATATGTTAGTTAATCCAAAAATTATATCATCAACATAAATTTGAACTAACAAAAGATCACAACCAAACTCTTTTCTAAAGAGAGTTCTATCAATTCTACCTTTAACAAAGCCATTTTGAATTAAATAATCAGACAAGGTGTCATACCAAGCTCTTGGTGCTTGTTTAAGTCCATATAGAGCTTTCCTTAGTTTATAAACCTTGTCTCCTTTGACAAAGCTAGGGGGTTGCTCTACATAAACTTCTTCAGCTAGAATTCCATTTAAGAATGCTGATTTAACATCCATTTGAAAAACTATGAATCTTTTAAAAGCAGCATAGGCTAAAAACAATCTTATGGCTTCCAGACGAGCTATTGGTGCAAAGGTTTCATCATAATCAATACCCTCTGATTGTGAATAACCTTGAGCAACTAGTGTGGCCTTATTTCTAACCACAATATTGTTTTCATTCCTCTTGTTTTTAAAGACCCATTTAGTTCCAATGACTTTTTGATGATGAGGCCTTTCAACAAGCTCCCACACATCTTGTCTTTGAAACTGATTTAGTTCTTCTTGCATGGCATTAATCCAGTTGGAATCAGTTAGAGCTTCTGTAATTGATTTAGGTTCAAATAATGACACATAGCAACTGAACATACAATCTTGATTTAGTTGGGTCCTCGTCTGGACACCAGAGTCTAAATCTCCAATTATTTGTTCAGCTGGGTGATATGACATTACTTTCTTACCTTTATCTTTTACAGTAGATGGTGTCTTGTCTGAATTATTTATTTCGGATGATTCTATGTTACCTTCTGATAACTCTACTGATCGTAATATTTTAGCAACAAGTATTTTCGACCAAACAAAATATCGAACCCAAGGGACTAGGAGGACAATGGAGCCTCGAAAACATACGTTTCCATAGAATTATAGTGGCTAGACAAGATTGCAAAATTAAAGCAACAAAATGACAAACACAAATACGACAAGAGATTAAACTAAGCAATCAACCAAAGAAATACCAAGGATGAGATAGAAGTGCTCGGGTGCAAATCACCAAAGACTCGTCAAATTCGGATCATCAACAATCAAGTGTTCATTCACGAGGGATCATAGGGATAACCAACCAATAATTCAAATAAAACCGTACTGGATAAGCCTAGGTTCTAAATGATTCGATTAAACACGTAGGAATGTGAGAGACGACACTCTCACCCCCTCACTAATCACAAGCAACAACAAGTAATCAATGTGCCTTAATGAGGTTCTAATTAATCAACCAAGTATCCTTGTGTTAACCAAATATCCACTTCAATCACACAAGTAAACCTAACACCTATGCATCAATTTAATCAACCAAGTATCCTTGAATTAATTAAATTAATAAACACAAGATCAAAGCTCACCCAAGCAATTAAATCATACAAAGCATCATTAAGACAATTAATCACCTCAACAAATGAACACCCAATCATCAATTCACCAAAATCAACTTATCTAGGGATCATTACACCCAAGCACATAAGAATTTTAGCCAATCATGGCTAATGGAAAGTAACCCATGAACATTGAGTAAAGGAAAAACATTAACAAGCTGAAATCAATAAACAAAACTTGATATAAATGGTAGAAGTCACCTTGATGGAGTCTATTACAACTTGGATGGTCAATTCTAGCAGCTATTACACTTGGGTAAATGAAATCAATCAAAATTGGAAGAACACCTATCACTATGTGTTTGTGTGTGTGGAGGAATGCTGAAAATTAAACTAAGGAATTTATCTAAGTATGGAATGTGCTCTAAGTGTGTAAAATCCCCTCAATCAGCTGAAACAGGGGGTATTTATAGTGAGGGCAAAGTTAAAAATAACGAAAATTGCACCTAGGTCCCTCAAAAATCGGATAACTCAGCAAAAACCGCGCAGGCCAGAGTCAACTCGGCTCGAGTTGAACCAACTCGGCTCGAGTTGAATGAGGACGGGTCAAGTTGAAACAAGGATTTTTGGGCAAAAATCTTCTGGAGCCTTCAACTCGGCTCGAGTTGAACCAACTCGGCTCGAGTTGGTCAACTCGGCTCGAGTTCATGTGGAACGGGTCGAGTTGGTCTCTGGCTTGGCTTCAATGCTTTCTGAATCATTTTTCCCCCTCCAACTCGGCCAGAATTGAGTCAACTCGGCTCGAGTTGGTGCCGTTCTCGCTCACACGTTCGTAACTTGAACTCCCGAGCTCCGATTCAGCTGATTCTTGTTGCGTTTCGACCCTCACTTCTTTGTCTTTCTCATTCTTCACATTATCCATGCAAAATCCTGCAACAATTGCAACACTATCCTTCACGACTATTAGACTCACAATTATATCAATCAAGATGAATAATGCAATGAAATTAACACAAGTACATATCTAAACTCACATCAAATCATGCACTATATCATCCTAATCATCTACCTGATCAGCTGATGTGTCGTTGGTCGTCTGATCAGCTGATGTGTTGTTGGTCGTCTGATCATTTGGTAGATCAGCTGTTGAGGAAGTTCTTTCAGGTTCCTTTCCTTTGTCAGGTTCTTCCTCTTCATCTGAATCTGATTCTTGATTGTAGAATTTTATGGTTGATCCTTTGATAGTCATCTGTTCCAGATCATCTGATATCTTTGTGATGTCCCCTGTCTTATCAAACTCAAGAGAAGATTCATCAAATACCACATGGGGTATTTCTTCTACACACAAGGTTGTCTTATTAAAAACTCTATATGCCTTTGATATAGATGAGTATCCTAAGAATATCTCATCTGCTATCTTGGCATCAAAGGTTTTTAATTGAGATTTCCCATTATTGTGTATGAAACATTTACAACCAAATATATGAAAATATGAAATTTTGGGAGATATTCCCTTCCAAATTTCATAGGGAGTTTTACACTTATCCTTGACAATCAGACTCCTATTTTGAACATAGCAGGCTGTATTCACTGCTTCTGCCCAAAACCTATGAGGAGTGTTGAATTCAGATAGCATTGTTCTAGCTGCCTCTTTCAAGGTCCTGTTTCTTCTTTCAACAACTCCATTTTGTTGTGGAGTCCTTGTTGCAGAGGTTTCCTGAGCTATGTCATTCTCAATGCAGTAGTTAGAAATCAATTTATTTAGAAATTCAGTACCTTTATCACTTCTAATTTTAACAATACTTAATCCCTTTTCATTTTGAATCTTTTTAAGGAATTCTGGAATCTTAGTCATAGTCTCATTCTTTTTGTACAAGAAAATAACCCAAGTAAATCTTGAAAAATCATCAACAATTACTAAGGTGTATTTTCTTCCACTAAAGCTGAGAGGAGTTACTGGACCAAACAGATCCATATGAAGAAGTTCCAAAATTCTTTCTGAAGAAGGATTACTTATTGTTTTAAAAGAAGCTTTGGTCTGTTTTACTTTTTGACAAGAACCACATACATGGTTCTTTGAAAATACTTTATCAGGGAGTCCTTTAACTAAAGATTTCCTTGCTATTTTGTTAAGAGTTTTGAAGTTTAAGTGACCAAGTCGTCTGTGCCACAGCCAACTTAAGTTATCTGAACTCTTAGCAACAAGACAAGTATCTTTGGGACAGCTTTTGAAGTTGGCAACATAAATGTTACCTTGTCTTACTCCAGCCAATAGAATATTTTCATTGATAGCATCTAAAACATAGCATGCATTATGAGTAAATTTGACACAAAACCCTTTATCACAAAATTGTGAAACAGATAGTAGGTTGTGCTTCAATCCTTCCACGTAGTAAACTTCTTGAACTTGAACATCTTCAATCATTAGTGTTCCTACACCTTTAGTAAGTCCATAGTTGTTGTCTCCAAACATCACTCTTGGTCCATCAATGGTTTGATAGTTAGAGAGAAGTCGTCTTTCATAGGTCATGTGCTTGGAACAACCACTATCAATGTACCAGATGACCTCAAGAATGTCTCCTCTATCAACTATCTTTTTATCTTCCTGCAATCACAAATTTATTGCTTAGGTACCCTTTGTATTTTGGGTCCTTTCATGTTAAGTTGACTCTTAGGAATCCAGATAAAAATATCAATGTTCCTTAAAACCATAGATTGAAGCTTGCATCCATATCTATCTACTAAGATAAGACTTTCAAGATCAATTTGATTCAGTTGATCTTTTGAAATTGTCTTGAATCTTGGTAAGAATGGATAAGATCTGCTTCTTCCATCAAAGCTATTATACCTTGGATGGATCTTTGATTTAGTCTTAGATTTAGCCTTAGGAGTTATTTTCCTCGTCTGATTTTTCTTTTCAGAAGTATCAGATGAGGTAATTAATTCCTTTGGTTTCCAGGGACTGAATAAAGTTTCTACCTTAGGTTTAGTTGCTTTAACAAAGACTCTAGGTTTTATAGGATCATTTTTCTTATTCCTATCAAAACCTAATCCAGTTTTATCACTAGACTTTTGAGATGAATTGAAGATTTTATCTATTGTGGTTTGAGAATTATTCATAAGTCCTAACTTGAGATTTAATTCTCTGTTAGTCCTTTTATAATTCTCATTCTCAGAATAGATGTTTGAAAATTTTATTTTTAAAGAACTTAGTTCCTGTTCTAATTTATCTGTCTTATCAGATAAGGTACTGGTGATCATCTCAGTCTGACATTCCCCCTTAAATGTACAGTCTCACTTTTCTTAGTCTGATTGACCTTAGTTAGATCAGAAATTTGATCTTTTAAATTAAGATTTTTAGTCTCTATCTGTTTATAAGCAGATAGAGCAGTCTCCAAATCTTTCAAAAGTTTATCAATAAGACTGGGATCAGTTTCAGATAAGGTGTCACAGTCATTATCTGATGAAGAATAGTAATGTACCTCTTTAGCCATTAGACATATGTCATCATCTGACCCAAAATCAGATGAAGATGAGGATGATGATGTCGCATGAACTTCTTCTTTCTCAGCTAGTAGAGCTCTCTGGTCAGCATATCTTCTATCTCTTTTCTTCCTCTTTTCTTCTCTCTCTCTGGGAGTGAGTTGAGGACAATCATAGCTGTAGTGACCAGGTTTGCTGCATGTATAGCATATATCTCCTCTGTCTGTTTTTGGACTACTATCTCCTCGTCTGATAGGTGATCTATGACTTCTTGACTGATCCTTCTTTTTATCATTATCTGAACTCTTTTCATCCCTGTCTGATCTATAGTTCCTTCGATCTAATCTGTCTCTTTTGTTTCTTCTGTACTTCATCTTCAGTCTCTCATACCTTTTCAATAAAAGAGCCATTTCTTCTTTTACAGACAAATCAGATACTTTAGAAATCTTTTCAGATTCATCCTGATGAACAAATGCTACTGTTTTTCCAGATGTGGATGACTCTGCCTCATCTTCTTCATCTTCAATGTGAATGTCATATTCCAGTGCTTTAAGATGAGAGAAGAGAGTGTGGTGTGATATTGATGACAAATTCTGTGTTGCCTTGAGAATATTAGCTTTCTCTCTCCATCTTTTGCTCAAAGATCTGAGTACTTTGTTGTTAATTTCTTTCTCAGTGTAAGTCTTACCCAAATCGGCTGCTTTGTTCACAAGATTAGTCAATCTCACGTCCAGTTGATCTACAGTTTCACCATCCTTCATTTTGAATGTGTCAAAAGCATGTAGAACAGACTGAAGCTTATTTTCTTTGACCTGTTCAGATCCTTCACAAATTCCAGCAAGAGTCTCAATTATCTCAGTTCGAGCTACTTGCATCTTTTAACCTTTTCAATCCAATCCTTACTTAGAGTCTCAATTATCTCAGTTCGAGCTACTTGATCAAGATTATGGACTTTTCTTTCATCATTTGTTAACTCAGAGCTCTTCTTTTCTTCTCTGGTCCTGGATTCAGCTGACTCAGCTCCAGTGCTGGTTCCTCCATGATAGAATTTTATAGGTCCCTCTTCAAGAACCTCTTCCATCCTATCATGAATGGCTTTTAGGTGATTCTCCATCCTAAATTTCCAGTAATCATAATCTTCAATAGAGAATTCAGGAAGATTCCTTGACTTCTTGTTTTTCCCTGATGACATGATGAAACAAAGGAACAAAATACTCAACAAACTAATTAGTAGCACTGTTAGTAAAAGAAGAGAATGAAGAAAATCAAGATAATTTTAGAATCTTATTCAAGACCTAAAATCAATATCAGAACAGCTTAACACTGCTCTGATACCACTTGTTGGTCCCGGAATGTTGAGTTGAATAAAACCTCAAGTTAGCCTTCTAGAACAAAATCTAGAAAGGGGGGGTTTGAATAGATTTTGTAGATTTTTCGAATCTCCCAAAATCAATTCAAAGAATCAGATTATCACAGCGGAATATAATTGTGAACTCAACTTTTAACAAGATCAAAAGCAATGCTGATATTCAGATATTAGTTAAGATCCTGAATTTTAGTCTTGAATTAACAAAATTGTAACTTGAACAGAAATTAAAGAAAGCAGTAAATAACACCAGGTTTTATAGTGGTTCGGATTATAACAATCCTACATCCACTCTCCTTCTCCAAACTTTGAAGAAGGGTCTTCACTAGCTGCTTACTCACTTACTGTTCAAACTTTACAAATTACAACTTGATCTTCAACTCTTCAAAAATCTAATCAACTTTCTGAAATCTAACTCTAAGAATAAGATGTGTTTTTTGAAGATGTGAAGTGAAGTGTTCTATAAACACTTAAAAAAAATATTTGAAATCTCTCTTGAAAAAATACTTTGTGAAATCAATAGTGAATAGTGTGAAAAATCAAATTTGCATAGGTCCCTAGAAAAAAAATAAAATCTAGTCCTATTTATAAGTCTGAAAAGACAGTTAGTTTGTTAGTTAGTTCTAACAAACTGAAAACTGCTTAACAAACCCATTCTTGAAAACTGCTCTTAATCTTAGCTGATTCTTCCTACTCGTCTGCAGCTGACTTGGTGAAGACTCGCCTTTCTTATTCTACTCAGCTTGTCTTGACCTCGTCTGAGCTTTTCATGATCGTCTCCTGCAGATGACTAGTTTTGAGCTTGTCTCCAGATGACCTGTAAACTTTAATCTCCAGCTAACTTAATCAGCTCTCGACCTAGTCTGATCAGCTTAGCATCGAACCCTGATCTGAGCTGTTTATCAACGTTGTCTGCTCCTCTGGATTGTTCCTTTTAACTCATCAAAACTTTACTTGCTCTAACAGATATTTTGAAAAAACAGATATATTACCGATATTTTCACTGAAATTTCTCGATATTTACCGATATTTACTGATATTTTACCCATATATCCCGATATTTACCGATATTTTGTAAAATTTATCGTTCCAATAAATATCTACATTGAGAGGCCCAAAAAATAAAAATATCGAGAAAATATCAGGATATTTACTTCCTTGGTTGTAATTCCACCAGGTTGCAGTCAATTATGAAGCTATTAAATTTGTTCATATCATTCCTATCTCAATTCTGGTTTCTGCCCCTTCTATCATCTTCCTCCCTGATCGAATTGAAGTCCCCTATCACACACAATCCATCATCTCTATATTGCTCTGCCAAAATCTGAATTTGGTCCCACAATTCCCATCTCAACACTCAACACTGCTGAATTTGGTGCATACACATTTATCACCGTGAATCTATCCGTTCACAACCACAAGACCCTTGGATCAGCTCCACGCGCTAACTTTCTGAAATACTGATACGGGAATATTTCGTAAAGACAAACGATCTTTAACGAAGGAATTATATTAAGCTTCTAATATAAGATTGATTAAAAGTTCCTTACAAAATAATGATTCACCATTTTATAGGTGAAGAAGGATAATGAAAAGACATTCAAACAAAAAATTAATTAAATCAATAAAAACATAAAAGTTGTTCAAAAATTGTCGTAATTATTTGGTTTTGACCACTGAACCCGATAAGTCACCGCGAAGCAGTGACTCTTCTTCATCTCGTCGTTCGAAAAGATATTATAATAAAAATTCTGAGCCAGGAGTCAAAAGTGATGCTCGGTTTTGTACCACATCAAATACCTCCGAGTTCAATATTGATATAAGCCCTTATGCACTGCCTTCTGCTAATTCCACAACCCAATCGAACATTTTATTACCCCAAATTAACTTTCCTATTCTCTGATCCACCTTGTTTTTATTCTTGTACACAACAGAAATCAATTTTAAGATTCTGAATTAGTTCTTTAATTTCCTTCCTCTTCGACCTACTCCCTACCCCCGATATTATAACTCAAAATCTTCATTTAATCTTACCTTTTTTGCTTCCTTTCTCTTTCTTGCTTCCCATCGTCTTCTCACTGTTCTCGTTGCTAATTAGCTTCTCAATGCTCTGCACGATCCCTTGTTCATCTTCTCTATTGATCAGACCTAGCTTGCGCTGTTTTCCACATATTCTGGTAACCGTTTTCCGCATGCGCCGCCATTGCCTCGGTCCTCGGAATTGGTATGACCTTTTCTTGCTTCTTGAAAGAATTTCGCCTCTTCTAAAAGTCCGAACTTTATAGAGGTTGAGAATTAATTTATTTATATTGATTTCTAACACTCCCCTCACTCGTGTGCCGAATTTATAACCTTTACTGTCTGAAGAGGAGGCCCATCGAGTGAACAGTTTAATATGGGTGAAGTTGCTTTTAATGGAAATCGAACCCAGGATGTCTGGGTGTGAGCCTTTGGCTTCTGCCTCATCTAAAAGTCCAAACTTATAAAGAGGTTGAGAATTAATTTATTTATATTGATTCTTCGAATTTGTTGCCTTCTCTCTCCCCATCCTTGGTTTAAAATTTGAATTTTCTGACCTTTCGACTCCCTCCAACTGGCTGCTACGAACGGCTCTGCTAACTATCGTCGCTTCTCCCCCATCGGAAACTTTATCGACCCTCTCAGGGCAACCTGAGCAACGACGATCACTACCTCCATCCATCCAGTTCTTCTTTAATTTTATTTTGTAAATATCATCTCCAACTTTTACTTCTTTAATTTTACAAATCCAAACCGCCCCCTTTAATGTCCCTCTTCCTAGGCATGAAGAAGTCCACCAACTCACCTTTGCTCGCAAATATTTTCCGTAACGTAACTTCTGATAAATACTTGTTCCATCACGAAAACCTCTCTGATCAACCGATGAACCTTTGATCCTAAAAGCAGACACTAGGAGGCTTACGATGCACGGGTAACAGTTTATGCCTCACCGGTGGTCTCTCGACAAAGCTTCTCTCAACCCATCCCCGGAAACTCACTCTCTCTACGCTTTCTCTCTCTCATCTCTCTACGGGATATTATATTGCATGTTCAAAATTAATAAATCATGTAATTATCTTAGTTAAATTTTGAAATTGTCGTACGCAACTTTCTAATTATCATATAATCTAAAATCCTCAAATACTTTGAGCATAAGCTCTTAAATCACATCTACCATCATTCGTGTCATGTACATATGCACACACATAAAAGTAATAATCATATATATATATATATATATATATATATATATATATATATATATATATATATATATATAATATTACGCATTTATTCTTTGGCAAAAACTTGTATGAGACGGTCTCATGCATGAGACCGAGTCACTTTTTAATAAATTGTTACCACTTTTTTAAAAAAGTGATACAAATTAGTATAAAAATGATAACAAATTGATAAGTGATAACAATTTATTAAAAAGTGACTCTATCTCATGAATGAGAGGGTCTCATACAAGAGTGTCCCTTATTCTTTAACCTAACAATCAGGCAAGTACTATCATTCATAAAGGTGTGATGGAAGAGTTGGCTCCATAATAATCGAAAGAGCATGTTTAGGATGTGTGGTAAGTCCATATAATTCCTCCATACATATATCTTCAACCTTCATCCCCTCAATCAATTTCAACTCAAATCCATGCACCAAATTCGCCACCATTGTCCGAACAACCTTAAGTCCAAGTTTGTATCCGGGGCATCTCCTCCTACCCGACCCGAAAGGCAATAGTGCAAAGTTACTTCCTAACATATCCACCTCTTTACCTATAACAGATGCAGATCCAGAATTTTAGTTTTAGGGATACAAAAAATAATAATTACAATATTATTTAATAAATAGATATAGAAAATTTTCAATTTGGGGGTACAAGTGTAACCCCTTAATTGTACCCCTCTAAATCCGCCACTGACCTATAAACCTCTCCGGTATAAAATCTTGGGGTGCATCCCATGTCTTAGGGTCCCGCCCTATGCTCCAAGTGTTAATCATTATGGTTGTGCCCTTCGCCACGTGGTACCCCGACACCTGACAGTCCTCAATCGCGTAATGGGGTGCTAAGAACGTAGCAAGCGGATGCAATCTGAACGACTCCATGATAATGGCGTCTATGTATGGCAATTGAGAGAAATCATTCTCTTCTACCCATCTGTTTCTCCCGATTACCCTCTCAAGTTCGTCTTTCGCCTTTTTCATTATCCGAGGTTGTCTCAGAATTTCGTGTATAATCCATTCTATTGTGGTAGTTGAGGTATCTGTGCCCCCAGCTAGTAGGTCCTGCAACATACAAATTAGTGCCAAAACGATTTTAATTCATAACATACCATGTAGTTTTAGAGAAAAATTTATACAAATTCACTTATTTTAGATATGTGAACTCCATTGAACCTTCTCAATATAAAATTTTATTAATTAGACTCATTTTTGTAAATGGTCAAAAATGAAGTTCATGTGAATACACACAAGTCATGTTACTCATGGTTTTAAGGCATAATTGCAAAATAAAATTCGATAATTTTTCACACTTTTTAATTTAAATATATGTTTTAAAATATACAAATCGTTACAAGATTTTTTAAATTGTTGCAATTCTATCACAACATACGAAATTGCCATAAAAAATTGTAATTAAATTGAAACAATAAAAATGGTCGTGATCATATTTACAAATTTTCAAAGATTTTTGGTTGCCACGTCAGAATAAGTCAGCGAAAATAGTCATATGATTACGAAATTTAAAAGGTTGAATTGTAAATCTTAAAAATATAGTATAATTGAAAATATCGTGATTACTTATGCAATTAACCCTTGTTTTAAAATATAATACATATAGAGAAAGATTAACATATAACACAAAATCTAGTGTGAAGCAGTTTTATCATACGAAATTAATACAATTATATTCATATACTGATACTATAATATTCATTTAATGATACCATTGGACTTATAAACTGATATCACAGTATAAAATGATAATGGTATCAATAAATGATTGTAATGGTATCAGTGAATGACTGTAATGGTATCAATGAATGATTGTAATAGTATCAGTGAATGACTGTAAATGATTACGTGTAAGAGGCCCTTGATACGATCTCTTGTAAGTGGAACTTCAAGATTAGGGTTCTCAGCTTGTTGCAACAACACATTCACCATGTCCAAGTGCTCCATATCTGCAACTCTTCTTTCTTGATGATCAAGAATCACATGCTCGTAAAACCCATCAAATTTCTTGTACAAATCCTTCATTCTTTTAACATACCCCTGCAAATCCAGGAAATTAAGCCAAGGAATCCAATCCCCAATATTGATCACCCCATTCAACAAGAACCACTCATCAAGCATTGCTTGCAACTCATCAAGCTTCACAAAGCACTTTTCTTCTTCTCTTTCACTAAAATATTTGCTCCCAAATACCATCCTACTTATAGTAGAAAGAGTGAGATGCAACAGCTGGTCTCTCAGCACAACCGGCTTCCCCGACAGGGCCCAAAGACGGGAGAACAAATTACGCCTCTCCTGAACACGAATTTCCTCAAACGAGTCGAGTCTTTTCGAGCTTAACACCTCCGAGAGGTAGATTTTACGGGCTTGCTTCCAATGCGGGCCGTATGGGGCCCACGCCACGTCTGAGTAATTGTAGGCAGTGAATTTGCCGGCTGCAAGTGCGGGCCGGGAGGCGAAGACTGTATCGTGTACTTTTAAGAACTGTTTGGCCATCTCGGGCGATGATGCTACTATGATCGGATATTTTCCAAACTTTAGTAGCATCATTTCTCCGTAATTTTTGGATAATTGGTGGAGAGATTGATGCGGGATTGAACCCACGACGTTTAGATTTCCGATTATAGGCCATGGTTTTGGACCTGGAGGAAGTTTCTTTTTAGGGTAAAGAAAGTAATTGTAGATTATTTTTGTGATAAAGGCTAGGGTAAGTAGAGATACAAAGGCTAGTGCCAAAGATTTCTCCATTTGGATTTTATAAGTGAATGAATGATGTGTGGTAGATAAGTTGTTTGTACTTGAAATGGAAATATATATTGGTATTTTAATTTATAGATGATATCGATCAAATTATTGGATCTATTTATAGAAAATAAGATTCATATGGACAAAAAGTACGTAAGCAGGCTACAGTTTTAAATTAATTTTTATTAGTTTACTGTTTTAAAGAAAACATTTTTTTCACTCTATTGATACGTAATCACTTGGTTATAACGGATAAATTTTGGAACCTATGTGTGTAAGTGGTCTTTATTTATTATTATTTTTTTTAAATTTGGTCATATCCGTTAAATTTTAAGATCAAAATTACAATTTATCATTCTTTTAGAATCAAAATTATAATTTTATTGAAATAAAAAAATAATAACTTTTTGCATACCACCTATCCTTAGGGGTGGGCGTTCGGTCGGTTTTGGGGTATTTTCCTACCGAACCGAAATAACCGAATTTTTTAACATATAAACCGAAATCGAACTGAATTTTTAAAAAACCGAAATAAACCGAACCGAAATAACCGAATTTTCTAAAATATAAATCGAAATCGAACCAAATTTTTAATAAACCAAAATATTTTGGTTATTTCGGTTAAACCGAATAAAAATTGATTTTTTTCAAGTAATTTACTATCCAAACTATATTTTTTTATTATATTAATTTATTTATATATATATTTTTAAAATTATATAAATAAATATTTCGATTTTTTCAGTTATTCGGTTTTTAAGCTTTCAAAACCGAAATAAATCGCACCGAAATAACCAAATTTTCTAAAATATAAATCGATATCGAACCAAATTTAAAAAAAAAAACCAAAATATTTTGGTTATTTCGGTTAAACCGAATAAAAATTGATTTTTTTCAATTAATTTACTATCCAAACTATATATTTTTCATTATATGAATTTATTTATATATATATATTTTTAAAATTATATAAATAAATATTTTGATTTTTTCGGTTAATTCGGTTTTTAAGCTTTCAAAACCGAATCGAACCAAAAAAAATTCGATTTTATTTTTTAAACCGATCCGAAAATTTTAACCGAAAAACCGAACCGATTTAACTGAAATCAATTCGGTTCGGTTTGAAATTTTGATTTTTCGGTTTTGTGTCCACCCAAGAAAAGCTACCCATTTGCTTTTTGCACACTTTTATGAAAAAATAATATTTGAGCGTGTTTTGTGTTGATATGTGATGGAAAAGTAAAAAAAATAGAGAGAAAGCTAAAAAGGGGTATATATTTTAATTTTAATTGAGTAGTAAAAGGTATAATAAAATTAAAAATTGGGTATAGTTGTTAAAAAGCTTTTTTTTATTTGTGGAAATAGGTAGCTTGGGGTGGGACGTCGAAAATGGCAAAACGGGTAGCTTTCGGTGGGATGGAGGGAGTATTAATTTTAAGTTGATCTCTTGTGAGGTGAGTGCATGCATGCAATCGAATTCTAATATGATACTTTTTCAGTTAATTTATTATTACTTTTTATTTTTAGTTTCTAAAATAATATTATTTTGAAAGTGGGTGCATACATGCACTCATCTCATATGAGATCCAACCATTAATTTTATGGTGTAAATTTTATTGAGAATTATAAGCAAATTATAATTGACAAATGAAATCATTTGTACCACTTTTCTTGATTGAACCTCAAAAGGGTCTTCCTATCCCCAAATCAACCACATAAAAGTAACTTCTAAGATACACTAGATGCCAAAAAATAGTGTTACAAGAAATCGGTTTTCCCTCAAACTAAATCTTTCTAATATATGAAAGTCGACGCAGCAGCTGACTTAATATATTCATATGGAATTGATTGCGTGCACGATCGATATATATATATCACCAAGTGTGCATTGGTCACATTTTAATTATATTATCTTATATTAACATATACATTTTGAAGTTAACACAAGCTCACGAGTGAGGAAGAGTTTTAAGGTAATGATATAAATGGATTAATTATCAACTTCTCTAAAAGTTGGAATTTTTAGACGGGGGCGGATCTAGAAGGGGACATGGGTACAACCGTACCACCAAATTGAAATATATTTATGGTAATAGCTATGTTTTATAATCAAGTAATTAATTATTAATTTTTTGTATCCCCAAATATGAAATCCTGGATCCGCCATTGCTTTTAGATAAGACAAAATTCTTTCATATACTATATAAAACAATTTATCAAACACGTTATGCAGATCAAATCGGATAAGGACGTGATCGATTTTGCTGTTCGATTTGTTACGTACGGAAGGAAAATACATAAAACAACAATACTACTTATTTTCCAAAGGAAAAGGATAAGGAAAGAAAATACGACTGCAATTTGCCCTTGTCTTTCTTTCTTTCTTATCTTTTATATATCTTGTCCGTTTTTGGCTTGATGGAGAAAGCCATCATTAATTTGTACAACTTTTGTCATTTTGCTAGATTTGAAGTGTACGATTGAAATTAAAACTCATCCTTTTTTTTTTTTTTTTTTTTTTTTGAGAAACAAAGAAATTTTTTCGACTCAATTCAAACAGACAAGCGAGACAAAGAAAAATAAAATTTAGAATAGATCTTTTATTTTCCATTTATATAACTAGCTTATTTAGTTATGCAATTGGATTCACTTTTGAAGCTGAACTTGATACGGCGTTTCACGCAATTGAAATAGTTTACGAAAGGATGGGGAGACGTTTAGCTTGGGTTAAGTGATGTCGTGGATATTTTCAAAAAATTCTTTAATGCATTAGAGGCTTTTGGCTAAATGCCAGGTTTTCAAAAACAAAATATAAATAATAATTCGGCCTGACTAATCGGCCCTAAGGAGCTAGGCGGTCCAAATTCATTCAACTATAGTGATTTTCGACTTTTGCATCCTTGTTTGTTGTTAGCATTACAATTTTTGGTAAGACTTACTAAATGTTCTGTCTCCGTTTAAGAAAAGTAATTTTTTTAAACCATATAATTTTCATTTTTAGTAACCCAAAATATTCATGCTTACATCTAGAGCACCAACAAAAAAATATCAATCACCCCCTCCAATTTTTTTTGTCATTTTAACCGCGCCTTTTAAATGAATTACAATTTAAATAACATTTTGTAATTTTCAAGATCAATTGATTATGTTTCTTCCTAATCTACTCCTAAAGTCTTATGGAGCATTTCAGAACAATTAATTAATTAAGAACATAATAGGAAGTCAGTGATTAATATGTGTGCATATATATGTTTTGGTTTAAAATGACATGTATTTTGAATTGAAGGGAGTATTTATTTGGAAAAATTATATTAATTGTGTAATAATTTTGATACCAAAATTCTAAATCCAAACGCACTGTATATTTAATTTACAGCTGGTCTTTAATTTCTTTTCCTTTTCACGGAGACGAAAATAAAAAAATAAAAATATGTATTGTTGTCTAGATACAATGAACACGCAGTCTCTAGAGAGTCCTCTCTTTCTTGATGGTATTTGGAGTAGTTAATATTTATATTTGATGTAGATTGAATTCTAGTTTTAATGAAGAAGGAAAATAGGGAATTAATGTTGGAGGAAATGTTTTCTAGTTGATTGGGTAAAAGGAATAGGAGGAGAAGAATTAGTTATAAGAAGTTGAATTCTTATTTCTTGTTACAACATTACAAGGCATGGACCTCATATATATAGGTGTATGATGTTGGTCTATAGTATTCTAGAGTATTCTAGGTACTTTACTTTCTAACTTTCTCTAGATTAATCTATAATCTTACTTTCTTAACTACAACATTCTAGAATGTCCTTTTTATTTCTAGTTGCATTTAATATATTCTAAGACAAGATCTATCTATAAATTTCTTATGCTAATCCGGATTATTCTAGAAATATGCACCATCTTCTAATACTTCTCCTTGGTGCATATTTCTGTGACTCCAATTCTTTCTCGTAGTGTCTCGAACTTTCCACGAGGTAGCGCTTTTGTAAAAATATATGCTAGTTGGTCTTCAGTCTTGCAAAACTCCATCTCGATTTCTTTATTTGCTTCTGCCTCTCGTATGAAGTGATATTTGATCTTGATGTGCTTGGTTCTACTGTGGAACACGAGATTTTTCGCCATTGCTACGGCTAACTTACTGTCGCAGTAGAATTTTGTGGCGTTATATTGTGGCTCTCTCATATCTTCAAGTATATATTTCAACCACTTTGCATGACTTGTAGTCATTGCTGCTGCTATATACTCTGCTTCGGCTGATGATTGCGCAACTGTTGCTTGCTTTTTAGATGCCCAAGAAAATATTCCTGAACCCATTGTGAATGCAAAGCCTGATGTGCTTTTCATGTCATCAACTGAACCTGCCCAATCACTGTCAGTATAGCTAATTAACTTTGAGTCAGGTATTGATTCATACCAGATGCCGAAGTTCTTAGTTCCTTGAAGATATCGAAGTACTCGCTTTGTTGCTCCGTAGTGAATTTGACTTGGATTCTGCATAAACCTTGATAGAAAGCTTGTTACGTACATTATGTCAGGTCGAGTGGCTGTGAGATAGAGCAGACTTCCGATAAGGCTTCGAAATGTTGAGATGTCTGCCTTTGGTGAGCCATCTTCCTTTTGCATTGCTTAGAGTTATCAAGTGGAGTGGCTACAGTCTTGCACCCTTCCATCTTGAACCTTTTTAGTAAGCTCTCGGTATATTTCTTTTGTGAGATAAATATACCATTTTCTTTTTGATTTATCTCAATACCGAGAAAATAGTGTATCAAGCCCAAATCGGTCATCTCGAACGTTTTCATCATATCTTCTTTAAACTCCTTGATCATTGTCTCATTATTTCCTGTTACTATAAGATCATCAACATATAGAGAGACAATGAGTGTGTCCTTCGTACCTTGGGTCTTGATGTATAGTGTATGCTCACTTAGGCTCCTCCTGAATCCATACTTTGTGAAGTAGTTGTCGATTCTACTATACCAGGCTCGTGGGGCTTATTTTAGGCCGTAGAGTGCTTTCTTCAACTTGAGAACTTTATCTTCCTGCCCTTGTCGAACCCTTGAGGTTGTTCCACGTAGATCTCATTTTCAAGGTATCTGTTAAGGAATGTTGATTTCACATCAAGCTAGTAGATCTTCCATCTTCTTTGTGCAGCTAGCGCAATAAGTGCACGGATGGTATCGAGTCGCGCCACTGGAGCGAATGTCTCGTCGTAGTCAATTCCTTATTTTTGCGAGTATCCTTTAGCTACCAGTCTTGCCTTGTGTTTCTGAATTGAGCCATCTGGTCTGAGCTTTGTCTTGTACACCCACTTAACTCCGATGACTTCTTTATTGCTTGGTAGATCCACCAACTCCCATGTTTCATTTTTCTCGATCATCTTGATTTCTTCTTCCATAGCTTTTACCCATTCTTTTTCTTTGATGGAAACTTCGAAGCTTACAGGCTCCAAGGTCACAAAGTTGCAGGTCTCGTAAATAACTTTGAGTTGTCTAATCTTTCTTGGTGGTGATTCTAGAGATGATTCTTCTTGAATTGAGGCTAGTGATGGCATAGGTGTCCTCGGACTAAAAGGTTCTGGAACGTCTTGTAATCATTCAGCTTATTCTTCTCGTGGTTCAGTAGGAGCCCGTAGTTGTGGTAGGATGATATTTTGTCTTTCAATTTTTTCTTCCTCCCAATTCCATGTTGCATTCTCATCAAATTCGACATCTCGACTGATGATTAGCTTCTTATTTTTAAGACTATAGATTCTATAGCCTTTAGACTGAGAGTTGTAGCCAAGAAAAATACCTTTCTCCGTCTTTTCCTCTAGTTTGTGTCTCTTCTCTTTTGGGATGTGCACGTAGCAGATGCTTCCGAAGATCTTGAGATGCTGAGCTGACAGCTTTCGTCCACTCCACGCTTCAATTAGTGTTTTATTTTGAACCGCCTTTGTTGGACACCTGTTTAGTAGATAGACTGCAGTGTATACTGCTTCTGCCCAAAACTCCTTAGGCAAGTTCTTCTCTGCTAGCATTGTTCTGGCCATCTCCATCACTGTCCTATTCTTCCTTTCTGATACGCCATTTTGTTCTGGAGCGTAGCCGACTGTCAGTTGATGATTGACTCCTTCCTCGTCACAGAATTTGTTGAATGTATTAGAAGTGTACTCCGTTCCTCTGTTGCTTCGTAGGACTTTGATTCGACGACTGCTTTGGTTCTCCACCAAATTCTTGAATTTCTTAAATATATTGAAGACCTCCGATCTTTCTTTCATGAAGTACACCCACGTCATTCTTGTATAGTCATCAATGAAAAGGATGAAGTACCTGTTCTTCTCAAATGTTGGTGTCCTCATTGGGCCACAAACATCTGTATGGACCAGCTCCAAAATTTACTTAGCACTCCATGTTTGTCCTGAAGGGAATGGCTTCCGGTATTGCTTTCCTTCCATGCATCTCTCGCAAACATCGTCGTTTGCTTGGATAACTGGAAGATCCTTCATCATATTCTTCTGGTGGAGAATCTTTAATCCGTGAAAGTTGAAATGCCCGAACCTCCGGTGCCATAGCCAGGATTGATCTTCGTGGGCTTTTAGTGCTGCCTCGATATAATGCCAACGGATAGGAAAGTTTCTTTGTTGCTGCATTTTTATTACAGCAATTTCTGAATGTTTATTTCTGTCGTCATATATTGTGCACGAGTCTCCTTTAAATAGTAGAGAATATCCTTTCTCCATCATCTGACCCACGCTTAGAAGATTCGTGTCGAGCTTTGGAACCAGCAGCACATCTTGGATGAGTCGCGTACCTTTCTTGGTATTGACGGCAATCGTGCCCTTTCCTTCGACGCCTACTAGATCTCCATTCCCGAGCTTCACTTGGAATTTTATTGTTCTGTCTATGTTTTGGAATATTCTTTCGTCTCCTGTCATATGGTTACTGCAGCCGCTATCCAAAAACCAAGTATCGTTCTTTACTTCAGATGCAGTATGGCATGCATAGAACAGATTGTTTCTGCTTTCCTCCTCCTCGGTGTAATTGGCTTGATGTTTGTGTTTGGTGCGACAATCTTTCTCCAGATGACCAAATTTCCCACAACTTTTACATTGTGGTTTATCTCGATTCCAACAATCTTTTTCAAGATGGTTGGTCTTCTTACAAATTCCGCATGGTGGGTATTTATCTTTTTTTTTTTTTTTATAATTATTACCACCTTGATTTTTGTTTTTAATATTTTCTCCAAATTTTCTCCCACCATTTCTAGAATTCTGAGACCGTATATTCATTTTAGATTGAAATGCGCTTTCTACATATTTATCTTCACGCATACTCAATCTTTTCTCATAAGCTTCAAGTGAGCCTATTAATTCCGTCACAGACAATTTGTCTATGTCTTTAGTCTCTTCTGTCGTAGTGACGATTGAATCATATTTACCTGGAAGAGTAATTAGTATCTTTTCTACTATTCTCTTCTCAGTAATATTTTCTCCATATGCTTTCATTTGATTAATTATTTCTCTTAGTCGAGTGTAGTAATCTTTTACGGTCTCAGATTCTTTCATCTTCAAGTTCTCCAAATTTCTTCTTAACGTTTGGAGTTTGAGGTTGCGTACCTTATCACTTCCTTGATATTCCTCATTCAAAGTATCCCAAGCTTCTTTTGACGACGTAGCTCCACTAATCCTTGGAAATAGAGACTCCGCCATCACCATTTGCAGTACGTAGAGAGCCAAACTGTCCTTCTCCATATTTTTCTCCAGTTTTTCTTTGTCTATTGTAGACAAAGAAGATGTGTCTTCAGGAATGGTGTATCCCTTCTCAACGATTTCCCATAGACCTTGGGACATAAAATATGTCTTCATTTTAATGCCCCAATAGTTGTAGTTTTCTCCTTAGAAAGTTGCGATAGGAATTTGAGAGTTGTTTGATAGGGACGTTTTTGTAGGCTTAGAAAACAAGAAATTATTGGGTATGATATTTGATGATAGTGCGGAAGCTAATTTACGCCCTGTTAAAATCTAACAGGGCTCTGATACCACTGATGGTATTTGGAGTAGTTAATATTTATATTTGATGTAGATTGAATTCTAGTTTTAATGAAGGAAAATAGGGAATTAATGTTGGAGGAAATGTTTTTCTTAGATTCTTTTTTTTTTTTTAACTGATGGTATTTGGAGTAATTAATATTTATATTTGATGTAGATTGAATTCTAGTTTTAATGAAGAAGGAAAATAGGGAATTTATGTTGGAGGAAATATTTTCTAGTTGATTGGGTAAAAGGAATAGGAGGAGAAGAATTAGTTATAAGAAGTTGAATTCTTATTTCTTGTTACAACATTACAAGGCATGGACCTCATATATATAGGTGTATGATGTTGGACTATAGTATTCTAGAGTATTCTAGGTACTTTACTTTCTAACTTTCTCTAGAGTAATCTATAATCTTACTTTCATAACTACAACATTCTAGAATGTCATTTTTATTTCTAGTTGCATTTAATATATTCTAAGACAAGATCTATCTATAAATTTTTTATGCTAATCCGGATTATTCTAGAAATTTGCACCATCTTCTAATATTTCTCAACAAACTCTCTCTCTCTCTCTATACACGCAGAGGCATTCGTAAATTGATCGAAACCTTTTTCTTCAGGTGAGTTTTCTTTAGTTTGCTTTTTAATTGCTAAGAAGGCTCATAATTGTTAATATGTATGTGTGAAAGGAAATTAGGTTTCTTTGCTTAAATCAACTCAGCATCCACCCCAACAACAACCTGTTTTTTTTTTTTTTTTTTGGTTTATCTAATTCAGAGACGACTGAAAAGAGATGCAAGATTTCCACAATTTAATAAATTATATCAAAATTTAGGGTTTAATTTTCTGAGATATTCACTGTTTTGTTTGGTCAGGATATAAACAATCCAGCTTGCGTGTAGACACATATACACCAATTTCAATGAGGCTGAGACACCACCAAAAAAAGAAGCAAGCTTGTTTGCTAGTCTACTATTGATATCCTCTCAAGTCTCCCTGTTCAAACCATTATGATTTGCAAGTGCGTTCGCAAGTCATGGCTCGCTTTACTCCAGACATTTGAGTTTGTTAATTTCATCTTCTTAAAAGCAGTTGTCGGTCTGACACTCTATGAAGATGGGATTTGACAAAGTCATGTGTCTCGAGTAAATCAAGCCATGACTTGCAAACACACTTGCAAATTATAATTGATCGAGCAGGGAGTCTTGAGAGGATCTCAATAATAATATCGATCCGGTGGTATATTTGCAAACAAGTCTTGCTTCAGCCTCATTGTAACTGGTCAATATAAATGTGTGTGCACTCTATAGACGTCTTAAAAAAGAAGAATGACTTGTTTGCAATTCTACAATCCAAAATCATTACTAATATCCTCTCAATACGCCCTATTCGAACCATTATAAGTTGCAAGTGTGTTCGCAAGTCATGACTCGCTTTACTCGAGGCACCTGAGTTTGTCAATTCTCAACTTCTTAAAGCAGTCGTCGCCTTGACACTCTATGAGTCAATGCCAAATTTACTCAAAAAATTATGTACAACTTGGTATTTACTAAAAGAGTGCTATGCCGGCAGCTGCGTTAAGAAGATGAGATTCGACAAAGTCATGTGTCTCAAGTAAAGAAAGTCATGACTTGCAAACACACTTGGTACTTATAGTTTTTCGAGCAGGGAGTCATGATAGGATCACAATTATGATCTTGGGTGGTAGATTTGCAAACAAGTCTTGCTTCAGCTTCATTGTAAATGATTGTGTGTTTGCTATAGACACCGCCTTTAAAAGAAGAAAGATTTTTTTGCTAAGGTTTGTCAATTATTACTCTTTTAGTATCCTACGTACTATCTTTTTAATTGTGTTGTTATATGTTCGAATGCATCAATTTCTATAACAGGACGGGATTAAAACTATTTACGTTCGTATCTTTTTCCTTTTTTGATTTAGTTCCACAATTATTTATTTTCGTATTTAGTCTCATATGTATTCAAATTATGTCAATTTAGTTCCAAATTAATTGCCGGCAAACGCATGAAACAACATCGTGTTGATTATGTGTATGTTGCGTGCGCCCATTTTACGGCTGACTGGATGAAATTAATGTCAAATTCATTCCATAACTTTTTATCTTTTACGCAATTGTTCCATATTTTTTTTTTACTTTTCCATTTTCATCTCATTTGTATTTCTTTTTAAAATAAGACCAAAATCGGAGCAAATGGAAAGTTATGGAACCAAATTTAAAAGACGAAATCAGATTTTAACTAACAAGCTAACTCTTCTACCAACAAAGGAATTACAACTCCAATCCAAGCTTGAGGACTCAAGGAGGTTGTTGCAAATTTCGCCAACGAATGAGCCAAGACATTACACGATCTCGGCTGATGAAGTACGGCCCACACTAGACCATCGTCCATCACACTCCAAACATCTATTATGCATAATTAGAGGAGAAGAAAAAACTATTTGCGCACAAGTGTTATGGAATTTAAAATATGAGCATGTGATATTTTAATTAGGTTAATTCAACTTTAATTCAACCGATCAATGTATATTTTTATGTAAAGCTTCAACATGTAGAGAAGATACTGCTAATACAGAGTTGGAATATCAAAATTTCGCGATCCTTCAAAAAGACAACACGAAGAAAAAATATATCTAGAGTTGTTTCATCATTCAGGCTTTTTATCAAACAAATAGGATTCACAAAATATGTATTGTAATACAAAATCAATTCCAAAACTTTCGACTCTATAATGTATTCAGGTATGCCTGATCAAATGTAATTACTGAGATAATATAGAGTAATTTAGAGTTGGAAAATCTTTCATAAAATTACTGAGATATTTCTGACGGAAATCTATAATAAAATTTTCAATTTCCGTCACAAAACACTTACGGATATTTCCGTAGGGTTTAATTTTCTGAGATATTCTTAGGCTAGTAACTGTTTTCTTTGGTCAAGATATAAACAATCCAGCTTGCGTGCAAACATATATAGACCAATTTCAATGAGGCTGAGATACCATATCAAAACGAAGCAAGACACGTTTACTAATCCACCATCCAAAATCATTATTAACGATCCATTATAAGTTGCGAATGTGTTCGTAAGTTATGGCTCGCTTTACTCGAGGCACTTGAGTTTGTTAATTCTCATCTTCTTAAAGAAGTTGTTGGTCTGGAACTCTATGAGTCAATGCCAGATTAATTCAAAAAATTGTTTACAACTTGGTATTTACTCAAAGAGTGCTAGTCTTACGACTGTGTTAAAAAGATGGGATTTGACAAAATTATGTGTCTCGAGTAAAAGCAAGCCATGACTTGCAAACACACTTGCTACTTATAATTGTTCGAGCAGGGAGTCTTGAGAGGATCTCAATAATGATATCGGGTGGTATAGTTGCAAACAAGTCTTGCTTCAGCCTCATTGTAATTGGTCAATATAAATGTGTGTGCACGCTATAGACACCTTCTAAAAAAGAAGATTGATTGTTTGCTATTCTACAATCCAAAATCAATACTGATATCCTCTCAAGATGCCCTATTCGAACCATTATAAGTTGCAATTGTGTTTGCAAGTCATGACTAGCTTTACTCGAGACACCTGAGTTTGTAAATTCTAATCTTTTTAAAGTAGTCGTCGGCTGATGCTCTATGAGTCAATGGCAACTTTACTCAAAAAGTTGTGTACAACTTGATATTTACTCAAAGGATGCCATATATGCCGGCGACTGCATTAAGAAGATGAGATTTGACAAAGTCATGTGTCTCGAGTAAAGAAAGTCATGACTAACACACTTGGTACATATAATTGTTCGAGCAGGGAGTCTTGATAGGATCTGAATAATGATATCGGGTGGTAGATTTTCAAAAAAGTCTTGCTTCAGCCACATTGCAAATGTGTGTGTTCGCTATACACACCGCCTAAAAAGAAGAAAGATTTTTTTGCTAATCTACAATCCAAAATCATATATGATATCCTCTCAAGATGCCCTATTCGAACCATTGTAAGTTGCAAGTGTGTTCGCAAGTCTTGGCTTGCTTTACTCGAGACACCTGAGTTTGTCAATTTCCATCTTCTTAAAGCAGTCGTCGGCTTGACACTCTACGAGTAAATGCAAAATTTACTCAAAAAATTGTGTACAACTTGGTATTTACTCAAAGAGTGCTAGGTCGGTGACTGCACTAAGAAGATGGGACTTGACAAAGTCATGTGTCTCGAGTAAAGCAAGCCATGACTTGCAAGCACACTTGCTACTTATAATTGTTTGAGCAGGGATTCTTGAGGGTATCTCAATAATGATATCAGGTGGTATATTTGCAGAAAAGTCTTGCTTCAGCCTCATTGTAATTGGTTAATATAAATATGTGTGTGTGCTATAGACAGCTCTTAAAAAAGTAGAATGACTTGTTTGCTATTCGACAATCCAAAATAATTACCAATATCTTCTGAAGACGCTCTATTTGAACCATTGTAAGTTGCATGTGTGGTTGCAAGTCATGACTCGCTATAGTTGAGACACCTGAGTTTGTCAATTCCCATCTTCTTAAAGCAGTGTTCGGTCTGACACTTTATGAATTAATGCCGAATATACTCAAAATATTGTGTACAACTTGGTATTTGATCAAAGAGTGCTAGGCCAACGACTGCATTAAGAAGATGGGATTTGACAAAGTCATGTGTCTCAAGTAAAGAAAGCCATGACTTGCAAACACATGGTACTTATAATTGTTCGAACAGAGTGTCTTGAGAGGATCTCAATAATGATATTAATTGGATGTTGGGTTTTCAAACAAGTCTTGCTTCAGCCTCACTGAAATTGTTCAATATATATGTTTGTGCACTCTAGAATATATTGATCAATTTAGGGCGTTTCTGAATGACAATCTTCTTTGGTTGGTTTCAGATTTAAAGGCCTCCCAACCATGAAAGGATCTTGAAAATGAACATTTAGCACATTTTCCTTCTTGATTAAAATCATAAAAGGATTATAAAGATTTACAATTTAGCAAATCAAGTCGAGATAGCCTATCTTCTAAACAAGGGAATTAATCAAAAGAGAATATATGCAAATCCCGTTTATTAAGTAATTGTGTTTCTTCACACCCCAAGCTTCCTTTTATTCAAGAGTTTTGCAAGGAATATTGTAAGATCATTCTTATTTTGGTGCAATCAGTAATTGTGTTTCTTTTTTATTGAACTTTTTTTCTTTAACACAGAAACATTGTAATACCATCATGGCGTAGTTGTCTTCATTTGGTTTGTCAATTCGTTTAGTATCTTATTATCTTCTTTAATCGTGTTGTAATATGTTTGAATTTTTTCGAAAAAAATCCCAAAAAAAATTGGAATTTTCAATTTTGTTCCATAACTTACCATTTGCTTTGACTTTGGTCTTATTTTAAAACATATGAGATCATTAAAATGGAAAAGTGAAAAAAATGTGGAACATACATTGTGTAAAAGGTAAAAAATTATGGGATGAATTTGAATTTAATTTCGTTCAGTCAGCCGGAAAATGGGCGCATGTGACAGACACATGATCAACACGATATGTTGTTTCATGCATTTGTCGGCAATTAATTCGGAACTAAATTAATATAATTTGGATACATATGAGACTAAATACGAAAATGAATAACTGTTCGAACTAAATCAAAAAAGGAAAAAGATATGAAACGTAAATAGTTTTAATCCCTTCCTATTATTGAAATCGATGCATTCGAACATACAACAACACAATTAATATTAAACGATAGTACGTAGGATACTAAAAGAGAGTAATAATGTTATAATTTTGTTCATCTTAAAGAAATGATCTAAAGATCAATACATAATAGAAACAAAATTACTTATTGTACATAATCTGAGAATGATCTTACATTCTCCCTTCCGAAAATTCTGAGTGAAAGAAAGTTTGGGGCGTGAAGAAATGGCATGGTATCAGAATGCAATTCAAGAATATCAATCTTCTGCATGACCTTGTTCCGTTCAACGTAGTAGAAAAGGATGTGTCTGTTTCCACGCCATCAAGAGGTCACCACCTTTGAAAACCTTGCTAGGGTAAATTGAAAAACAATCTGCGTTGTTGATGATGACAAATTGTTTTATCCAAAATATCTCATCTCCAAATTTCTTTGAAATTAATCTGTGTGCATATATATGTTTTGATTTAAAAGTGACATGTATTTTGAATTTGAGGGAGTACTGTTTGGGAAAATTATATTAATTGTGTAATAATTTTGATTCCAAAATTCTAAATCCAAACGCAGTGTACATTTAATTTGCCGCAGTCAGCTGGTCTTTAATTTCTTTTCCTTTTGACGGAGATCACGAAAATAAAAAAATAAAAATATGTATTGTAGTCTAGATACAATGTATACGCAGTCTCTAGAGAGTCCTCTCTTTCAATTCTCGACAAACTCTCTCTCTCTCTTTCCTCTACACAGGTCTCTCCTTCAATTCTCCGACAAAAACAAGCAGATCAGCCTTCATAAATTGATCGATGCCTTTTTCTTCAGGTGAGTTTTCTCTTGTTTGCTTTTTAATTGCTAAGAAGGCACATAATTGTTAATATATCAAAATTAGGTTTCTTTGCTTAAATCAACTCAGCATCCACCCCCATAACAACCTGTTTTTTTTTTTGGTTTATCTAATTCAGACGACTGAAAAGAGATGCAAGATTTCCACAATTTAATCAATTTAGGGTTTATTTTTCTGAGATATTCACTGTTTTCTTTGGTCAGGATATAAACAATTTCAATGAGGCAGACACCACCTCAAAAAGAAGCAAGGTTGTTTGATATCCTCTCAAGTCTCCCTGTCCAAACCATTATGATTTGCAAGTGTGTTCGCAAGTCATGGCACACTTTACTCCAGACACTTTACTCTATGAAGATGGGATTTGACAAAGTTATGTGTCTCGAGTAAACCAAGCCATGACTTGCAAACGCACTTGCAAATTATAACTGTTCGAGCAGGGAGTCTTGAGAGGATCTCAATAATGATATCAATCCGATGGTATATTTGCAGACAAGACTCGCTTCGGCCTCATTGTAATTGGTCAATATAAATGTGTGTGCACGCTATAGACACCTCTTAAAAAATAAGAATGACTTGTTTGCAATTCTACAATTCAAAATCATTACTGATCCTCTCAAGACGCCCTATTCGAACCATTATAATTTGCAAGTGTGTTCGTAAGTCATGACTCGCTTTACTCGAGACACTTGAGTTTGTCAATTCTCATCTTCTTAAAGCAGTCGTCGGCCTGACACTCTATGCATAATGGCCAAATTTACTCAAAGAGTGCTAGGCCGAAGACTGCGTTAAGATGATGGGAATTGACAAAGTCATGTGTCTCGAGTAAAGCTAGCCATGACTTGCAAACACACTTGGTACTTATAATTTTTTGAAGAAGTAGTCTTGAGAGGTTTCAATAATGCTATCAAGGTAGTAGAGTTGCAAACAAGTCTTGTCTCAGCCTCATTGTTATTGGTCATTACTAATATCCTCTCAAGACACGCGCCCTATGAGTCAATACCAAATTTACTCAAAAAATTGTGTACAACTTGATATTTACTCAAAGAGTGCTAGGCCGGGGACTGCATTAAGAAGATGGGATTTGACAAGGTCATGTGTCTTGAATAAAGAGGATCTCAATAATGATATTATTTGGGTGGTGAGTTTGCAAACAAATCTTGCTTCAGCCTCACTGACATTGTTTAATATATGTGTTTGTGCACTCTAGCATATATTGATCAATTTATACTGGATTGTCATTCTGACAGTTGGGGCGTTTCAGAAAGGCCTCCAAATTAACCATGGATGGATCTTGAAAATGAACATTTAGCACATTTTCTTCTCCTTGATTAAAAATCATAAAAACGTGGTGATTTATACAGATTTTCAATTAATTATGTTGGTTTAATATGTCTGAGGCATACTAGAATACATTATAGAGTCGAATGGTTTGGAATTGATTTTGTTTTACAATACATATTTTGTGAATCCTATTTGTTTGATAAAAAGCCTGAATGATGAAACAACTCCAGATATATTTTTTCTTCATGTTGTCTTTGTGAAGGATCGTGAAATTTTGATATTCTAACTCTGTATTAGCAGAATCTTCTCAACATGTTCAAGCTTTACATAAAAATATACATTGATCGGTTGATTTAAAGTTGAATTAACCTAATTAAGATATCACATACTCATATTTTAAATTCCATAACACTTGTGTGCAAATAGTTTTTTCTTCTCTCCTCTAATTATGCATAATAGATTTCTGCATTAATTAATAACATATAAACAAGACAATTTTCAGCTACAATTCGTTTAAGTTGGAGTAAGAGGCGTCAACACCGTAGGTTATATATCAATTAAGCATATACTGAAACAATTTTTAATTCATAATTTTGATGTAGGGAAAACAGGGATGACTACTGGAATTTCAATTGAGAGAATTTATTAGGGTGATAAATTGCATGATTTGACTTGTGTTTTACTATATATTTGTGTTGATTTTATTGCGTTTTTCACCGTCATTGACATATCTACGAGTTTAATAGTCGAGAAGGGTAGTGTTGCATGTGTTGCAGGATTTTATAAGGAAGAATTGAAGATTTGAAAAGGCAAAGAAGAGAGGGTTGAAACACAACGAGAATCAATCGAATCGCAGCTCGGGAGTTCAAGTTACAAACGTTTGAGCAACAACTAGTCCAACTCGACTCGAGCTGCTGAACAACTCGAGCCGAGTCATGCAGAACTCGACCCCGAATTGGTGCAACTCGAGCCGAGTTGACTCTGGGCCCTGCACGATTTTTGCTGAGTTATTCATTTTTTTAGAAACTTAATTGCAATTCTTAATATTTTTACCTAGCCCCCTCGCATAATACCTCTCATTTCAGATGTTTAAAAAAGATTCCCAGTAGCTAGAAGATCAATTAGCATTTTCCTTCCCTTCTTCCGAACACTTAGCATAGTTTTGCATTAGTTCTTAGGTTTACTATCAAAATAGTCAGAATAACTAGTTTCTTTCAATTTCCTCATTGTATTTACTCATCTCAAGCTTTAGCATCAAGTTTTGTAAGACTCTTGCAAGTTTATTTAATTAAAGAGGATTAAGGTTATATTGTTCTATCTCTTCATCTTATTTACTATTTCATTGTGTTTTAAGCATTTTATTGTTATGGGTCTTGTGTATTTCATCTTTTTCATCATGGTTATGCTTTTATTCGCCATGGGCTAACCTTGTTATTACTTGGGTATTTGATCTATATATGAATTTGGTGAAATTATAAATTGATGACTTTGATTTGCATGTTATTGGGTGTATATGTTTCTATTGTTGGGCTTTCCATATATCTTGTGATTGATTGTTGCTATTAGCTTAATTTATTGTGTTCGTATGTTGCAACGAGAGTTGGATGTACTTATAGTGTGCTTAATTGCTTCAATTTGATATCATTTTCATGTTAATTCACATTTAATTGAATAATTGCATTTGATTATTTAATTTGGTATCTTGAGTTTAATGTGTAGGTTTGAGACGATTTTGGAGGAAGTTTTCAGGGAAATTAACGTCTTCAAATCAAATGAGAAATTATATGGTTGGAAAGAGGGCCGAGAGAGCTTCGCAACGCAAAAAGAATCAGGTCATTTGGAGTTCGTATGAAGGAGATACGGTCGAACGAAGTTGGGACGGCGAGATACACAACAGTCGCATACACCCACCAGAATGGTAAATACACCAAACAATTTCACCCACGGTTTTGATAAGTACACCCATCGTCGTTCTCAGCAGATCTGCGCACCAGTACCTTCACCGCAATCCCAAATCAACCAAATACCACTCACCACCAACCACAAATCCGACCACCCACCGCCGACAACCACCCAGCCACCAATCATTGACGCCGACGAACCACCAACCACCGTCCAGCCATTCGCCGTGAATCGAGGCAGAATTCAGCGCCGCCCCTCTCAACAATCACCATCGCCGCCTCTCACTTCTCCGCCGTAACCGCCGTTGCAGAACCCAGCGACGCCCACAGCGCCGTCACGCATCCTGATTATCAGCGCACAGAACACCGCTCCCGCTGTCACGACTCGAACCATTCACCCTCAATCGAGTCGAGACGAATCAGAATTTACGTAGCATCCCCAAATCGTCTCGAGCACGTCTCGAATCTCGTCTCGACCCAGCACCACCTCCGTCTCGACCCGAGACACCTCCTCCCACTCGAGTCGAGGCGTTATACCCAGCAAAGAAGCGCGTCAACGTTTTTTTATTCCTGCGAGACTTTTCTTTCTCTTGGCCATTCATAGCAGGACACGTGTGCGAATATATTCCTGCCATATTACTCAATATTCAGCGTGAATTAAAAGAGTGAAAAAACAGATAGAAAAGGGGGCTGAACCCAATATACAGAGGATACGCACAACACACACTGATGAGGAGAAATTACACACACACTCACACATAGTATAGGTGTTCTTCAATTGTCTTTCAATTTTTTGCAACTTAGAGATAGATTTTAATTCAATCAAGTGTATCAACACAATTAAGGTGATACCCATCCTTATCTCTTTATTTTTAATGGTTTATTTCTTAATTGGCATGATTTCTTCTCCTTTAATTTTCTTAGTCATGGGTATTGTTTTAATTGCTTTTATTTCCATTTTATTGTTCAAATTAGCCATGGGCTAATCCTCTTGATTGCTTGGGTGTTGAAATTACACATGAATTTGGTGTTGATCATGAATTAATCACTTTGATTGGTATGTGTTAGTGGTTTTAATGCTTCTACTATTGGGCTTTGTGATGATCTCTTGATTAATTGATTTCATTAGCTTAATTCGTTGAATTGGTATGTTGCAACGAGAGTTGGATATGCTTAGGAGAGGATTAAGTGAACTAATTGATTGATTTTGATGATTTTGATCGTAATTGATTGCACCGAGAGGTGGATTAGTTACTAGATTCCCCTTTCGTAGACATTGCATGTTTAGGCATGTAGTGAAGGGACGACCCTAGATTTAGTACCCAATTGTGAAAGTATCTAGGTGATCAACGGTCCTAGGAGCTAGCTTGCTAGAATTTACGTGATCGCTCTTAGTTTTGCCATTTCCATGCCTTGATTTGTGATCGATTTGTGTGATACCCGAAGGATTGTGTAAGGAAGACACCCGAGCGATCGTTTCACACACCACTTGCACTCGTTAGAGTTTATTTGCTTCCTTTTTGTTATTTACTTGCTCTTGTTTGTTTTGTTATTGATTTAAGTGTTAGCATCCGGATAGCCACTATAATTCTATGGAAACGTATGTTTTCGAGGCTCCACTGTACTCCTAGTCCCTTGGGTTCGATATTTTGTTTGGTAAAAAATACTTGTTGCTAAAATACAAACGATCAAGAAGAGACGAACACTAGGCATTAGTACCCATTGTGAACGTGTCTAGGAGTTCACAATCTTAGGAGTTTAAGGAATTATTTTTGTGATTGCTCTTAACAAGCTCATAACATGTTTTGATAAGTTTATCGATCCATAATTAGCCAAAGGATTGCATAATGACAATACCTGAGCAATTCTAACTCACCTTTGCACTTCTTCGAAGTTAGGTGTTAACTAGTGTTAAATTGCTTATTTGTTATTTTATTTCCTTAATTGCAAAAACATGTTTAGCTTCTATAATACTATGCTAACGTATAGTTTTTAGGATCTACTATCCTACTAGTCTCTTGGGTTCGATATACTGATCGGTCTTAAAAACACTTATTACTAAATTACGAGACAATCAAGAATGGCTGTTGCTCGACATGGAGTGTGATGGACGATGGTCTAGTGTGGGCCGTACTTCATCAGCCGAGATCGTGTAATGTCTTGGCTTATTCGTTGGCGAAATTTGTGACAACCTCCACGAGTCCACAAGCTTGGATTAGAGATGAGATTCCTTTGTGGGTAGAAGAATTAGCTTGTTAGTTGTTGTAACGATTCTGGGATGAATTTATAAGAAATAAATAGTGTTGCAAGAGTAATGCACGAGTTTAAAGCCATTATGGTCCCATAACTATCTGCTTTTTTCGATTTGGTCCCAAGATAGTTAAGAAAATTAATTTAGTCCCATAATTTTTGTAATTGCGTAATTTAAGTCCCATAATTTTTGTAATTACGTAATTTAGTCCCATAATTTTTATAATTGCATAATTTAGTCCCATAATATAATTGTGTAATTTTTGTATTTCCGGCGTAATTAGGACTTAAATTACGCAATTACAAAAATTATGGGACTAAATTAATTTTCTTAACTATCTTGGGACCAAATCGAAAAAGCAGATAGTTGTGGGACCAAAATGACTTTAAACTCAGTAATGCACATTTGATTTCCTTAAATAGGTAAGCTTCACTCAACATATTAATTAAGGATATGCCAATGTGTTTTGACTCACATTAGGTCACAATCACATAGATTTATAGAATTAAAACCTGATTTCGTCTTTTAAATTTGGTTCCGTAACTTTCCATTTGCTCCGATTTTGGTCTTATTTTAAAAAGAAATACATATATATGAGATGAAAATGGAAAAGTAAAAAAAATGTGGAACCATAGCATAAAAGATAAAAAGTTATGGGATGAATTTGACAATAATTTCGTCCAGTCAGCCGAAAAATGGGCGCACGTGACAGACACATGATCAACACAATGTTGTTTCATGCATTTGCCGGTGATTAATTTGGAACTAAATTGACATTGAATTCGTATGAGACTAAATACGGAAATGAATAACTATGGTACTAAATCAAAAAAGGAAAAAAATACAAGCGTAAATAGTTTTAATCCCATCCTGTTATAGAAATTGATGCATTCGAACATATAATACCAAAATTAAGAAGATAGTACGTAGGATACTAAAAGAGCGTAATAATTGACAAACCATATGAAGACAACTTTACTACAACAAGCCATAGTGTGGTATAACTTCGTTCATCTTAAAGAAATTATCTAAAGATTAATAAATAGAAACAAAATTACTTATTGTACAAAATCAGAGAAAGATCTTACATTCTCCCTTGTAAAACTCCTGAGCGAAAGAAAGTTTGAGGCGTGAAGAAATGGCATGGTATCAGAATTCAATTCAAGAATATCAATCTTCCGCATGACCTGGTTCCTTTCGACGTAGTAGAAAAGGATGTTCGACGTCTGTTTCCACGCCATCAAGATATCACCACCTTTGAAAACCTTGCTAGGGTAAATTGAAAAAGTATCTGCGTTGTTGATGACAAATTGTTTTGTCCAAATTTCTTTATCAACCAAATGTCAATACCATCCGTCCTATTATCGCATAAACATAGGTCATCTCCTAAAACACATAGAATCACCGCAAGTGTTTTACTTCCAGTCATTAGAGGACAAGAAAATGAGCTAAAAGTTTCATTTTCAAGATCAAAGCAAGAAATCCATGGTTGGGAGCCATTTAGATTTGACACCAACCAATGAAGATTGTCATTCAGAAACACCCTAGCGATGCGACAACTATTCATATTGCGGACAGGTGGTGATATTTTTTTCCATGCTCCTGTTCCAATAGTATATACATGGCAATTGTACGGTTTGTTCTTCTTTTCTTGGATAACCGTAACCACCTTATAGTCATTTCCTTTACTGACTCCAAATCCAACAGCAACTAGTCGTGGATCAATACTTATAGCAATTTCTATCCACTAGAACTACACAACGATCAATACTTATAGCAATTTGTCCTTCTTTTCTTTATCTTATACTCCCTCCATCCCAGATTAGTTTTCATACTAATCTGGGCACGTATTTTAAGAAAAAATATAATGAGTGGAGTATTGAAGGGTAATTTTGTAAACTTTTATTATTAAAGTAGGGGAGGTAGTTGGATTGAGTGTAAAAAGTAATGGCATTTTGTGTAAATCCCTATATTACTAATAAGGAGTTTGTTTTTGCTTAGGTGTCATCATGAGATTAATTTGAATGAGGTGTCACATTCTTATTAAATGCATATATATGTTCTATTGATTTATAAATAATATATGGCATCTAAGTAGCATTTTAATATAGGAATTAATTAAAAAATATATTTCTAAAGAGGTTTGAACCTTAGACCTCTTGCACAATATGTATATTTTCAAGATCAAAGCAAGAAATCCATGGTTGGGAGCCATTTAGATTTGACACCAACCAATGAAGATTGTCATTCAGAAACACCCCAGCGATGCAACAACTATTCATATTGCGGATAGGTGGTGCTATTTTTTTCCATACTCCTGTTCCAATAGTAACCACCTTATAATCATTTCTTTTACTGACTCCAAATCCATCAGCAACTAGTCGTGGACAGGAGTAAAGGAACCCATGAAGACGATGAATTTCAATGTAATCACGAGTGATCGGATTACATATGTAAAAAATGAGAGTCTCCCCCACACAACACAAGAGAAGAAAACCATTAGCGGAACCCACCATCCATTCATTATGAAATGGAAGGTTGGATTTGATTATAGGCCCACAACGAACGTCGTAGTTTACAAGATCGGGCCCATCTTCAAATTCACAAATTGTGAATGAATTTGGTAGTGATTCATGGAATGCCAAGCCGACGGCTGCTTTGAGAAAATGGGAATTGACAAACTCAGGTGTCTCAACTAAAGCGAGCCATGATTTCAGAACACACTTGCAAGCTATAATGGTTTGTACAGGGAGTCTTGATAGAATATCAATAATGATATCGGACGGTAGATTAGCAAAGAAGCCTTGCTTCTTTTTGAAGAAATATTTTTTTGCTAATCTACAATCCAAAATCATATATGATATCCTCTCAAGATGCCCTATTCGAACCATTGTAAGTTGCAAGTGTGTTCACAAGTCTTGGCTCTCTTTCTCGAGACACCTGAGTTTGTCAATTTCCATTTTCTTAAAGTAATCGTCGGCCTAACACTCTATGAGTAAATGCCAAATTTACTCAAAAAATTGTGTACAACTTGGTATTTACTCAAAGAGTGTTGTGACTATGTTAAGAAGATGAGATTTGACAAAGTCATGTGTCTCGAGTAAAACAAGCCATGACTTGCAAACACACTTGCTACTTATAATTGTTCGAGCAGGGATTCTTGAGAGTATCTCAATAATGATATCGGGTGGTATATTTGCAAAAAAGTCTTGCTTAAGCCTCATTGTAATTGGTTAATATAAATGTGTCTGTGCACTATAGAGACACCTCCTAAAAACATAGATTGACTTGTTTGCTATTCGACAATCCAAAATAATTACCAATATCTGATAGACTACTTAAAGTGCATATATTTTGTCACTATTTCCCCATATTTTAGATGTCAATTAATCTTTATTTGTTGGTTTTGATAAAGTTTAATGTTTTGTAGGACAATAAAGATTTAATTGATGTTTGAGACCAATTGGAGTAATTTATAAAGAAGATGAATTGAAGTCTCCAAAGAAAGAGGACCTGTAGAAGTCTGTTTGTAAGGCGAGGGCACGCCTTAAATTCTAAGGTGGACAACAAATGATGCAGAAGCTGTTTTTGTGTTACGCGTGGGCACGCCTAAGGTTAATACGAAAATTCACTCAAGAGCCGCCTACGTCTTTATTCCGAGACTCAAATTTTTAATTCTTCTCATCATTCCAAGAGTCTCGTTTATTTCAGAAACGTTTTTATTTTTATATTTAGTCTTTTGTATTTTAAATGTTTTAGATAAGGTTAGTTAGTTATTTTTGAATTTTAAATTCTAGATTAGTTATATTGTGGAGGGAGATTTTATTCTCTGGGATGATCTTTTACGTAACTTAACTTTTCTCTGCAACTTTAATGGAGATTTCTGTTTCTATGCTTATGGATTGCTAATTTACTAATCTAGTCATGGATAATTGAAGATTTGGTTCTACATGATGTGAGATCTAATACGTTTTTCATTCTCTTTCACTCTACATTATTTATATATCTCTTATGTTTGATTACATTGTTGGGCGAGTTATTTAAATTGGCCATTTATTTAATTCGTGATAATAATGAATGTCAATTAGAACGTTAAATCCGTAATTGTTTAATTGTTCTAATCTTTGTGGCAAGTAGCATAATTGATTTCAACGAAGTTTTCGATTATTGTTATAGGGAGATATATGATCTAGTCTAAATGAACCTACATGTGTGTTTGTTGGCTAGAATTGGGTCTTTCTTGTTTATAATGCTTCTGGTAAATTAAATTCTAAGATGGTATCTAGGATTATTTACTAGTTAGAGAAGCAATTAGAGATGGTATCCTAATTGTCGAATAAGTAAGGAAAGATTGGTTATTAGGTGGTACCAATAACTATAACTAATTTAGTGTAAGAGTGAAAGAGTCATCTTTGCATCAGTGATCAATTGTGTTTGAACCATTTCTAAAATTATCTTTGGCTGGATGTTTTTAACTCGTTGAATATTTAATCTGTTTTAGTAGTATTTTATTTTAATTGAATCACTAAGATCAAAACCCCCCTTTTAAGTTCGTTTATTATAAATATCTATTTGTGATTAGGATAAGTCTATTTACCAATCTCTGTGGATACGACCTTGCTTACCACTATTGCAAATTTATATTTGTTTTAAAGCAGGTTTTTAAAATTTGCTGGTTTCGACACCCATCAAATTTTTGGCGCCGTTGCCGGGGATTGGTGTCAAATAGCTTTATTATTTGTGTTTAAGTTATTTTGTATATTTTATTTTTATGTCTCGATCTTGTGGTGTAGGTGAACTTTTGTTTGATCCTGAAATTGAAAAGACTGCTCGTAGATTGAAGAAGGAAAAGAAGCTGAAAAAGCCAGTGTCATCTTCATCATCACCTCAAAAGGATTTGGAACTTGATTCTACCAAATCATCAAGTGAAAGTGATTCTGAGAAAGAAACCAAAATGGCTCAAAGAGATAGGACGTTAAGAGAATTGACTGCACCCGATCTTGCTCAACAACCACTACTTTGTATCCAATATCCAGATATTGGAACAAATTTTGAGTTGAAGTCTGGGTTGATCCATTTGTTGCCAAGGTTTCATGGACTTGAGAATGAAGATCCACATAAACACTTGAAGGAATTTCATGTTGTTTGTTCGAGTCTAAAACCACATGGAGTTTATGAAGAAGTAGTAAAATTGATTGCTTTTCCATTTTCATTGGAGGGTAGAGCAAAAGATTGGCTATTCTATTTACCTCCGGATTCTATCACTACTTGGACGGGAATGGTGAGATTATTTCTTGATAAGTATTTCCCAGCTTCAAAAGCAGCAGGAATTCGAAGGGAAATTTGTGGAATTAAGCAAAGAGATTGTGAAACACTTCATGAGTATTGGGAGAGATTTAAGCAATTGTGTTCAAGTTGTCCTCAACATGGGATCTCAGAACAACTTCTTATACAATACTTTTATGAAGGGTTACTTCCTATAGAAAGGAGAATGATGGATGCTGCTAGTGGTGGTGCAATAGTGAATAAAACTCCTCGTGAGGCAAGAGATTTGATTACTACCATGGCAGCTAACTCTCAACAATTTGGGACAAGACAAGATACATCAAACAAAAGAGTAAATGAGGTAACCATTTCTGCTCTTGATGATCGTATAACTAATTTGTCTTCTCTTGTTCAAAATTTGGCTGCAGGAAAGATGCAACAAGTTAAGGCTTGTGGAATTTGTACTTCTGTGGGACATGCCACTGATATGTTTCCTACTCTTCAAGAAGATACTGAGCAAGCTAACGCAGTAGGAGGATTTCCAGGACCACCTCAAAGGAAGTATGATCCTTATTCAAACAGTTACAATCCAGGATGGAAAGATCATCCAAACTTTTGATGGGGAGGACCTCAATTTCAGAATTCTCAACCTAAACCACAGTTTCCTCAACAAAATCCATCTACAAGCTCAGGTAATTCTCTTGAAGAAGTTGTTAAAGAACTTGCATTTAACACTCAACAATTTCAACAGGAAACACGGACGAGCATTAAGAGGTTGGAAGATCAAATGAGTCAATTGACATCTTCCATGAGTAGATTGGAATCACAAGGTAAATTGCCATCGCAGACGGTTGTCAATCCTAAGCAAAATGCTAATGCAATTACCTTGAGGAGTGGTAAAGAGTTGAAGGAGCCTCAAAGACGTGATCAAGAAGAAGAGAAAGAAGTTGAAGTTTCTCAACCTCAATCCGAAAAAACCAAAGCAAATGAAGGAGAGTCACAAGAGGTTGTGCCACCACATGTTCCTTTCCCCTCAAGATTTTCAAAGTCTAAGAAGGAAGAGGAGGAGAAGGAAATTCTTGAAACTTTTCGCAAAGTTGAGGTAAATATACCATTACTTGATGCAGTTAAGCAAATACCTCGATATGCCAAGTTTCTGAAGGAGCTTTGCACCAACAAAAGGAAGCTGAAAGGTAATGAATTTGTAAGTGATCGTAATATTTTAGCAACAAGTATTTTCGACCAAACAAAATATCGAACCCAAGGGACTAGGAGGACAATGGAGCCTCGAAAACATACGTTTCCATAGAATTATAGTGGCTAGACAAGATTGCAAAATTAAAGCAACAAAATGACAAACACAAATACGACAAGAGATTAAACTAAGCAATCAACCAAAGAAATACCAAGGATGAGATAGAAGTGCTCGGGTGCAAATCACCAAAGACTCGTCAAATTCGGATCATCAACAATCAAGTGTTCATTCACGAGGGATCATAGGGATAACCAACCAATAATTCAAATAAAACCGTACTGGATAAGCCTAGGTTCTAAATGATTCGATTAAACACGTAGGAATGTGAGAGACGGCACTCTCACCCCCTCACTAATCACAAGCAACAACAAGTAATCAATGTGCCTTAATGAGGTTCTAATTAATCAACCAAGTATCCTTGTGTTAACCAAATATCCACTTCAATCACACAAGTAAACCTAACACCTATGCATCAATTTAATCAACCAAGTATCCTTGCATTAATTAAATCAATAAACACAAGATCAAAGCTCACCCAAGCAATTAAATCATACAAAGCATCATTAAGACAATTAATCACCTCAACAAATGAACACTCAATCATCAATTCACCAAAATCAACTTATCTAGGGATCATTACACCCAAGCACATAAGAATTTTAGCCAATCATGGCTAATGGAAAGTAACCCATGAACATTGAGTAAAGGGAAAACATTAACAAGCTGAAATCAATAAACAAAACTTGATATAAATGGTAGAAGTCACCTTGATGGAGTCTATTACAACTTGGATGGTCAATTCTAGCAGCTATTACACTTGGGTAAATGAAATCAATCAAAATTGGAAGAACACCTATCACTATGTGTTTGTGTGTGTGAAGGAATGCTGAAAATCAAACTAAGGAATTTATCTAAGTATGAAATGTGCTCTAAGTGTGTAAAATCCCCTCAATCAGCTGAAACAGGGGGTATTTATAGTGAGGGCAAAGTTAAAAATAACGAAAATTGCACCTAGGTCCCTCAAAATCGGATAACTTAGCAAAAACCGCGCGAAAGCCGTGTCAACTCGGCTCGAGTTGAACCAACTCGGCTCGAGTTGGTCAACTCGGCTCGAGTTGAATGAGGACGGGTCGAGTTGAAACAAGGATTTTTGGGCAAAAATCTTCTGGAGCCTTCAACTCGGCTCGAGTTGAACCAACTCGGCTCGAGTTCATGTGGAACGGGTCGAGTTGGTCTCTGGCTTGGCTTCAATGCTTTCTGAATCATTTTTCCCCCTCCAACTCGGCCAGAGTTGAGTCAACTCGGCTCGAGTTGGTGCCGTTCGCTCACACGTTCGTAATTTGAACTCCCGAGCTCCGATTCAGCTTATTCTTGTTGCGTTTCGACCCTCACTTCTTTGCCTTTCTCATTCTTCACATTATCCATGCAAAATCCTGCAACAATTGCAACACTACCCTTCACGACTATTAGACTCACAATTATATCAATCAAGATGAATAATGCAATGAAATTAACACAAGTACATATCTAAACTCACATCAAATCATGCACTATATCATCCTAATCAACTCCCCCAAACTAAAAGATTTGCTTGTCCTCAAGCAAAGAAATAAATGGTCAAAGGGAAAAATCTTTCATAGGTTCACAAATCTGTGGACTAATCAACAAAATCCTACAATCAAGTGACTTTCCTTAAATGAATCATCAAGCTAGGAAGTAACTAATCACATTCACATGCATCTTGCTTCAACAATGGTAAATTTGAGCATGCAAACTACGAACTCACAGGATGTGTGTTTCTCGCTCATCACTCAAAAGTGTATAGGACAGATATGCACTCAAGTAGTCAATCCACATACTCACAATACCATATGCTTGCCAAAAATCTCAATTCTCGACCTTTTACTAGGCCTTATTCATTGAATCAAAGAGGTCTTTTATGGGTTGTAATGTTGGCACTTTGGACATGGTGAGAAAGTTTGGAAGTAGTGACTTAAGATTAGTAGAACAATAAATGTTGCTCATACACTTCAATTCAAACTTTTCACTTCAATTTCAACAATCATCTTCGTTTGTTTTTTCTTTCTTTCTTAACACTTCACAACACCACATATTTTATTCACCATTTGCACTTTCAATCACATAATTGAATTTTTCCTTTTTCACTTTCCTTTTTCATACTTTCACAATTCAATTTTTTCTCAACCCTTTTTCTTTTCTTCTTTTCTTTTCTCATCTTTCTTAGCAAATCACTCCACCACACTTATCATTTTCTTTCACCATTTCTTGTCAACAATTCATGCTCCACTAATCATAGGGACAAAAGCTCATTAAGATAGACAAAATGGTTTGAATTTAACATGGCTAGCCAAAGAAAATAGGATTCAAAGCTCAAGTGGGCTAACTATGGAATTCATCAATTTGGTGGGGATACAATTTGGCTAAGTAACTTAATTCTTACAAAGAAAATGCCTCTTATCCCTTTCAACAAATTAGACCTAGACAAGCTTCAAATAAGACCAAGGGCAAGTTCTAGATCATGACCACATGAACGACATCACACACAAGAACAACATCGGGTTAAATGAATACCCATTTATGGCTCAAAACTCCCTGGTTTATTATGGTAGACACATGCTCTCATAAACCAAGTTCCCACAAAAGTACATGCTACAATGACTAAATCACACCCTAACTTGATTCAACCTCCAATTCAAATCACAAGATCACCAATTTCACTCATGAAAAGTCCACAGCTATGATCACCCAGTTCACTTGCTCAATTCTTCCAAATAACATTCACTCAATCAAATTTAACTTAAAGATCAACAATTCAACCACAATTAAAAAATAAGTGAAGTCAAATATCAAATCCATACAACCCACAAATCGAAAATCAGTTAAAGAAAAGATAATCAAAAGGTCTACAGTCAATCAAATCACAAGGAGAAATATCACGACAAATATAAAATGGTAAAACAAAGGAAGTACCACCACAAGGTACTCTGGAATTCACACGATCAACTTCATCATTGTGGTGGTTGGTATGGCGGGAAATGTCCTTGACTCAAATGCCAATTATACATGGCTTCTTGCATCCTAGCTTGCTCCAAAAGCATAGTCTTGATTCTCTCTTGACGCTCTTCGACTCCCGTCATCCTCAAGTTAAGTCGTTCCACTCCCCTTGTCAAATTTTTTAAATCAGTCCTCCTTTGATATGTTTGCACGATTTGTCTTCGGGCAGGTTCTCTAGCCGGTGGTTCCTCTTGATGTCCCATAGATGGTTCCTCTTCAGCTTCTCTCTCCTCTGTGTCATTTCTTCTTGATGACTCCGGCACATCTCTTCTTCTCTTCTGTCTTTCTGGGGCATCGTCAAGTGTGCTCATCCAATCTCTATGGGCTTGCGAGGATAATTGCTAGTTCCTCAAATTATCACTAAGTACCCCTATAAGCTCCGGCTTTGGAAGTGGAAATGCATTATCATCTTCGAGCTTAAGGCGTAGGACTCCTTTCTTTCTTACAATCATCCTTGATCACATCAAGGACCCCAAATCTAACCGATTCTCGCCCTCAATTGGTTCACCAAAATCGACCATACCGAAATGCTGAGCAATAGGGGTTATTAATCCACCTATTTGGATATTCTTGACAGGTGCTCTTTGCCGCCAAAACTGATAAGTTAGAGACTTCGCAAAGTTGGCTTCACACTCACTGGCCATCTTAGACATGACTATTAGCTCATCTTCTCTAACAGCTCCAATTTCATGCCTAGCATATACCGTTTGAGATAGAACCCGTTGCACATAACGGAACACCGGATTCCTAATCAAGGATGCCTTCGAGCGACATGGGTTGTATGCTGGCCTGTCATACTCATTAAGTCCTGCAATCTTTATCCAAAAATTCCCAGCACTTAGATTATCATGTTCGGTCACGTCCGGCTCTTCCTCTGTATGAAAAATTCTATTAATTTCCCACAAGTACAGAAATCGGTCTTGGTTCCCGAGTCTGAATCTGATCCCATTTCGTCTATCATTATCACCAATATTGCATCTTCTAAGGTGCTCAAGAACTCCATGACCAATGACTCATAAGTCGGCTCTCTAACTGTGAGAAAGTTCTTCCATCCTATCCTTTCAAACAGTCCTTCCACTTCCTCTCTTATCCCGAGCGCCTCAACACATGCCTCATCATAATATTTTGTTGCTCTAATGGACATTTGAGCGAGCTCGATGAATCTGTCGACGTACTTGTACCCATCAACCCCAAAGTCTATGCCAAATTCGGAGGGAGTCCGTCTACACCCCTTGTAGCAATCATAATCAATACATTCACGGACTTCCTCGGCCGAATTCCCTATCCTCAATGTCTCTTCGTACCCTTTCTCTTCTCCTCGGCGGCATCTCCTATTCAAACAAGGAAATTAGGCTCGTCTTAAAATTTTCTTAACATATCAATCATAATCATGAAATTCTCACAACCTCAACCTATTGCTAGAACTATGCTATTTAAACACATCTTTGAAGTTAACAAGTCTAGCAACAAGGCATGTAAGAATCTATCTTCACAACTTCAACCCATGAAAATTTTATTACAAACAAAATTCACAATGGGGCATGCAAAAATCTCACAATTAAGCAATTTACCAATCAATTGTTCTAATTATCTCAAGACATTCACAATTTCTCCATTCTCAACAACAATAAATCAAATTCCAAGCCTAACCTATGAGATACAAAATTACCCAATTGGATTGAAATTGAAAGCACCCATCATGCATATTCACCAATTAGTAATTCCTCATCACAAATTAAACAAGAATTATCCATCAATTTCAACAAATTTTCTCTATTCCAAATTTAGCAAAAATGAGACCTAATGCTTCAAATTTTCCAATTCCACAAAATTTTGGCATACCCATATCAAATTGATACAAGAATTGGAAAACCAATCACTCAAAAACAACAAATTCATCTTAAATAGGCCACATTAAGCATCAATTGCCTCACAAATAAAAAGCCCCAAAATTTCAGTTCTAGGGTTCTTCCACAAATTCACAAAAAAAAAAAATCTCCAATCCTAGCCAATGGATGAAATAGAGTAGGAAACATACCTCTTGTTTAATGGGAAGTGGGAAACTATACTTGCTACACTATGGAATTAACTCGATTCGAGTTGCTTGGTGAAGAACCGAGTGAAGTGAAGAGAAGAAGGCGTGCGTGCGTTCTTCTTTGAAAGGAAAGGGAGGAGTTTGATTTTGAAATAATGTAGGAAAATGAGAGAATAAGGAGTGAAATATTGACTTAAAAAGAGTCAAACCTGACTTGAATCCCGTCGACCCCAACTCGGGTCGAGTTCACCAACTCGGGTCGAGTTGGCCTCACCCGAAATATCACTCTGTACACTTCAACTCGGGTCGAGTTGCATCAACTCGATTCGAGTTGTCCTTCCCAACTCGGGTCGAGTTGGTCTCCGACTCGGTCGAGTTGGTCTCGCTCACTTTCTTACGCCCCCTCAACTCGGGTCGAGTTGCATCAACTCGGGTCGAGTTGCCTCCTTCAGTCCATCACGAAATTTTTTCTTCATTTTTTGCCTTTTTCTCCTGCATGAAACACAAACAACACAATATGCAATGCAAATGGAATTGTGAACTGATCATACCCCCCCCCAAACTTTTTATTGCTCAGCCATTAAAAATGTTGGGCAAAAAAGTATACAATGAAATTTGCACTTCAAGCATAAAATCCCCAAACCATTAATCAACATCATTATCAATCTCACAAGCCCAATCCTAAGCAACATTAATCATCTTCATACACACAGAAAAACCTAAAGACCATCGAAAAAAGAACGGGTAGTGCGCACATGCAAAGTGTCATATAAACCCGTGTGCGCCGGTGCAATGTCAAGTGCTCAACAACAAAATCCCCCCCAAACTTAGACATTGCAAAAAATCTAAGTTCGAGCCCGGGGTTGCTTACCCAAAACTCACGTATCATGACTCAAAAACTGCACCAATGATACCCCCGAACTTCTCAACGCACGTTAATTCCCTCGAAACGCCGTCCAAGACCTATCACAAACACAAAACACTTATTAAAACAAAGAACAAACAAAGAAACAAAGAAAGCAAGAAAGGGATGGGTTGCCTCCCATCTAGCGCTATTTTTAACGTCCTATGCCGGACGGAGCGTGAGTTGCTCAACTTTCCTCTAAGAATTGCTCATCCACAAGGCCGATTTGAGAGGGTGCAAGATAATGCTTGATTCTATGACCATTAACCACAAACTTATCACCTCTCTCATTTATCAACTCAATGTGGCCATTAGGAAATGCTTGCACCACCACAAACGGACCACTCCATCTAGACTTTAGTTTTTCCTAAAAGCTTTAATCGGGAATTGAATAAAAGAACTTTATCACCTTCCTTAAACTCCTTTCTCTTGATCCTTTGGTCATGCCATTTTTTCGTCATCTCTTTGAGCAATTTGGCATTTTCATAAGCATTCTCCCTAAATTCTTGAAGCTCATGGAGTTGCAAGATCCTCTTCTCACCACACAAATCATTATCCAAATTCACCTTTCGAGTAGCCCAATACGCCTTATGCTCCAACTCCACCGGTAAATGGCATGCCTTTCCAAACACCAATTTATAAGGAGACATCCCAATAGGAGTTTTGAATGTCGTACGGTAAGCCCACAATGCGTCATTTAACTTCTTAGACCAATCCTTCCTTGAAATGCTCACCGTTCTCTCCAAGATCTTTTTAATTTGGCGATTAGACACTTCGGCAAGTCCATTTGTTTGAGGATGGTAAGGTGTGGAAACCTTGTGTGACACTCCATAACTAGTTAAAACATTAGCCAACAATTTGTTCACGAAGTGGCTACCCCCATCACTCACCAACGCTCTTGGCACACCAAATCTTGCAAAAATGTTCCCCTTTAGAAACTCGATCACGGTTTTGGCATCATTGTTCTTTGTTGCAACCGCTTCAATCCATTTAGAGACATAATCTACGGCTAGCAAAATGTACTCATTACCAAAGGAATTAGGAAAAGGTCCCATGAAATCCATGCCCCAAACATCAAATAATTCAACTTCAAGCATGTTGTTCAATGGCATCTCATCCCTCTTCGATATGTTCCCACTTCTTTGACATTTGTCACATCTCATCACAAAATCTTTGCAACTCTTGAACATTTTTGGCCAATAGAAGCCCGATTGAAGAATCTTAAAGGTGGTATTTTCCCCTCCATAATGTCCTCCACAAGGTGATGAATGACAATGAGTCATTATACTCTCCCATTCCTCTTGAGGCACACATCTTCTAATAATGGAATCAACCCCTTTCTTGTACAAGAAGGGATTATCCCAAAAGTAATCTTTCACATCCTTCAAAAATTTCTTCTTCTCATGTGGTTTCAAGTCATAGGGCAACCTTCCTACTACAAGGTAATTAGCATAGTCCGCGTACCATGGCCTTTCTTCCCCATCCTCCTTGGTTTTGATAGCAAATAAATGCTCATCCGGGAACTCCTCTTTCACTTCACCCCCTTCCTCATCATACCCTTCATCATGCTCCAACCGTGACAAATGATCGGCGATTACATTTTCACTCCCCTTCTTATCCTTGATGTCCAAGTCAAATTCTTGTAGGAGTAGAATCCACCGGATAAGTCTTGGCTTAGAGTCTTTCTTCGTCATCAAATACCTTATGGCCGCATGGTCGGTGTAAACGGTGGTTTTCGCACCTACTAGGTAGGGTCGAAATTTATCCACCGCATACACCACCGCTAAGAGCTCCTTCTCCGTTGTAGTGTAATTGAGTTGGGTCGAGTTGAATGTCTTGGACGCATAATAAATGGCTCGAAACTTCTTCTCCCTCACTTGTCCCAACACAACACCCATAGCCCAATCACCAACATCACACATCACCACGAAAGGCTCCTCCCAATTTGGTGCCACAAGGATAGGCGTAGAGATCAATACTTCCTTTAAAGCCCTGAAAGCAAACAAGCAATCATCATTAAATTCGAAAGGAACATCTTTCTCAAGCAAATGTGAAAGGGGTTTAGAGAGTTTGGAAAAATCCCTTATAAATCTCCTATAAAAAAAAGCGGCATGTCCAAGGAAAGAACGGATTCCCTTGATGTTTGTGGGTGGAGGGAGCTTCTCAATGGCCACAACCCCGGCTCTATCCACTTGAATTCTGCATGAGACACATAATGGCCAAGAACTATCCCATCCCTTACCATAAAATGGCATTTTTCCCAATTCAGACAAGGTTAGTTTCTTGGCACCTCTTAAGAACACTCTCAAGATTAGCTAAGCACACATCATATGAACTTCCAAAAACTGAAAAATCATCCATAAATATCTCCATCACATTTTCAATCATATCATGAAAGATAGACATCATACAACGTTGAAACGTTGCGGGAGCGTTACACAATCCAAATGGCATACGCTTCCACGCATACGTTCCATAAGCACATGTAAATGTAGTTTTCTCTTGATCTCCGGGGGCAATCATGATTTGATTATACCCCGAATAACCATCGAGAAAGCAATAAAATGCATGTCCACTCACACGATCCAACATTTGGTCCATAAAGGGAAGGGGAAAATGGTCTTTGCATGTAGCCTTATTCAATTCTCTATAATCTACGCACACTCTCCACCCGGTCGCTACCCGTGTAGCAATGACCTCGTTGGAGTCGGTGGTAATCACCGTCATCCCTCCCTTTTTACTCACCACATGTAAAGGAGATACCCACGGGCTATCACTAATAGGAAAAATCATACCGAATCAAGGAATTTAATCACCTCTTTCTTAATCACCTCTTGAATTAAAGGGTTAACCCGTCTCTGAGGTTGCACTATAGCCTTACTACCCTCTTCTACCCTTATTTTATGCATACAGATAGATGGGTTAATCCCTTTCAAGTCATCAATACACCAACCCAAAGCACCTTTGTTTCTAGCTAACACATGCAATAATTTCTCAAGTTCATTAGCACTTAAAGTAGAAGAAACAATCACGGGGTACCTCATTTCTTCATCTAGATAAGTGATCGTCATATTTTAGCAACAAGTATTTTAGACCAAACAAATATCGAACCCAAGGGACTAGGAGTACAATGGAGCCTCAAAAACATACGTTTCCATAGAATTATAGTGGCTAGTCACGATATCAAAATTAAAGCAACAAAATGACAACACAAATTCAACAAGAAATTTAACTAAGCAAAATTAAATAAGGATGAGATAGTAGTGCTCGGGTGCAAATCACCAAAGACTCACAAATTCGGATCATCAACAATCAAGTGTTCATTCAAAGAGGGATCATAGGGATAACCAACACATAGTTCAAATAAAACCGTACTTGATAAGCCTAGGTTCTAAATGATCGATAAAGCACGTAGGAATGTAAGAGACGGCACTCTCACCCCCTCACTAATCACAAGCAACAACAAGTAATCAATGTGCCTTAATGAGGTTCTAATTAATTAACCAAGTATCCTTGTGTTAACCAAATATCCACTTCAATCACAAAAGTAAACCTAACACCTATGCATCAATTTAATAAACCAAGTATCCTTGCATTAATTAAACTAATAAACACAAGATCAAAGCTCACCCAAGCAATTAAATCATACAAAGCATCATTAAGACAATTAATCACCTCAACAAATGAACACTCAATCATCAATTCACCAAAATCAACTTATCTAGGGATCATTACACCCAAGCACATAAGAATTTTAGCCAATCATGGCTAATGGAAAGTAACCCATGAACATTGAGTAAAGGGAAAACATTAACAAGCTGAAATCAATAAACAAAACTTGATATAAATGGTAGAAGTCACCTTGATGGAGTCTATTACAACTTGGATGGTCAATTCTAGCAGCTATTACACTTGGGTAAATGAAATCAATCAAAATTGGAAGAACACCTATCACTATGTGTTTGTGTGTGTGAAGGAATGCTGAAAATCAAACTAAGGAATTTATCTAAGTATGAAATGTGCTCTAAGTGTGTAAAATCCCCTCAATCAGCTGAAACAGGGGGTATTTATAGTGAGGGCAAAGTTAAAAATAACGAAAATTGCACCTAGGTCCCTCAAAAATCGGATAACTTAGCAAAAACCGCGCAGGCCAGAGTCAACTCGGCTCGAGTTGAACCAACTCGGCTCGAGTTGGTCAACTCGGCTCGAGTTGAATGAGGACGGGTCGAGTTGAAACAAGGATTTTTGGGCAAAAATCTTCTGGAGCCTTCAACTCGGCTCGAGTTGAACCAACTCGGCTCGAGTTCATGTGGAACGGGTCGAGTTGGTCTCTGGCTTGGCTTCAATGCTTTCTGAATCATTTTTCCCCCTCCAACTCGGCCAGAGTTGAGTCAACTCGGCTCGAGTTGGTGCCGTTCTCGCTCACACGTTCGTAACTTGAACTCCCGAGCTCCGATTCAGCTTATTCTTGTTGCGTTTCGACCCTCACTTCTTTGCCTTTCTCATTCTTCACATTATCCATGCAAAATCCTGCAACAATTGCAACACTACCCTTCACGACTATTAGACTCACAATTATATCAATCAAGATGAATAATGCAATGAAATTAACACAAGTACATATCTAAACTCACATCAAATCATGCACTATATCATCCTAATCAACTCCCCCAAACTAAAAGATTTGCTTGTCCTCAAGCAAAGAAATAAATGGTCAAAGGGAAAAATCTTTCATAGGTTCACAAATCTGTGGACTAATCAACAAAATCCTACAATCAAGTGACTTTCCTTAAATGAATCATCAAGCTAGGAAGTAACTAATCACATTCACATGCATCTTGCTTCAACAATGGTAAATTTGAGCATGCAAACTACGAACTCACAGGGATGTGTGTTTCTCGCTCATCACTCAAAAGTGTATAGGATGAGATATGCACTCAAGTAGTCAATCCACATACTCACAATACCATATGCTTGCCAAAAATCTCAATTCTCGACCTTTTACTAGGCCTTATTCATTGAATCAAAGAGGTCTTTTATGGGTTGTAATGTTGGCACTTTGGACATGGTGAGAAAGTTTGGAAGTAGTGACTTAAGATTAGTAGAACAATAAATGTTGCTCATACACTTCAATTCAAACTTTTCACTTCAATTTCAACAATCATCTTCGTTTGTTTTTTCTTTCTTTCTTAACACTTCACAACACCACATATTTTATTCACCATTTGCACTTTCAATCACATAATTGAATTTTTCCTTTTTCACTTTCCTTTTTCATACTTTCACAATTCAATTTTTTCTCAACCCTTTTTCTTTTCTTCTTTTCTTTTCTCATCTTTCTTAGCAAATCACTCCACCACACTTATCATTTTCTTTCACCATTTCTTGTCAACAATTCATGCTCCACTAATCATAGGGACAAAAGCTCATTAAGATAGACAAAATGGTTTGAATTTAACATGGCTAGCCAAAGAAAATAGGATTCAAAGCTCAAGTGGGCTAACTATGGAATTCATCAATTTGGTGGGGATACAATTTGGCTAAGTAACTTAATTCTTACAAAGAAAATGCCTCTTATCCCTTTCAACAAATTAGACCTAGACAAGCTTCAAATAAGACCAAGGGCAAGTTCTAGATCATGACCACATGAACGACATCACACACAAGAACAACATCGGGTTAAATGAATACCCATTTATGGCTCAAAACTCCCTGGTTTATTATGGTAGACACATGCTCTCATAAACCAAGTTCCCACAAAAGTACATGCTACAATGACTAAATCACACCCTAACTTGATTCAACCTCCAATTCAAATCACAAGATCACCAATTTCACTCATGAAAAGTCCACACTATGATCACCCGGTTCACTTGCTCAATTCTTCCAAATAACATTCACTCAATCAAATTTAACTTAAAGATCAACAATTCAACCACAATTAAAAAATAAGTGAAGTCAAATATCAAATCCATACAACCCACAAATCGAAAATCAGTTAAAGAAAAGATAATCAAAAGGTCTACAGTCAATCAAATCACAAGGAGAAATATCACGACAAATATAAAATGGTAAAACAAAGGAAGTACCACCACAAGGTACTCTGGAATTCACACGATCAACTTCATCATTGTGGTGGTTGGTATGGCGGGAAATGTCCTTGACTCAAATGCCAATTATACATGGCTTCTTGCATCCTAGCTTGCTCCAAAAGCATAGTCTTGATTCTCTCTTGACGCTCTTCGACTCCCGTCATCCTCAAGTTAAGTCGTTCCACTCCCCTTGTCAAATTTTTTAAATCAGTCCTCCTTTGATATGTTTGCACGATTTGTCTTCGGGCAGGTTCTCTAGCCGGTGGTTCCTCTTGATGTCCCATAGATGGTTCCTCTTCAGCTTCTCTCTCCTCTGTGTCATTTCTTCTTGATGACTCCGGCACATCTCTTCTTCTCTTCTGTCTTTCTGGGGCATCGTCAAGTGTGCTCATCCAATCTCTATGGGCTTGCGAGGATAATTGCTAGTTCCTCAAATTATCACTAAGTACCCCTATAAGCTCCGGCTTTGGAAGTGGAAATGCATTATCATCTTCGAGCTTAAGGCATAGGACTCCTTTCTTTCTTACAATCATCCTTGATCGCATCAAGGACCCCAAATCTAACCGAGTCTCGCCCTCAATTGGTTCACCAAAATCGACCATACCGAAATGTTGAGCAATAGGGGTTATTAATCCACCTATTTGGATATTCTTAACAGGTGCTCTTTGCCGCCAAAACTGATAAGTTAGAGACTCCGCAAAGTTGGCTTCGCACTCACTGGCCATCTTAGACATGACTATTAGCTCATCTTCTCTAACAGCTCCAATTTCATGCCTAGCATATACCGTTTGAGATAGAACCCGTTGCACATAACGGAACACCGGATTCCTAATCAAGGATGCCTTCGAGCGACATGGGTTGTATGCTGGCCTGTCATACTCATTAACTCCTGCAATCTTTATCCAAAAATTCCCAGCACTTAGATTATCATGTTCGGTCACGTCCGGCTCTTCCTCTGTATGAAAAATCCTATTAATTTCCCACAAGTACAGAAATCGGTCTTGGTTCCTGAGTCTGAATCTAATCCCGTTTCGTCTATCATTATCACCAAATATTGCATCTTCTAAGGTGCTCAAGAACTCCATGACCAATGACTCATAAGTCGGCTCTCTAACTGTGAGAAAGTTCTTCCATCCTATCCTTTCAAACAGTCCTTCCACTTCCTCTCTTATCCCGAGCGCCTCAACACATGCCTCATCATAATATTTTGTTGCTCTAATGGACATTTGAGCGAGCTCGATGAATCTGTCGACGTACTTGTACCCATCAACCCCAAAGTCTATGCCAAATTCGGAGGGAGTCCGTCTACACCCCTTGTAGCAATCATAATCAATACATTCACGGACTTCCTCAGCGAATTCCCTATCCTCAATGTCTCTTCGTACCCTTTCTCTTCTCCTCGGCGGCATCTCCTATTCAAACAAGGAAATTAGGCTCGTCTTAAAATTTTCTTAACATATCAATCATAATCATGAAATTCTCACAACCTCAACCTATTGCTAGAACTATGCTATTTAAACACATCTTTGAAGTTAACAAGTCTAGCAACAAGGCATGTAAGAATCTATCTTCACAACTTCAACCCATGAAAATTTTATTACAAACAAAATTCACAATGGGGCATGCAAAAATCTCACAATTAAGCAATTTACCAATCAATTGTTCTAATTATCTCAAGACATTCACAATTTCTCCATTCTCAACAACAATAAATCAAATTCCAAGCCTAACCTATGAGATACAAAATTACCCAATTGGATTGAAATTGAAAGCACCCATCATGCATATTCACCAATTAGTAATTCCTCATCACAAATTAAACAAGAATTATCCATCAATTTCAACAAATTTTCTCTATTCCAAATTTAGCAAAAATGAGACCTAATGCTTCAAATTTTCCAATTCCACAAAATTTTGGCATACCCATATCAAATTGATACAAGAATTGGAAAACCAATCACTCAAAAACAACAAATTCATCTTAAATAGGCCACATTAAGCATCAATTCGTCTCACAAATAAAAAGCCCCAAAATTTCAGTTCTAGGGTTCTTCCACAAATTCACAAAAAAAAAAAATCTCCAATCCTAGCCAATGGATGAAATAGAGTAGGAAACATACCTCTTGTTTAATGGGAAGTGGGAAACTATACTTGCTACACTATGGAATTAACTCGATTCGAGTTGCTTGGTGAAGAACCGAGTGAAGTGAAGAGAAGGCGTGCGTGCGTTCTTCTTTGAAAGGAAAGGGAGGAGTTTGATTTTGAAATAATGTAGGAAAATGAGAGAATAAGGAGTGAAATATTGACTTAAAAAGAGTCAAACCTGACTTGAATCCCGTCGACCCCAACTCGGGTCGAGTTCACCAACTCGGGTCGAGTTGGCCTCACCCGAAATATCACTCTGTACACTTCAACTCGGGTCGAGTTGCATCAACTCGATTCGAGTTGTCCTTCCCAACTCGGGTCGAGTTGGTCTGACTCGGGTCGAGTTGGTCTGCTTCACTTTCTTCTGCCCCCCTCAACTCGGGTCGAGTTGCATCAACTCGGGTCGAGTTGCCTCCTTCAGTCCATCACGAAATTTTTTCTTCATTTTTTGCCTTTTTCTCCTGCATGAAACACAAACAACACAATATGCAATGCAAATGGAATTGTGAACTGATCATACCCCCCCCCAAACTTTTTATTGCTCAGCCATTAAAAATGTTGGGCAAAAAGTATACAATGAAATTTGCACTTCAAGCATAAAATCCCCAAACCATTAATCAACATCATTATCAATCTCACAAGCCCAATCCTAAGCAACATTAATCATCTTCATACACACAGAAAAACCTAAAGACCATCAGAAAAGAACGGGTAGTGCGCCTGTGCAGTGTCATATAAACCCGTGTGCGCCGGTGCAATGTCAAGTGCTCAACAACAAAATCCCCCCCAAACTTAGACATTGCAAAAAATCTAAGTTCGAGCCCGGGGTTGCTTACCCAAAACTCACGTATCATGACTCAAAAACTGCACCAATGATACCCCCGAACTTCTCAACGCACGTTAATTCCCTCGAAACGCCGTCCAAGACCTATCACAAACACAAAACACTTATTAAAACAAAGAACAAACAAAGAAACAAAGAAAGCAAGAAAGGGATGGGTTGCCTCCCATCTAGCGCTATTTTTAACGTCCTATGCCGGACGGAGCGTGAGTTGCTCAACTTTCCTCTAAGAATTGCTCATCCACAAGGCCGATTTGAGAGGGTGCAAGATAATGCTTGATTCTATGACCATTAACCACAAACTTATCACCTCTCTCATTTATCAACTCAATGTGGCCATTAGGAAATGCTTGCACCACCACAAACGGACCACTCCATCTAGACTTTAGTTTTTCCGGAAAAAGCTTTAATCGGGAATTGAATAAAAGAACTTTATCACCTTCCTTAAACTCCTTTCTCTTGATCCTTTGGTCATGCCATTTTTTCGTCATCTCTTTGAGCAATTTGGCATTTTCATAAGCATTCTCCCTAAATTCTTGAAGCTCATGGAGTTGCAAGATCCTCTTCTCACCACACAAATCATTATCCAAATTCACCTTTCGAGTAGCCCAATACGCCTTATGCTCCAACTCCACCGGTAAATGGCATGCCTTTCCAAACACCAATTTATAAGGAGACATCCCAATAGGAGTTTTGAATGTCGTACGGTAAGCCCACAATGCGTCATTTAACTTCTTAGACCAATCCTTCCTTGAAATGCTCACCGTTCTCTCCAAGATCTTTTTAATTTGGCGATTAGACACTTCGGCAAGTCCATTTGTTTGAGGATGGTAAGGTGTGGAAACCTTGTGTGACACTCCATAACTAGTTAAAACATTAGCCAACAATTTGTTCACGAAGTGGCTACCCCCATCACTCACCAACGCTCTTGGCACACCAAATCTTGCAAAAATGTTCCCCTTTAGAAACTCGATCACGGTTTTGGCATCATTGTTCTTTGTTGCAACCGCTTCAATCCATTTAGAGACATAATCTACGGCTAGCAAAATGTACTCATTACCAAAGGAATTAGGAAAAGGTCCCATGAAATCCATGCCCCAAACATCAAATAATTCAACTTCAAGCATGTTGTTCAATGGCATCTCATCCCTCTTCGATATGTTCCCACTTCTTTGACATTTGTCACATCTCATCACAAAATCTTTGCAACTCTTGAACATTTTTGGCCAATAGAAGCCCGATTGAAGAATCTTAAAGGTGGTATTTTCCCCTCCATAATGTCCTCCACAAGGTGATGAATGACAATGAGTCATTATACTCTCCCATTCCTCTTGAGGCACACATCTTCTAATAATGGAATCAACCCCTTTCTTGTACAAGAAGGGATTATCCCAAAAGTAATCTTTCACATCCTTCAAAAATTTCTTCTTCTCATGTGGTTTCAAGTCATAGGGCAACCTTCCTACTACAAGGTAATTAGCATAGTCCGCGTACCATGGCCTTTCTTCCCCATCCTCCTTGGTTTTGATAGCAAATAAATGCTCATCCGGGAACTCCTCTTTCACTTCACCCCCTTCCTCATCATACCCTTCATCATGCTCCAACCGTGACAAATGATCGGCGATTACATTTTCACTCCCCTTCTTATCCTTGATGTCCAAGTCAAATTCTTGTAGGAGTAGAATCCACCGGATAAGTCTTGGCTTAGAGTCTTTCTTCGTCATCAAATACCTTATGGCCGCATGGTCGGTGTGTAAACGGTGGTTTTCGCACCTACTAGGTAGGGTCGAAATTTATCCACCGCATACACCACCGCTAAGAGCTCCTTCTCCGTTGTAGTGTAATTGAGTTGGGTCGAGTTGAATGTCTTGGACGCATAATAAATGGCTCGAAACTTCTTCTCCCTCACTTGTCCCAACACAACACCCATAGCCCAATCACCAACATCACACATCACCACGAAAGGCTCCTCCCAATTTGGTGCCACAAGGATAGGCGTAGAGATCAATACTTCCTTTAAAGCCCTGAAAGCAAACAAGCAATCATCATTAAATTCGAAAGGAACATCTTTCTCAAGCAAATGTGAAAGGGGTTTAGAGAGTTTGGAAAAATCCCTTATAAATCTCCTATAAAAAACGGCATGTCCAAGGAAAGAACGGATTCCCTTGATGTTTGTGGGTGGAGGGAGCTTCTCAATGGCCACAACCCTGGCTCTATCCACTTGAATTCCTGCATGAGACACATAATGGCCAAGAACTATCCCATCCCTTACCATAAAATGGCATTTTTCCCAATTCAGGACAAGGTTAGTTTCTTGGCACCTCTTAAGAACACTCTCAAGATTAGCTAAGCACACATCATATGAACTTCCAAAAACTGAAAAATCATCCATAAATATCTCCATCACATTTTCAATCATATCATGAAAGATAGACATCATACAACGTTGAAACGTTGCGGGAGCGTTACACAATCCAAATGGCATACGCTTCCACGCATACGTTCCATAAGCACATGTAAATGTAGTTTTCTCTTGATCTCCGGGGGCAATCATGATTTGATTATACCCCGAATAACCATCGAGAAAGCAATAAAATGCATGTCCACTCACACGATCCAACATTTGGTCCATAAAGGGAAGGGGAAAATGGTCTTTGCATGTAGCCTTATTCAATTCTCTATAATCTACGCACACTCTCCACCCGGTCGCTACCCGTGTAGCAATGACCTCGTTGGAGTCGGTGGTAATCACCGTCATCCCTCCCTTTTTACTCACCACATGTAAAGGAGATACCCACGGGCTATCACTAATAGGAAAAATCATACCAGAATCAAGGAATTTAATCACCTCTTTCTTAATCACCTCTTGAATTAAAGGGTTAACCCGTCTCTGAGGTTGCACTATAGCCTTACTACCCTCTTCTACCCTTATTTTATGCATACAGATAGATGGGTTAATCCCTTTCAAGTCATCAATACACCAACCCAAAGCACCTTTGTTTCTAGCTAACACATGCAATAATTTCTCAAGTTCATTAGCACTTAAAGTAGAAGAAACAATCACGGGGTACCTCATTTCTTCATCTAGATAAGTGATCGTCATATTTTAGCAACAAGTATTTTAGACCAAACAAATATCGAACCCAAGGGACTAGGAGTACAATGGAGCCTCAAAAACATACGTTTCCATAGAATTATAGTGGCTAGTCACGATATCAAAATTAAAGCAACAAAATGACAACACAAATTCAACAAGAAATTTAACTAAGCAAAAATTACCAAGGATGAGATAGTAGTGCTCGGGTGCAAATCACCAAAGACTCGTCAAATTCGGATCATCAACAATCAAGTGTTCATTCAAAGAGGGATCATAGGGATAACCAACACATAGTTCAAATAAAACCGTACTTGATAAGCCTAGGTTCTAAATGATCGATAAAGCACGTAGGAATGTAAGAGACGGCACTCTCACCCCCTCACTAATCACAAGCAACAACAAGTAATCAATGTGCCTTAATGAGGTTCTAATTAATTAACCAAGTATCCTTGTGTTAACCAAATATTCACTTCAATCACAAAAGTAAACCTAACACCTATGCATCAATTCAATAAACCAAGTATCCTTGAGAAAATTAAACTAATAAACACAAGATCAAGGCTCACCCAAGCAATTAAATCATGCAAATCATCATTAAGACAAGTAATCACCTCAACAAATGAACACCCAATCATAAATTCACCAAAATCAACTCATCTAAAGGGTCATTACACCCAAGCACATAAGAATTTTAGCCAATCATGGCTAATTGCAAGAAACCCATAAACATTAAGATAATTAAAGGAGAAGAAAGCATGCTAATAAAGAAATAAACCATTAGAATTAAGAGAATAAGGATGGGTATCACCTTAAATGTGTTGCTACACTTGATTGAATGAAAATCTATCACTAATTTGCAAGAAATTAAAAGGAAATTGAAGAACACCTACAACTATGTGAAACTATGTGTATTTCCCTATCTAATTCCTATCTAATTGTGTGTTGTGTGAAAATCCCCTTCAATCAGCTGAAATGGGGAGTATTTATAGTGGGGGCAAAGTTACAAATTCCATTTTGCAATTAAGGGCCTCGAAAATGACGAAATTCTACTCAAAATCGCGCAGCAGGTGGTCCCACTCGGCCACCACTCGGCCGAGTGGCCTTGGCACTGGTCGAGTGACATTCTTTCTGGAATTGGCCAACTCGGGCAACTCTGCCTTCACTCGGCCGAGTCACATGTGCTATGGCCGAGTGACTTCTCCCTGTGTGCCACCTCCGCTTCGATCGCTCATATCTTCTGCATACGAACTCCGATTTGCCCGATTCTTGTTGCTACGCGACCCTCTTTCAGCCCTCTTTCTAATGGTATAATTCTTCACTTAATCCAATAATATATGAAGGTCTGAAATTTCTCCATAAGTTGATGATTCCTACACATATTAACCAAAACAATACCACACTCTCTATCAAATGCAATTGGTCAAATATGAGTGAAATAAACATGATATTCATATCAAAATGAGAAGATTAAACATTCAATAATCATGCAATTTTCACACTAATCAATAAGCATACCGAAGGTGATCGGGTAGAGGCTTGAGCTTGTCCTTCTTTTCCTCCAATTTAGGCACCTCTTCTCCTTCTATTTTCAAGGGTAGAAATTTGGGTTGCCCTTTCCATTGATCACATCCCTTTATTTTCTCACCAACTTTACCCCTACAATCATTAGAAATATGCAAAGAAAATTCATTAGACTCACCCAAATGCAATGCATGCAAATTTCTATTCAAGAACGAATATGAATCAAGAGACAAAGATGAGTTTGAGAAATCTTCCCATTCATCTTGAATGACCCCCGTAATTAAGCTAACAAAGCTAACACTCTCTGCTTGGTCATTCTTCTCCAACGTTTTGTAGATAGAAAACTTGATATCCTCATTGTTGAAGCACAATTTAAGCTCTCTATCTTTCACATTGATCATAGCCTCCCCCGTTGCAAGAAACGGTCTTCCCAAAATGAGAGGCACATCTTGATCTTCTTCCATGTCCAAAATCACAAAGTCCACCGGAAAGATGAATCAATCTACTTTCACCAGCACGTCCTCAACCATTCCTCTAGGCCTCTTAATTGATCGATCGACAAACTGGAGTGTCATAGAGACCTCATTAATATCACCGAGATCAAGCCTTTTGTAAATAGAGTAGGGCATAAGGTTTATGCTTGCTCCAAGATCACATAACGCCCACATTGTATCACTTCCACCAATTTCACAAGGAATTGTGAAACTCCCCGGATCTTTGAGCTTTTGTGGCACACTCTTTTGGAGCAAGGCGCTACACTCCTCCGTCAAACTCACCATTTCATGCTCTTGGAGCCTCTTCTTCTTGGAAATCGCATCTTTGAGGAACTTCATGTAGTGTGGCATTTGTTCCAAGGCATCGGCAAAAGGTATGTTGAAGTGAATCTTTTTGAAGATTTCTAAGAATTTAACAAATCTTTCCTCCATCTTTTGCTTCATGAACCTTTTTGGAAAAGGAGGTGGAATTGGTGTCTTGGGCACTCCCCATCTATCACAGGGCACATGCTCCTCTTTTTCTCTCAACTCCTTTGCCAATTTCCACTTTGGAATTCGAGTTGAACACTCCCCTTTTTCGAGCACCTTTTCCTTCTTCTTCATCAAGGCTTCGTCCTTCTCCTTCATCATCCCTTTTTCCTCCTCATCTTCATTAAATCTATCAAACTCATTTTCTTCCTCTTCACCACCCTCTTCTTCAATGTCTTTCTTCTCATGAGAATTCTCCCTTTCAAACTCCCCTTCTCTCGGCATTGATGGTCCATCGTACTTAGTACCACTTCTGAATAGAATTCCCTTACATTGCTCTTTTGGGTTCACCTCGGTATTTGAAGGAAACTTTCCCTTATTTTGCAAATTCCCCAAGGTGTTAGCCAATTGACCCATTTGGAATTCAAGGGTCTTGAGTTGGTGACCATGTTGAGAAATTTGGCTCCCAAACAAGCTTTCCATTTTATCTAGCCTTGCTTCTAGCTTAGCATCTTTCTCTTCCGTCTTCTTGATCAACAAGGCTAACAACTCATCCGTTGACGGTTTCCCTTCTCCATTAGGCGGTTTAGCTCCCGGATCAAATCCGGGTGGAAATTGTACGGCTGCCTTAGGATTTGAATATGAAAAGTTTTCATTCTTCCGTGCATTTGAGTTGTAGGAGTTGTTACCTTGAGCAAATTGGCCTCCTTGTTGAAAAGAAGATTGACCTCCTTGTTGAAAAGGGGGTCGGAATTGCCCTTGATTAAATTGCTTCCCTCCTTGGTAGCCTTGTTGATATCCTCCTTGAGGTTGCCTTCCCATATAATTTACATCTTCACATGGTCCAACTTGATTAAGAGCTTGCCCATCTTGCATCATTGGAGGAGGAGTGACATCTCTTTGTTGGTTGGCGGTAAGTGAGCTCACCTTATCAATAAGTGTCATCATCATAGACTTCATTAAGTCTCCTTGCTCCACATTGGCTACTCTTTGATTTGGGCCTTGATTGGTGTTCTATTGGGAAGCATTGTTAGCTACACCATCTAAAATCTCAATGGCTTCTTGTGAGGTCAAGAATAAGAAGTCCCCCTTAGCACATGCATTCAAATGTAATTGAGATGCTTCATCCAGTCCGCAATAAAAGAAGCATATGGTTTGCTCCTCCGGGAAGCCGTGTTGGGGACACGATATCAACAAATTGTTGAAACGTTCCCATGCATCCTTGATACTCTCCTTTGGCTTTTGCTTAAAACCGGCAATCTCATTCCTTGCTTGGACGGTTCGAGAAGGAGGATAGAATTTAAGTAAAAAATTTTGACTTATCTCGTCCCAAGTGTGCACGCTTCCCGGCGGTAAGGTTTTGCTAAGCCACTGCTTGGCCTTTCCCGTGAGGGTGAATGCAAACATCCTCAACTTCTTAGCATCTTCGGTGACTCCATTGAACTTCATAGTATCCGCTAGCTCCAAGAATCTATCCAAGTGTTTGTGAGGATCATCTATCCCATCTCTTCCCTCAAATTGATTCTCCATGAGAAGCTTGATCATAGCCGGTGCAATCTCAAAATTATTAGCTTGGATATTCGGCCTAGCTATCCCATCGTAATACTCCCGTAGTTGAGGCTCAAAATAAGCACGAATGGGTCTACCTTCCCCTTGAGGTGGGGGATTTTGTGGGTTTTGATTGTTAGGCAATGGTGGTGGTGGAGGATTGTATGGAGCAATATAATTTTGGTCTTGATATGGAGGATATGGTGGATATGGAGGTGGGTATGGATATGGATTTTGGCCTTGAATTGGAGGTGGTGGATATGGATATGGGTATGGGTAAGGGTAAGGATAAGGATTTTGGGGATTTGGTGGATTTTGATGCACCATCTCTTCTCTTTGAGATTGGGCACCTCTCAATTCCACATGGATGCCTTGAATATTGATCTCCCATTCTCCTCCTTCATGAGCAACCCTCTCTCCATGTGGGGGTGGATCCCCTTCCATTTCTCTATCAAAAGTCCTACGATTCCTCCTCCGATTCCTTCTTCTTGGTAGAGCTTCGTTATCAATTTTTAAAGTTCGAACAAGCACCTACCAAAAAGAGACCAAGTATCAAATTCTTAAAACAAAGATAACAAACAAGAAAAATAAATGCCACTAGTAACTCCACTCAACTAGAATTCAAGTTCCACCTAAGTGTCCTCAACTAGTCCCCGGCAACGGCGCCATTTTGATCGTAATATTTTAGCAACAAGTATTTTCGACCAAACAAAATATCGAACCCAAGGGACTAGGAGGACAATGGAGCCTCGAAAACATACGTTTCCATAGAATTATAGTGGCTAGACAAGATTGCAAAATTAAAGCAACAAAATGACAAACACAAATACGACAAAAGATTAAACTAAGCAATCAACCAAAGAAATACCAAGGATGAGATAGAAGTGCTCGGGTGCAAATCACCAAAGACTCGTCAAATTCGGATCATCAACAATCAAGTGTTCATTCACGAGGGATCATAGGGATAACCAACCAATAATTCAAATAAAACCGTACTGGATAAGCCTATGTTCTAAATGATTCGATTAAACACGTAGGAATGTGAGAGACGGCACTCTCACCCCCTCACTAATCACAAGCAACAACAAGTAATCAATGTGCCTTAATGAGGTTCTAATTAATCAACCAAGTATCCTTGTGTTAACCAAATATCCACTTCAATCACACAAGTAAACCTAACACCTATGCATCAATTTAATCAACCAAGTATCCTTGCATTAATTAAATCAATAAACACAAGATCAAAGCTCACCCAAGCAATTAAATCATACAAAGCATCATTAAGACAATTAATCACCTCAACAAATGAACACCCAATCATCAATTCACCAAAATCAACTTATCTAGGGATCATTACACCCAAGCACATAAGAATTTTAGCCAATCATGGCTAATGGAAAGTAACCCATGAACATTGAGTAAAGGGAAAACATTAACAAGCTGAAATCAATAAACAAAACTTGATATAAATGGTAGAAGTCACCTTGATGGAGTCTATTACAACTTGGATGGTCAATTCTAGCAGCTATTACACTTGGGTAAATGAAATCAATCAAAATTGGAAGAACACCTATCACTATGTGTTTGTGTGTGTGAAGGAATGCTGAAAATTAAACTAAGGAATTTATCTAAGTATGGAATGTGCTCTAAGTGTGTAAAATCCCCTCAATCAGCTGAAACAGGGGGTATTTATAGTGAGGGCAAAGTTAAAAATAACGAAAATTGCACCTAGGTCCCTCAAAAATCGGATAACTCAGCAAAAACCGCGCAGGCCAGAGTCAACTCGGCTCGAGTTGAACCAACTCGGCTCGAGTTGAATGAGGACAGGTCGAGTTGAAACAAGGATTTTTGGGCAAAAATCTTCTGGAGACTTCAACTCGGCTCGAGTTGAACCAACTCGGCTCGAGTTGGTCAACTCGGCTCGAGTTCATGTGGAACGGGTCGAGTTGGTCTCTGGCTTGGCTTCAATGCTTTCTGAATCATTTTTCCCCCTCCAACTCGGCCAGAGTTGAGTCAACTCGGCTCGAGTTGGTGCCGTTCTCGCTCACACGTTCGTAACTTGAACTCCCGAGCTCCGATTCAGCTGATTCTTGTTGCATTTCGACCCTCACTTCTTTGCCTTTCTCATTCTTCACATTATCCATGCAAAATCCTGTAACAATTGCAACACTACCCTTCACGACTATTAGACTCACAATTATATCAATCAAGATGAATAATGCAATGAAATTAACACAAGTACATATCTAAACTCACATCAAATCATGCACTATATCATCCTAATCAGTAAGTATGGGTGAAAATGTTTCAGCTGTTCTTCAAAAGAAATTACCACCTAAATGCATGGATCCAGGTATGTTTACTATCCCTTGCAAAGTTGGTAATGTAAGAATTGAGAAAGCAATGTTAGATCTAGGTGCTTCTATTAATGTCATGCCACTTTCTATTTATTCATCTTTGAATGTTGGACCCTTGAAAGAAACTGGTGTGATAATTCAACTTGCTGATAGATCTAATGTTTATCCTGAAGGTGTTTTAGAGGATGTTTTGGTGCAAGTAAATGGTTTGATTTTCCCTGCCGACTTTTATGTGCTTAACATGGAAGATAATGATTCATCTCGCTCATTAATTTTGTTAGGGAGACCTTTTCTGAAAACATCTAGAACAATAATAGATGTGCATAATGGTTTACTCACAATGGAGTTTGATGGTGAAACTATAAATTTTAATATTTATGATGCCATGAAATATCCTAGTGATGTGTCTTCCGCTTTTGTTGTTGATGTTATTGAACCTCTCACACAAAAAGTTTTTGAGTTGAATGATGATGATACATTAAAAGTTGCTTTAAGTGAAAATCTTTTTGTTGAACATGCACAGGAAATTATGGATAAGTTTGGCTTAGATTTTGGTTTGCAAGAAACAATTCATGAATTAGAATCATTGCAACCTTTGCGGAAAAATGTTTCTTATCTTGAATTACCTCAAACTTATTCTAAACTTCTTCCTTCAATTGTGCAGGCACCTAAGTTGGAATTGAAAACTCTTCCAAATCACTTGAAGTACATGTTTTTGGGCGAGAATGAGACACTTCCTGTCATAGTTTCTAACAAACTCTCTACTTTAGAGGAAGAAAAATTGATTCGAGTTCTTAAAGAGTTTAAGGAAGCTATAGGATGGACCATTGCTGACATCAAGGGGATAAGTCCTCACATATGTACGCATAAGATCCTTTTGGAGGAAGAAAGTAAGCCTTCTCGACAAGCTCAACGCAGATTGAACCCACCTATGAAGGAAGTGGTAAAATCAGAAATTTTGAAGCTTCTTTCTCATGGTATGATCTTTCCGATTTCGGATAGTGAATGGGTAAGTCCAACTCAGGTTGTTCCTAAGAAAACAGGTATAACTGTGGTTGAAAATAATGATGGTGAGATGGTAGCTTCTCGTATTCAAAATGGATGACGTGTTTGTATAGACTATAGAGCTTTAAATGCAGTAACAAGAAAGGATCATTTTCCTCTTCCATTCATTGATCAAATGCTTGAACGTTTAGCTGATCGTTCTCATTATTGTTGTCTTGATGGCTATTCAGGTTTTCATCAAATTCTTGTTGCACCTGAAGATCAAGAGAAAACGACATTCACATGCCCTTTCGGTACTTTTGCTTTTATACGTATGCCGTTTGGTCTTTGCAACGCTCCAGCTACATTTCAGAGGTGTATGGTTAGTATAATTTCAGAATATGTAGAGAACATCATAGAGGTCTTCATGGATGACTTTACTGTTTATGGTGATTCTTTTGACTCATGTCTGACTAACCTCACTAAGATACTTCAGCGTTGCATAGAAACGAACCTTGTTTTGAACTATGAAAAATGTCATTTTATGGTTGATCAAGGTATCATTTTAGGTCATGTTGTGTCATCTAGGGGAATTGAAGTTGATAAAGCTAAGATAGACATAATTCGAACATTGCCTTACCCGAAAAGTGTTCGGGAAATTCGTTCTTTTCTTGGTCATGCAGGTTTCTATCGGCGCTTTATCAAAGATTTCTCCAAAATCACTCATCCTTTATGTAGATTGCTACAAAAAGATGCAGTTTTTTAGTTTGATGTGGCTTGCAAAGAGGCATTCGATAAACTGAAGGACATGTTGACATCTGCACCAATTATGCAATCACCGAATTGGGATCTTCCATTCGAAATCATGTGTGATGCGAGTAATTATGCAGTTGGTGCTGTTCTTGGGCAAAGGATTGGAAGAGCTCACCATGTCATTTATTATGCTTCAAGAACACTTGATAGTGCACAAAGCAATTACTCAACAACAGAAAAAGAACTTTTAGCTGTTGTCTTTGCTTTAGAAAAAATCCGTTCATATTTACTTTGTGCTAAAGTGATTGTTTATTCTGATCATGCAGCTCTTAAGTTCTTGATATCAAAGAAGGAGTCAAAGCCTAGACTTATTCGATGGATACTTTTGATACAAGAATTTGATCTAGAGATTCGAGATAGAAAAGGCTCAGAAAATTTGGTCGCTGATCATCTTAGTCGTTTGATCACTTGTGAAGATTCTCTACCACTGAAAGATGACTTTCCAGATGAGTATCTATTTTCTATTCAAAAGACAAGTCCTTGGTATGCTGACATTGCTAATTTTTTAGTTTCTAAGATTTTACCAAGTGATTTATCTAGAGCTCAAAAGGATAAGATAAAGAGAGATGCAAGATATTATGTATGGGATGATCCTTACTTGTGGAAATATTGTTCTGATCAAATTACTCGTAGATGTGTTTCCGAAACTGAGGTTCATTCCATACTTATGTTTTGTCATTCATATGCATGTGGTGGTCATTTTGGTCCAAAGAGAACTGCTCGTAAAGTGTTGGAATGTGGATTGTTTTGGCCTAATTTGTTTCGTGATTCATATCTGTTTTGCAAGACTTGTGAAAAATGTCAGAAAACTGGAAATTTAGGACATAGAAATCAAATGCCACTTAATTCGATTCTTGTTTGTGAAATATTTGATATATGGGGTATTGATTTCATGGGTCCTTTTCCATCTTCTGGTAATAATGTTTACATTCTTCTTGATGTGGATTACGTCTGAAAGTGGGTGGAAGCTAAGGCTACTCGTACTAACGATGCTAAAGTTGTTGTAGATTTTGTCAAATCTCACATTTTTGTTAGGTACGGAACGCCAAGGGCTATAATAAGTGATCGTGGAACTCACTTTTGCAATAGAGTGGTGGAAGCTTTGATGAAGAAGTACAATGTCACACATCGAGTTTCTACTGCTTATCATCCACAAACAAGCGGTCAGGCTGAGATATCTAATAGAGAAATCAAGTCAATTCTTGAAAAGACCGTCAATCCGAATATGAAAGATTGGAGTGCACAACTTGATGATTCACTATGGGCTTACAGAACTACTTTTAAGACCCCAATCGGCATGTCTCCTTACCGTTTGGTGTTTGGTAAACCTTGTCATCTTCCTGTAGAGTTAGAGCACAAGGCGTACTGGGCTATCAAACAATGTAACATGCACATTGATGAAGCGGGTGAGATGAGGAAATTACAGTTGCAAGAGCTTGAAGAGATACAGAATGATGCTTATGAGAGCTCGAGGATATACAAGGAAAAGACAAAAGCCTTTCATGATCGAATGATTTCCAGGAAAGAATTTTTTGTTGGTCAAAAAGTTATTCTTTTCCATTCGAAGTTAAAATTATTTCCTGGTAAATTGTGTTCTAGATGGCTAGGACCTTTTTTTGTTACTAATGTCTTTCCTCATGGTGCAGTTGAGATCAAAAGCATTGAATCCGGTAAGATTTTTAAAGTTAATGGACACCGATTGAAACCTTTTTATGAAGGTTTTCAAGTGCATAATGTCGACAATCTTACTTTGGATTGTCCGGATTATCAAGGTTGAAGGGTTTGGAACGTCTAGCCAAAGACTATAAAGAAAGGCGCTCACGGGAGGCAACCCGATGTTTATTTAGCTTTTATTTTTTGCATTTTCAGTTTTTACTTCATTTTTGTGTGTTTAGGGGTCAGAAGAAGTCTTTTGATAAGGCGTGGTCACGCCTTAATCGAAATTGATTTAGAATGGAAGTGATATGATAAGGCGTGGGCACGCCTTAGGGAAACACCTCTTCTGCCTCTTTTCTTATTTTTGTTACTTGTTTTTTCTTTTAGGAGTGTTTATTTTTATTTTTAATATTATTATATGTTTTATTTTTTCGGTTATTTTTTTAAATGTTTAAGTTTTAATTTGTTTTTCAAAATTTCTCTTTTCAGCCCTAATTGCCGCTCGTCAAACTCTTCTCTCTTGTAACCGTTCTGCCCCTTCTCTGGATCGATCTACGTTGCTTTCCATCGCCATTTCTGATTACCGCTCCATCTTCGTCAACTCACTACGCTGCTTTCCATCGTAGATCCCCTTCTCAGATTTCCGCCGCCTCGCTGTTCACTGTTCCGTTCGCCTCTGCCTTTCGTTCATCATATATCACTACTTCTCCAGATCATCGATTTTACGTCGTCTCTGTCCAATAGCCGATGTCCCTGGTATATATATTCTTCAACTGCTCCACTGCCGTTTCTCCCATCAAATGGGCCGAACAAAGACCAATTCTAAAACAAGGGCTCCTATTCGAAAATCAGTCTCCTCAGACATTCCTGCTCCACCGTCTACTTCTCATGAAACTCAGGTGCGTAAACGAGCACATACAGGTATGAAATTCTCAACTCTTCCAATATCAGATTCTGATTTGAAGGGTCATTTAAGCTTCACTAAAAAGAAGGACAAGGAAAGATATAAATTAGTTTGTCAAAAGAATATTATTCCTTGTAAGTGTATGCATATTCCCTCTTTAGAAGCTTTAGGAATTGATACTGCTGTGTCTGAGTATATTGACAACATTAGATGGAAATCTTACTTTTCACTCAACTTTCCGGCTTATATTGAACTTGTGCGTGAGTTTTATACTACTTTTGAATTCAAGTCGGATGAAGTGGAAAAGGATAGGAATGTTAGGGCTGTTAATTTTCGATTAATGGGAAAGGAATTTAGACTCACTGTTGCTGAATTTAATATTGCTTTGGGAATTTTTACTGAAGAGTTTGCTAAATCTGATGAATATTTAAATCTGTATTGTGGATATCCTAGAAATTTTATTGCAGTAGGGGTGTATCAGGATTGGACTTCAAAATAATTTTATGACCCTAGCAAATCTAAGGATATCTACTTACGTGATAATGCTCTGATTTATATTCATCGATTTTTAGCTTATTGTTTCTCCGGTAGAAAAGATTCTCCTGTAGTGTTAACAAAGGTAGAGTTATTTTTCCTGTGGTGCATGAAAGAGAAAAAGGGTGTGAATTTAGGCTTTTGGCTAGCTACTCAGTTTTCACAAGTTTTAACGAATAAGCGTCATTTAATATTAGGTTCTCTGATCACACAACTTGCTGTGCATCTTGATTTGCTTGATCCTGATTCTAATGACCTTCATATTGCTTGTGAAATACAACCGCTGGACTTACATTGTTTGGAGCAGATGCTCCTGATTAGCAAGATAGATGGTGTCTACTTTTTCAAAAATTCAGATTCTCGACCGAGACAAATAGTGGACAATCCTATTTCATCCGCTGAAGACGAGGACATGGATAGAGAGGAGCCATCTACATCCTCTAACAGTGTAAGTCGATTGCTAGTTCAGATGGGAGATAACCTAGCGGCTATGTGTGCTCAAGTCACACATATGAATGAAGCAATGATGCAGATGAGTCAAAGAGTGGACAAGATGGGGGACGACATCTATGAGATTCGTGAGAATCTAACAAGGACGGAGAAGAATGTGATGGCTTTCTATGACCATGTTGGGTTCAAACAACCCTTTCCACCACTTCAATAATTAATGCAAATTCTGGATGCTCAATTATTCAGGGAAGTTTTCTACTTCTTTTGTTCTTTTACTGTTTTGAGCATCTATTTTATGCATTGAGGGCAATGCATTGTCTAAGTGTGGGGGAGGAGTTGTTTTATTGGGTGATTTTATTTTGGTCCTGAAAATTTTGGTCTTGTCTTGGATTGTTCTTGAGGTGTTTTGGTTCTTAATTTGTTGTCTCTCTCATTTGATATTTTGAATCTTTCAATGCTTGACTTGAAAATTGAAGTTTTTGGGTGTGAATTGAAAAGGTTTTTGAGTTCTCATTTGTTATGCTTTGCAAGTTATCATCCATGATTTGTTGAAGGAGAAATGTTTGGATCTTCACACATTATACCTTAATTTTTGAGAGCTTTTGAGCCTAAAAGAGCATTCATCTATACAAGCTCTTATTTTATTGTATGTGTGATTGTCATTCATGGTTGATTTTTCTAAAACTTGCATTGTTATGCACATCTATGTGATCATCATTGGTGAATTAAGTGTAAGAATCAAATAAGGATGCTAGGTTGAACCTTTATCATCAAGCCTACCATCTTTCATTTTCCCTTTAGTGAGCCAATTTTGATCTACAAACCTTTTCTTTGAGTTTAACCCCGTCATACACTCTCTTAAATTATCACCTTTTGAACCTTGAGTTGAAGAATCATCACATTTTATTTGCTCAAATGAAGCTTCACTTATGTGTATTGTTGAGATTGCAAGCTATTTTAATTCTTGTTGTTGCTCTTGAAAAATCCAAATAAATCGAAAAAGTTCGTAAAAAAAAAAAAAAATTTACTTTTGTGTTATAGCTTTGCATTCGTACTTGGAAGTTGATGTTAGTGAAGCTTTGATGTCATTTGATTGAGCATTGTGTTTAAAAGCTATATGATTTCTTCAACTCTTTCGCTCTCTTTTTGCCCAATGAAAGACCCTTTTGCCTTATTTTACCTAAGCCTCGTTACGCCTTACCCTCTAAATCCTTTGATTTTTGCACTCTGATTCATTCATTGGTGTAGAGGATGTGATATATTTGCAAGCTTATGGTAAAAGTCTTCTGTGTATTGACTTGAGAGACCCACCAAATACATTTGTAGCTTAAACACTTTGAGCGTTGGAGTGAATCTTTTGTGAGGTGTTTAGATCCTATGCATTTCAAATTCAATTCAATTGTTGATATGATTTGCACAAGTGTTGATGAATGAGGATTCTCTTGAAAAAAAAAATGGGTTTTCATTGTATGTAAATTTGTTTTGGTTGAGCAAAGGAAGATGAGAGAAGGATGATGAGTTGAGATGACGAGTTTTGAACTCTAGCATGCTTGAGGACAAGCTTTGTTCAAGTGTGGGGGAATTTGATAGACTACTTAAAGTGCATATATTTTGTCACTATTTCCCCATATTTTAGATGTCAATTAATCTTTATTTGTTGGTTTTGATCAAGTTTAATGTTTTGTAGGACAATAAAGATTTAATTGATGTTTGAGACCAATTGGAGTAATTTATAAAGAAGATGAATTGAAGTCTCCAAAGAAAGAGGACCTGTAGAAGTCTGTTTGTAAGGCGAGGGCACGCCTTAAATTCTAAGGTGGACAACAAATGATGCAGAAGCTGTTTTTGTGTTAGGCGTGGGCACGCCTAAGGTTAATACAAAAATTTACTCAAGAGCCACCTACATCTTTATTCCGAGACTCAAATTTAATTCTTCTCATCATTCCAAGAGTCTCGTTTATTTCAGAAACGTTTTTATTTTTATATTTAGTCTTTTGTATTTTAAATGTTTTAGATAAGGTTAGTTAGTTATTTTTGAATTTCAAATTCTAGATTAGTTATATTGTGGAGGGAGATTTTATTCTCTGGGATGATCTTTTACGTAACTTAACTTTTCTCTGCAACTTTAATGGAGATTTCTGTTTCTATGCTTATGGATTGCTAATTTACTAATCTAGTCATGGATAATTGAAGATTTGGTTCTACATGATGTGAGATCTAATACGTTTTTCATTCTCTTTCACTCTACATTATTTATATATCTCTTATGTTTGATTACATTGTTGGGCGAGTTATTTAAATTGGCCATTTATTTAATTCGTGATAATAATGAATGTCAATTAGAAAGTTAAATCCGTAATTGTTTAATTGTTCTAATCTTTGTGGCAAGTAGCATAATTGATTTCAACCAAGTTTTCGATTATTGCTATAGGGAGATATATGATCTAGTCTAAATGAACCTACATGTGTGTTTGTTGGCTAGAATTGGGTCTTTCTTGTTTATAATGCTGCTGGTAAATTAAATTCTAAGATGGTATCTAGGATTGTTTACTAGTTAGAGAAGCAATTAGAGATGGTATCCTAATTGTCGAATAAGTAAGGAAAGATTGGTTATTAGGTGGTACCAATAACTATAACTAATTTAGTGTAAGAGTGAAAGAGTCATCTTTGCATCAGTGATCAATTGTGTTTGAACCATTTCTAAAATTATCTTTGGCTGGATGTTTTTAACTCGTTGAATATTTAATCTGTTTTAGTAGTATTTTATTTTAATTGAATCACTAAGATCAAAACCCCCCTTTTAAGTTCGTTTATTATAATTATCTATTTGTGATTAGGATAAGTCTATTTACCAATCTCTGTGGATACGACCTTGCTGGTTTCGACACCCATCAATATCCTCTCAAGACGCCCTATTTGAACCATTATAAGTTGCACGTGTGTTCGCAAGTCATGACTCACTTTAGTTGAGACACCTGAGTTTGTCAATTCTCATCTTCTTAAAGCAGTCGTCGGTCTGACACTCTGTGAGTTAATGCCAAATTTACTCAAAAAATTGTGTTCAACTTGGTATTTACTCAAAGAGTGCTAGGCTGACGACTGCGTTAAGAAGATGAGATTTGACAAAGTCATGCGTCTCAAGTAAAGCAAGTCATGACTTGTAAACACACTTGGTACTTATAATTGTTCGAATAGAGTGTTTTGAGAGGATCTCAATGATGATATTAATTGGATGTTGGGTTTTCAAACAAGTCTTGCTTCAGCCTCACTGAAATTGTTCAATATATATGTTTGTGCACTCTAGAATATATTGATCAATTTAGGGCGTTTCTGAATGACAATCTTCTTTGATTGGTTTCATATTTAAAGGCCTCCAAATTAACCATGGATGGATCTTGAAAATGAACATTTAGCACATTTTCCTTCTTGATTAAAATCATAAAAGGATTATAAATATTTACAATTTAATTAGCAAATCAAGTCGAGATAGTCTATCTTCTAATCAAGGGAATTAATCAAAAGAGAATATATGCAAATCCTTGTTTATTAAGTAATTGTGTTTCTTCACACCCCAAGCTTCCTTTTATTCAAGAGTTTTGAAAGGAATAATGTAACATCATTCTTATTTGGTGCAATCAGCAATTGTGTTTCTTTTTTATTGAACTTTTTTCTTTAACACAGAAACTTACGACAACCTCCTCGAGTCCTCAAGCTTGGATTGGAGATGAGATTCTTTGTGGGTAGAAGAGTTAGCTTGTTAGTTGTTGTAACGACTCTCTTATATCTTTTCAAAAAAAAGAATAAGAAATAAATAGTGTTGCAATAGTAATGCACATTTGATTTCTTAAAATAGATAAAGCTTCACTCAACATGTTAATTAAGGACCATGATTTCTTAAAATATATGTTAAACACACATACTCAAATATATTCCAGCGTATTTCCAGTGCATATTGGTATTTGATTAGGTTTCATTAAAGATCTGCATTCAGTGAAGGATATGTCAATGTGTTTTGACTCACATTAGGTCACAATCACATATATTTACGGAGTTAAAATTTGATTTCTTTCCACAACTTTGAATTTTTTCGCAAAAGATCCCAAAAAATTGAAATTTTCAATTTTGTTCCATAACTTACCATTTTGCTTCGGCTTTGGTCTTATTTTAAAACATATGAGATCATTAAAATGGAAAAGTGAAAAAAATGAACATTGCGTAAAAGGTAAAAAGTTATGGGATGAAGTTGAATTTAATTTCGTTCAGTCAGCCGAAAAATGGGCGCACGTGACAAACACATGATCAACACGATATGTTGTTTCATGCATTTGTCGGCAATTAATTTGGAACTAAATTGACATAATTTGGATACATATTAGATTAAATACGGATATGAATATCTGTTCGAACTAAATCAAAAAAGGAAAAAGATATGAAACGTAAATAGTTTTAATCCCGTCCTATTATTGAAATCGATGCATTCGAACATACAACAACACAATTAATATAAAACGATAGTACGTAGGATACGAAAAGAGAGTAATAATGTTATAACTTTGGTTTAACAATTATTGTATTGGTGTCTGGCCCTACGAATTCCAAAGATAGACTAGATGTTTATTACTTAATGTAAGCCGTTGTACGTTTGTCAAAAAAATAAAAAAAGGAGATCACACATTCATAAATTGATTGATGCCTTTTTCTTCAGGTGAATTTTCTTTTGTTTGCTTTGTGAAAGGAAATTAGGTTTCTTTGCTTAAATCAACTCAGCATCCACCCCCACAACAACCTGTTTCTTTGTTTTTTTTTTTTTTTTTCGGTTTATCTAATTCAGACGACTGAAAAGAGATGCAAGATTTCCAAAATTTAATCAATTATATCAAAATTTAGGGTTTAATTTTCTGAGATATTTACTGTTTTCTTTGGTCAGGATATAAACAATCCAGCTTGGGTGTAGACATATTTAGTCCAATTTCAATGAGGCTGAGACACCATCACAAAAAGAAGCAAGGCTTGTTTTCTAGTCTACTATCCGATATCATTATTGATATCCTCTCAAGTCTTCCTGTTCAAACCATTATGATTTGCAAGTGTGTTTGCAATTCATGGCTCGCTTTACTCCAGACACTTGAGTTAGTTAATTTCATCTTCTTAAAGCAGTTGTCGGTCTGACACTCTGTGAAAATGGGATTTGACAAAGTCACGTGTCTCTAGTAAACCAAGCCATGACTTGCAAACACACTTGCAAATTATAATTCATCGTGCAGGGAGTATTGAGAGGATCTCAATAATAATATCGATCCGGTAGTATATTTGCAGACTGATTAGGGTGAATTCATCTCAGGGAGTATTGAGCTTTACGGTTGTGGAAGGTATTTTGTCGGTTTTGTAGGTTTTCAATCACATATATTGCAAAAGACGACCTTCCATCAAAACCGAGTGGGTTTCAAGTTGATTGTCCAAGAGAAGAGCTCATCCCGTGCTCATATTCTCAGCAAATGTGAGTATCAAGTGGAAATCAGAAAGGCACTGAGTTGAGGATCGAAACGGAAGTGGAATCGTCGGAATCGGAGCTCGTTTGTGCAGTCTTGAGCCTGTCTCGAGCTTGTCTCGAGTCAGGTCTCGAGTCATGGCCGTGGTTTGAGTCATTTCATAAGGGCATTTACGTGAGCAAGCTAAGTCGTCTCGAGCTTGTCTCGAGTCGAGACAGGCCAGGAGCTCGAGTCGAGACAGCTGGCCGAGGTCGAGACAAGATGAGAAGGCTACGACTTTGGGGAACCATTCGTCTCGACTCGAGTCAAGACAGGCATCTCGGAGCCATTTTTGCAGATTTTAATGTTTCGAAGGACTCCCTTGCAATTTAGGTCTTTGCACTCGAGACCCCTGCTATAAATACTCATTTTTCTGAATTGAAGGCAGCACTTTATACTTGGAAAACATTCTCCACACTTAGAATTTAATTTCCTTAGATAGAACTCTTAGTTTTCCATTCCCCTTTATCTTGTATTTCATATTCCTATCTAGATTATCTTTAATTTCCATAGATTAAGCTAGCTCATTGATTAATTTGGTGTAAACTTTAATTTCAAGCAAGGATCAAGCTATTGTTGTGATTAATTCATAGTTTATTCAATTCAATCAAGGTGATATTCACCCCTTTTAATTGCTTTCATATATTTTGCCATGGGTATTGCTCTATTCTCTCTAATTTCTCTTTTATTGTTCAAATTAGCCATGGGCTAATCTCCTTGATTGCTTGGGTGTTGGAATTATGCTTGAATTTGGTGTAGATCATGAATTGATTGCTTTGATGGGCATGTAATTGTGGTGTTAATGCTTCTATTATTGGGTTTTGTGTTGATCTCATGATTGATTGTTTTTATTAGCTTGATTCATCAAATTTGTATGTTGCAACGAGAGTTGGATATGCTTGTTAAAACATATGAGATCATTAAAATGGAAAAGTGAAAAAAATGTGGAACATTGCGTAAAAGGTAAAAAGTTATGGGATGAATTTGAATTTAATTTCGCTCAGTCAGCCGAAAAATGGGCGCACATGACAGACACATGATCAACACGATATGTAGTTTCATGCATTTGTCGGCAATTAATTCGGAACTAAATTGACATAATTTGGATACATATGAGACTAAGTACGAAAATGAATAACTGTTCGAACTAAATCAAAAAAGGAAAAAGATATGAAACGTAAATAGTTTTAATCCCGTCCTATTATTGAAATCGATGCATTCGAACATACAACAACACAATTAATATAAAACAATAGTACGTAGGATACGAAAAGAGAGTAATAATGTTATAATTTTGGTCATCTTAAAGAAATGATCTAAAGATCAATACATAATAGAAACAAAATTACTTATTGTAAATAATCTGAGAATGATCTTACATTCTCCCTTCCGAATATTCTGAGTGAAAGAAAGTTTGGGGCGTGAAGAAAAGGCATGGTATCAGAATGCAATTCAAGAATATCAATCTTCTGCATGACCTTGTTCCGTTCAACGTAGTAGAAAAGGATGTTCGTCTGTTTCCACGCCATCAAGAGGTCACCACCTTTGAAAACCTTGCTAGGGTAAATTGAAAAACAATTTGCGTTGTTGACGATGATAAATTGTTTTGTCCAAGATATCTCATCTCCACATCTCTTTATCAACCAAATGTCAATGCCATCCGTCCTATTATCACATAAACAAAGGTTATCTCCTAAAACACATAGAACCAACGCAATTGTCTTTCTTCCAGTCATTAGAGGACAAGAAAATGAGCTAAAAGTTTCATTTTCAAGATCAAAGCAAGAAATCCATGGTCGGGAGCCATTTAGATTTGACACCAACCAATGAAGATTGTCATTCAGAAACACCCCAGCGATGCGACAACTGTTCATATTGCGGACAGGTGGTGCTATTTTTTTCCATGCTCCTGTTCCAATAGTATATACATGGCAGTTGTACGGCTTGTTCTTCTTTTCTTGGATAATCGTAACCACCTTATAGTCATTTCTTTTACTGACTCCAAATCCAACAGCAACTAGTCGTGGACAAGAGTAAAGGAACCCATGAGGACGATGAATTTCAATGTAATCACGAGTGATCGGATTACATATGTAAAAAATGAGAGGTTTGCCCACACAGCACAGGAGGAGAAAACCATTAGCGGAACCCACCATCCATTCATTATGAAATGGAAGGTTGAATTTGATGATAGGCCCACAATGAACATCGTAGTTCATAAGATTGGGCCCATCTTCAAATTCAAAAACTGTGAATGAATTTGGTAGTGATTCATGGAATGCCAGGCCCACGGCTGCTTTGAGGAAATGTGAATTGACAAACTCAGGTGTCTCCACTAAAGCGAGCCATGATTTCCGAACACACTTGCAAGCTATAATGGTTCGAACAGGGAGTCTTGATAGAATATCAAGAATGATATCGGAAGGTAGATTAGCAAAGAAGTCTTGCTTCTTTTTGAGGTGGTGTCTCCGCTTCATTGAAATTGGGCTATATATATGTGTGCGCACGCAACCTGGAGCAAAGAAAATTAACCCTAAAATTTACATAATAACTATACACAAAAATATATTATAGAGATCAAATAGATATACATATAAGAGAGAACACAAATTTAACAACCTGATGAGTGAAGACTCGACCAATAATTATAGAGATCAAAATTATAAAGAGCTAAAGCTAGCTAACCGATGAAAACTAAGTTGTTTTGGGTAGGAAACTCAAACAAAACAAGTTGTGGTCGGGAAATCTAATTTTAATCTTTATGTTTTTTACGGTAGAAATTTTGGAATAGGAAATTTATCCAGATTATGATTATTTAAATTAATGTATGTTCCATTGATTTTAATGGAAATAACATGTTTAATTAACAATGACATTTTTTCAGATGCCGGATGAAATAATAAATCGAATGAGATATCAAGCTTAGAGGATCTACTTATGGTTTTGCTAGATTTGAAGTGCGATTGAAATTAAAACACATGCAATTTTTTTTTTTTTTTGAGAAAAAATGAAATTTTTTCGACTCAATCCAAACAGACAGGCGAGACAAAGATAAAGAAAAATTTAGAATAGATCTTATATGATTTACAAACTTCTCACACACAAATTAACAATTCTCGTATCGGTGAACTAACTTGATTCTAAACTTGATGTAAGCAAAGAGATATAAAATTAGAAGCAGAAAAAGAAAAAGGGCTTCTTAACAATTAAAAAGCAAACAAATGAAATATCACCTGAAGAAAAAGGCTTCGATAAATTTTTGAATGTCTCTGCTTGAATTTTTCAGAAGTAGAAACCCTGAGGGGAGGGAGAGGAGAGGAGAGAGTTGTAGAGAGAGAGAGTAGTAGAGAGAGAGAGAATTTGTTGACAAAGAGAGGACTCTCACTCTGAGTGTATATACTATATATAGAAAATGGAAACAAAATTAAAGTTCAGCTGTGTGCTGCAAATTAAATGTACATTGCTCTTGAATTTAGAAAATTGGTATCAAATTTATTAAAAAATTAATACTACTACGGTCCCTTTAAAATATGCTCACTTGTATTATTTTTTCGTCCCTTCAAAATGCAAGTTCAACTCCAGTGATTATACAAGTTCGTTTGCAGCAACCTCCTATTGCCGTTTGAAGGTGAACACATATGGGCGAGCTAGAGATCCACTAGTGATTCTTACGAGTGAATGTTTCGAAATTCTTTTGAACATTTCGTAGGGTTTGTCCCTATGATGGTTTTTCTTTAGCAATGTTTTAACGGACGCTAATCTCTGAACTGATCGACATGTATTCTTATGGCTTTATGCTTTGTATTTTTGTTTTCCATTTATATAACTAGCTTATTTAGTCATGCAATTGGATTCACTTTTGAAGTTGAACTTACTACGGCGTTTCACGCAATTGAAACAGTTTACGTTAAAGGATGGGGAAACGTTTAGCTTGGGTGCGACTTAAGTGATGTCGTGGATATTTGCATTCAAAATATTCATTAATGCATTAGAGACTTTTGGCAAAATGCCAGGTTTTCAAAAATAAAATATAAATAATAATTTGGCATGACTAATCGGCCCTTAGAAGCTAGGCGGTTCAAATTCATCCAACTAGCGTTTATTGTTGTTAGCATTACAATTTTTGGTAAGACTTACTAAATGTTTTGTCTCCGTTTAAGAAAAGTAATTTTTTTAAACCATATAATTTTCATTTTTAGTAACCCAAAATATTCATGCGTACATCAATTACCCCCACCAATTTTTTTTATGTCATTTTAACCTTTTAAATGAATTACAATTTGAATACTATTTTGCAATTTTCAAGATCAATTGATTTTTTTCCTAATCTACTCTTAAAGTCTTATGGAGCATTTCAGAGCAATTAATATGTGTGCATATATATGTTTTGATTTAAAATGACATGTATTTTGAATTGGAGGGAGTACTTATTTGGGAAAATTATATTAATTGTGTAATAATTTTGATACCAAAATTCTAAATCCAAACACACTGTACATTTAATTTGCCGCAGTCAGCTGGTCTTTAATTTCTTTTCCTTTTGACGGAGATCACGAAAAATATATATATATATATATATATATATATATATATATGTATTTTAGTCTAGATACAATGTATATGCAGAGAGTCCTCTCTTTCTCAACAAACTCTCTCTCTCTCTCTCTCTCAAGTCTCTTCTTCTCGGCCGACAAATTCAAGCAGATCAGGCATTCATAAATTGATCGAAGCCTTTTTCTTCAGGTGAATTTTCTTTTGTTTGCTTTTTAATTGCTAAGAAGGCACATAATTGTTCTTTAGGTTTCTTTGCTTAAATCAACTCAGCATCCACCCCACAACAACCTTTTTTTTTTTTTTGGTTTATCTAATTCAGACGACTGAAAAGAGATGCAAGATTTCCACAATTTAATCAATTATATCAAAATTTAGGGTTTAATTTTCTGAGATATTTACTGTTTTCTTTGGTCAGGATATAAACAATCCAGCTTGGGTGTAGACATATTTAGTCCAATTTCAAGCAAGGCTTGTTTGCTAGTCTACTATCCGATATCATTATTGATATCCTCTCAAGTCTTCCTGTTCAAACCATTATGATTTGCAAGTGTGTTCGCAATTCATGGCTCGCTTTACTCCAGACACTTGAGTTAGTTAATTTCATCTTCTTAAAGCAGTTGTCGGTCTGACACTCTATGAAGATGGGATTTGACAAAGTCATGTGTCTCGAGTAAACCAAGCCATGACTTGCAAACACACTTGCAAATTATAATTTATCGAGCAGGGAATCTTGAGAGGATCTCAATAATAATATCGATCCAGTGGTATATTTGCAGACTGATTAGGGTGAATTCTTTCATGTTTTTACTGTGGATTAATTGCTTATTTTGATCTATTTTTACGAGCATTATCACTCTAATCCTTATATTTGTGAGCTTTACGCTTGTGGAAGGTATTTTGTTGGTTTTGTAGGTTTTCGATATTGCAAAAGACAACCTTCCACCAAACCCGAGTGGGTTTCAAGTTGATTGTCCAAGAGAAGAGCTCATCCCATGCTCATATGCTCAGCAAATATGAGTATCAAGTGGAAATCAGAAAGGCACTAAGTTGAGGATCGAAACACAAGTGGAATCGTCAGAATCGGAGCTCGTTTGTGCAGTCTCTAGCCTGTCTCGAGCTTGTCTCGAGTCATGTCTCGAGTTGAGACATGGCCGTGGTTAGAGTCATTTCATAAGGGCATTTACGTGAGCAAGCTAAGTCATCTCGACTGGCGTCTCGAGCTCGTCTCGAGTCAAGACGGGCCAGGAGCTCGAGTCGAGACAGCTGGCCGAGGTCGAGACAAGATGAGGAGGCTACGACTTTGGGGAACCAATCATCTCGTCTCGAGTTAGGGGCTCATCTCGAGTCGAGATAGGCCTCTCGGAGCCATTTTTGCAGATTTTAAAGTTTTGAAGGACTACCTTGCAATTTAGGCCTTTGCACTCGAGACCCCTGCTATAAATACTCATTTTTCTGAATTGAAGGCAGCACTTTACACTTGGAAAATATTCTCCACAATTAGAATTTAATTTCCTTATATAGAACTCTTAGTTTTTCATTCCTCTTTCTCTTGTATTTATAATTCCTAGCTAGATTGTCTTTAATTTCCATAGATTAAGCTAGTCCATAGATTAATTTGGTGTAAACTCTACTTTCAAGCAAGGATCAAGCTATTGTTGGGATCAATTCATAGTCTATTCAATTCAATCAATGCGGCATTCACCCTTTTAATTGCTTTCATATATTTTGCCATGGGTATTGCTCTATTCTCTCTAATTTCTCTTTTATTGTTCAAATTAGTCATGGGCTAATCTCCTTGATTGCTTGGGTGTTGGAATTATACTTGAATTTAGTGTAGATCATGAATTGATTGCTTTGATGGGCATGTAATTGTGGCGTTGATGCTTCTATTATTGGGCTTTGTGTTGATCTCATGATTGATTGTTATTATTAGCTTGATTCATCAAATTTGTATGTTGCAACGAGAGTTGGATATGCTTGTTAGAGGATTAAGTGAACTTTTCAATTAATTATGATGATTTTGATCGTGATTGATTGCACTGAGAGGTGGGTTAGTTGCTAGGTCACCCCTCAGTAGACATTGCATGCTTAGGTGTGTAGTGAAGAGACGATCCTAGACATTAGTACCCGTTGTGAACGTGTCTAGGTGATCAACGGTCATTAATACTCATTTGTTAGATTTTACGCGATCGCTCTTAGCCTTGCCCGGTTCATGCCTTGATTAGTGATCGATTTGTGAGTTTACCCAAAGGATTGTATAAGGAAAACACCCAAACGATCGTTTCTCACCACTTGCACTCGTCTAGAGTTTTAATTGCTTTCATAGTTGTTAATTTTATTGCTCTTGTTTGGCTTATTGTCGATTTAAGTTTTTGCACTCCGTTTAGCCACTATAATTCTATGACAACGCTTGTTTTTTAGGCTCCATTGTTCTCCTAGTCTCTAGGGTTCGATAATTTGTTTGGTCGTAAATACTTATTGCTAAAATACACGCGATCACAGAAAATTCTTGCTTCAAACTCATTGTAATTGGTCAATATAAATGTGTGTGCACGCTATAGACCCCTCTTAAAAAAGAACAACTTGTTTGCAATTCTACAATCCAAAATCATTACTGATATCCTCTCAAGACGTCCTATTCGAACCATTATAAGTTGCAAGTGTGTTTGCAAGTCATGACTTGCTTTACTCGAGACACCTGAGTTTGTCAATTCTCATCTTTTTATAGCTGTCGTCGGCCCGACACTCTATGAGCCAATGCCAAATTTACTCAAAAAATTGTGCACAACTTGGTATTTACTCAAAGAGTGCTAGGCCAGTGACTGCATCAAGAAGATTGGAATTGACAAAGTCATGTGTCTCGAGTAAAGCAAGCCACGACTTGCAAACACACTTGGTACTTATAATTTTTCGAAGAGGGAGTCTTGAGAGGATCTCAATAATGATATTATTTGGGTGGTGAATTTGCAAACAAATCTTGCTTCAGCCTCACTGACATTGTTTAATATATGTGTTTGTGCACTCTAGCATATATTGATCAATTTATACTGGATTGTCATTCAGACAGTTGGGGCGTTTCAGAATGACAATCTTCTTTTGTTGGTTTCAGATTTAAAGGCCTCCAAATTAACCATGGATGGATCTTGAAAATGAACATTTAGCATATTTTCTTCTCCTTGTTTAAAAATCATAAAAACGTGGTGATTCATACAGATTTTCAATTAATTATGTTGGTTTAATATGTCTGAGGCATACTAGAATACATTATAGAGTCGAATGATTTGGAATTGATTTTTTTTTACAATACATTTTTTTGTGAATCCTATTTGTTTGATAAAAAAGCCTGAATGCTGAAACAACTCTTGATATATTTTTGGGAAAAATTCATTTTGGTACCCAAAGTTTACCTTTTTTCAGATTTGGTACCCCATCTTTAGGGACTCTCAAAATTGGTCACCAAAGTTCATTTTTTGTCTCAAAATTGGTCCTGCCGTCAGTTGACCATCATTGACTAACAGAAACACCTGTTTTAGGCGCGAATTCATCCAGGGTTATAAGTGTTGCCCCCAAATTCGACAGTCCACTTCCCTCTTCTATCAGAACCTTAATGTTTTCAATTTTTTGGCCCTTGTGTAGCTTAATATTTTTTCATTACCAATAAAAAAATATATATATTTTTTTATTAAATGTAATGTATTTTATTTTGTGAAATGTATGTGGAATTAATCTACAATGTCTTTTTTAATGAATTTAGATATTTCACGAAATAAAGTGAACATACAATAAAAAAGACATACATTATGTTCACTTTGTTTCGTGAAATATCTAAATTCATTAAAAAAGACATTGTAGATTAATTTCACATACATTTCACAAAATAAAATACATTACATTTAATGAAAATATATATATTTTTTTTATCGGTATTGAAAAAATATTAAGCTACACAAGGGCCAAAAAATTTTAAAAATTAGGGTTCTGACGGTCAACTGACGATTTTGGGGGCAATACTTATAACCCTAGATGAATTTGCACCTAAAACAGGTGCTTCCGTTAGTCAATGACGGTCAACTGACGGCAGGACCAAATAATGTCGATTGTTTAGTATTTTAGTGGATAGAAATTTGCGACCAAATATATCGAACCCAAAGGACTAGGAGTGAAATGAAGCCATGAAATTGCACGTTTTCAAGGATTATAGAGGCTATTCAAGATTGCAAAATTAAAGCAACAAAAGAACAACACAAATTCAACAAGAAATTAAACGAAACAATAAACAAGGAGTACCAAGGATGAGATAGTAGTGCTCGGGTGCAAATCACCAAAGACTCGTCAATTTCGGATCATCAACAATCAAGTGTTCATTCTAAGAGGGATCATAGGGATAACCAACAAATAATTCAAATAAAACCATGCTTTACAAGCCTAGGTTCTAAATGATCAAGTAAGCATGTAGGAATGTGAGAGACAACACTCTCACCCCCTTGATCGTAGTAATTTAGTGATAAGAAATTTGCGACCAAATATATCGAACCCTAGGGACTAGGAATGAAATGAAGCCATGAAATTGCACGTTTTCTAGAATTATAGCGGCTAGTCAAGATTGCAAAATTAAAGCAACAAAAGATCAACACAAATTCCACAAGAAATTAAACCAAGCAATCAACAAAGGAAATACAAGGATGAGATAGTAGTGCTCGGGTGCAAATCACCAAAGACTCGTCAAATTCGGATCATCAACAATCAAGTGTTCATTCAAAGAGGGATCATAGGGATAACCAACACATAATTCAAATAAAACCGTACTTGATAAGCCTAGGTTCTAAATGATCGATTAAGCACGTAGGAATGTGAGAGACGGCACTCTCACCCCCTCACTAATTACAAGCAAACAACAAGTAATCAATGTGCCTTAATGAGGTTCTAATTAATCAACCAAGTATCCTTGAGTTAACCAAATATTGACTTCAATCACTTAAGCAAACCTAACACCTATGCATCAATTCAATCAACCAAGTATCCTTGCATTAATTAAATCAATAAACACAAGATCAAAGCTCACCCAAGCAATTAAATCATACAAAGCATCATTAAGACAAGTAATCACCTCAACAAATGAACACCCAATCATAAAATCACCAAAATCAACTCATCTAAGGATCATTACACCCAAGCACATATAAAATTTAGCCAATCATGATCAAAATAACAAAACCCATAGCAATAAAGAAAGAAATAGTAAAACCCATTAAACTCAAGAAAATTGAAGGAGAAGAAAGCATGAGAATAAAGAAATAAACCATTAAAAATAAAGAGATTAAGGATGGGTATCACCTTAAATGTGTAGATACACTTGATTGAATTAAAATCTATCTCAAATTTGCAAGAAATTAAAAGAAAAATGAAAAACACCTACTACTATGTGAAACTATGTGTGTTTAATCCTATCTAATTTCCTATCTAATTGTGTGTTGTGTATCCCCCTTTAATCAGCTGAAATGGGGGGTATTTATAGTGGGGGCAAAGTTACAAATTCCATTTTGCAATTAAGGGCCTCGAAAATGACGAAATTCTACTCAAAATCGCGCAGCAGGTGGTCCCACTCGGCCACCACTCGGCCGAGTGGCCTTGGCACTGGTCGAGTGACATTCTTTCTGGAATTGGCCAACTCGGGCAACTCTGCCTTCACTCGGCCGAGTCACATGTGCTATGGCCGAGTGACTTCTCCCTGTGTGCCACCTCCGCTTCGATCGCTCATATCTTCTGCATACGAACTCCGATTTGCCCGATTCTTGTTGCTACGCGACCCTCTTTCAGCCCTCTTTCTAATGGTATAATTCTTCACTTGATCCAACAATATATGAAGGTATGAAATTTCTCCACAAGTTGATGATTCCTGCACATATAAACCAAAATAATACCACACTCTCTACCAAATGCAATTGATCAAATATGAGTGAAATAAACATGATATTCATATCAAAATGAGAAGATTAAACATTCAATAATCATGCAATTTTCACACTAATCAAATTCCCCCAAACTAAAAGATTTGCTTGTCCTCAAGCAAAGAAGTAAAAGAACAAGGGGGAAAATTGCATAGGTTCACTCAATAGATGGACTTATCAACACAATCATGTAATCAAGCAATCTTCCTCAAATGAATCATCAAGTCAAAAAGCAACTAATCACCTTCACATGAGTTGTGCTTCAATGATAGCAAATTCGAGCAAATTGTCTACCAATTCTCACAAGACATGTGTTTCACACTCATCACTCAAAAGTGTATAGGGAAATATACTCTCAATCAATCAAATCAAACAGGTGCACTACCATAGGCTTGCCACAAGTCTACATTTTCAACCACACAAAAGTGACAAATCAAGGAATCAACAAGGTCTTTATATTTGGTTGTAATGTAGGCTCTTTGGTAAAGGTGGAAGATTTGGATAAGTGACTCGTAAACTAGTGGAGCGAGAGGTCAAGACGCCTAGGAACATCTCTTACTCTCAAGAGAAAGTGCAATTGTACGGGTTGCACCCACAATACTCAACTCACACAATTTACTCGTTTTCTTTAAAAATCATTCATCTCACTCAATAGTCATAGAACCCTTTTTCTCTTTTTTTCCTTCAATCAACCACAATATGCACAAGAGATTTTTTTTTTCTCTTTCCTTTTCATCATTTCTTTTCTAATCACATCTCTTTTTTTCAAGTGCACATTTTTTTCTCATCTTTTTCTTTCCATTTCACAACTCAAATTTTCCCACCACTCTTCCTTCAAAGCACAATTAACCTCTTTAAAAGCATTACCTCCACTAGTTATTGGGGACAATTAGGCTCATAAAAGATAAAAGGCTAAATTCGTAGGTTTGCCAAAGAAATAAGTCTCAATAAGCTCAAAGTGGCTAACTACGAAATAATATCATTTGGTAGGATAAATTTGGCCAAGTGACTAAATCAATTCAAAGATGGCCTTGTATCACATTCCAAGACTTCACACCTAAGTAGCTTCAAATAAGACAAGTGACAAGTTCTAGAGCACACAAGCATGATTGATTCACACATCAAGGAAACAAGACTCAAAATTATGCAAGTCAAGGCTCAAATCTCACAAGGTTATCAAGGTAGACAAAATGCTCTCCTAAGCAAAGTTTATACACAAACACACATTACAATGACTAAATCACCCTTTAACTCAACTCATCATCCAATTTTAATCACAAGATCACCAATTAATCACACAACAAGTCCACAATCAAGATCACCTTACTCAATTTCCCATCACAAAGTACACATCTAAAATGATAAACTCAAAGATATGCAATAAATCCACAAATAAGCTCCAAATTCACAAAAATTTTCTCATGCTAATGAGAGGCAAGTTGGTGCAACGAAAATCGCTAAACTAACACACCCCCCCAAACTTTTTCATTGCATAGCAATTAAAAGTTTGGCAAGATAGTTAGCTAATTGAGTTGCACACAACTACCTACTACCAAGAAATAAAAGCTCAACATCAAAATTCATATACACGTAATATCAACAAATAAGCTCAACGAAATTTCACTCAAAATATGGTCGTGCGCCGGTGCAATATCTACACTAACCCCCCCAAACTTAGACATTGCAAGCAAGTCTAAGTTCGAGCCCGGGGTGATACCTTTCAAAACGGCACCTTAGCACTTGACTCTTTGAACTTCAAGCTTAGGCCTCCACACTAACACGATCACCTACACAAAAGAAACACACTTATTGAAAGCAAAAAAAAAACACGAAAACAAAGAAAGCAAGAAAAGGATGGGTTGCCTCCCATCTAGCGCTATTTTTAATGTCCTATGCCGGATGTTATTCATTGAGTTCAACTTCCCTATCGGAATGGCCAAGGATATCGGTCCTCCTTCCCACTATATTTCATCCTTTGAGTTTCCAAAGCCATGAGGCTCTCATGGAAGGTGGACCATTCACCCGCATCTTTCTTCATTGGACGTTCCCATTGCTCCTTTATTATCATCTCTTTCCATTCTTTCTCTTTTTGACCAAGGATGCCCAAGCACTTCTCAATTTCCTTCTTTTGATCAAAGTTTTCAAGAGGCAAAACAAAATCAATAGAAGCATCAATATCAAATAAAGTACAAATTGAAGAGTTCAAAGGTTTAGAAATGCTCATTTCACTCTTCAATGTGTTGTTCGATACTTCTTGATTTTCTTGCTCATTGTCATCGTAGCTCATGTCCATCAAGGGACATTCCTCTTCATCTTTCTTGATCATTGAATTGTTGTCTTCATGCTTATCATTACTTGGGTCATCTTCTTCTTCCTCTTCTTCTTCGATCACATCTTGTAGATTTTTCACAACGATGGCCAATTGTCCTAGTTGAATTTCAAGAAATTTGAGTTGACTCTCTTGTTGAGCTATTTGACTTCCAAACATTTCTTCCATCTTATCAAGCCTTGCTTCCAGTTTAGCATCTTTCTCCTCGGTTTTCCTCAACAATAGGAGTAACAAGTCATTTGTAGTTGACTTTTCCTCATTGTTTTCCCACTCTTGATAATAAGAGGGAGCTTGTTGCATTTGGTAATCGTACTCATAGCCCCTCCCATTATCGTAATCTCCTACAAAAGCTTCTTGAAATTCAAATTCATCCCGTGGATCGAATTCTTGACTATAATGCTCATCAATGTAGTTCGGGAACGTCTCTTGAAGAGTGGGCAAAGCTTCCTCATTTCTCAAATCTTGATAATAAGAGGGAACTTGTTGCATTTGATAGTCATAATCAAAGTTCCTCCAATTATCATAGCCAATTTCTTCATGTTGTGGAGGATAAACCATACCATTTTGATTATAGCAATGATTCCATGGGTATTGGTTATATCCATCCATCTTCTCAATTGAGCTCTTAACTACCCTTGCCTTCTTTCGGTGGCTAAGTTCGAGGTTTGATTTCAATTAAGAAATTTAACCCCCTTAAGAACAAGTGAATGTCCACCTACAAAAGAGGGCAAGTATCAAATTCACGCAAACAAAATAAAATAAAGCAAGTAAAAATGTCACTAGTAAAGCTATCCAACGAAATCTCAAGTTTCACCTAGACACACTCAACTAGTCCCCGGCAACGGCGCCATTTTGATCGTGTGTATTTTAGCAATAAGAAATTTGCGACCAAATATATCGAACCCTAGGGACTAGGAATGAAATGAAGCCATGAAATTGCACGTTTTCTAGAATTATAGCGGCTAGTCAAGATTGCAAAATTAAAGCAACAAAAGATCAACACAAATTCCACAAGAAATTAAACCAAGCAATCAACAAAGGAAATACAAGGATGAGATAGTAGTGCTCGGGTGCAAATCACCAAAGACTCGTCAAATTCGGATCATCAACAATCAAGTGTTCATTCAAAGAGGGATCATAGGGATAACCAACACATAATTCAAATAAAACCGTACTTGATAAGCCTAGGTTCTAAATGATCGATTAAGCACGTAGGAATGTGAGAGACGGCACTCTCACCCCCGCACTAATTACAAGCAAACAACAAGTAATCAATGTGCCTTAATGAGGTTCTAATTAATCAACCAAGTATCCTTGAGTTAACCAAATATTGACTTCAATCACTTAAGCAAACCTAACACCTATGCATCAATTCAATCAACCAAGTATCCTTACATTAATTAAATCAATAAACACAAGATCAAAGCTCACCCAAGCAATTAAATCATACAAAGCATCATTAAGACAAGTAATCACCTCAACAAATGAACACCCAATCATAAAATCACCAAAATCAACTCATCTAAGGATCATTACACCCAAGCACATATAAAATTTAGCCAATCATGATCAAAATAACAAAACCCATAGCAATAAAGAAAGAAATAGTAAAACCCATTAAACTCAAGAATATTGAAGGAGAAGAAAGCATGAGAATAAAGAAATAAACCATTAAAAATAAAGAGATTAAGGATGGGTATCACCTTAAATGTGTAGATACACTTGATTGAATTAAAATCTATCTCAAATTTGCAAGAAATTAAAAGAAAAATGAAAAACACCTACTACTATGTGAAACTATGTGTGTTTAATCCTATCTAATTTTCTATCTAATTGTGTGTTGTGTATCCCCCTTTAATCAGCTGAAATGGGGGGTATTTATAGTGGGGGCAAAGTTACAAATTCCATTTTGCAATTAAGGGCCTCGAAAATGACGAAATTCTACTCAAAATCGCGCAGCAGGTGGTCCCACTCGGCCACCACTCGGCCGAGTGGCCTTGGCACTGGTCGAGTGACATTCTTTCTGGAATTGGCCAACTCGGGCAACTCTGCCTTCACTCGGCCGAGTCACATGTGCTATGGCCGAGTGACTTCTCCCTGTGTGCCACCTCCGCTTCGATCGCTCATATCTTCTGCATACGAACTACGATTTGCCCGATTCTTGTTGCTACGCGACCCTCTTTCAGCCCTCTTTCTAATGGTATAATTCTTCACTTGATCCAACAATATATGAAGGTCTGAAATTTCTCCACAAGTTGATGATTCCTGCACATATAAACCAAAATAATACCACACTCTCTACCAAATGCAATTGATCAAATATGAGTGAAATAAACATGATATTCATATCAAAATGAGAAGATTAAACATTCAATAATCATGCAATTTTCACACTAATCACCCCTCACTAATTACAAGCATGACAACAAGTAATCAATGTGCCTTAATGAGGTTCTAGTTAATTAACCAAGTATCCTTGCGTTAACCAAATATTCACTTCAATCACAAAAGCAAACTGATTGCAGCTTTTTCGAGTAAGTATAATTAAGACACAACCAAGTTATCGAACCCAAAGGAACTAAGTCGAGCAAGGATCCCTAAAGCTAAGAGTTGGCATGGTATTATAGAGTCGGGCTCGGGTTTTGCAAAATTAAAACTAAATTAAACACTAAGAATAATCAACGAGCTAATTATCAAGAGATATCTAATATGAGAAAAATGTGTTCGGGTGCAAATCTCCAAGGAATCCTTAATTATGAATACACACATGATCGGGGTTTCAATTAACGAGGGATAATAGGAGCTATCTAGCATAAAATCACATACCAACCGTACTGGATAAGCCTAGGTTTAATATATCAAATAAGCACGTAAGATAGTTTAGAGACGACACCCTAAGTCTCCTCACTTAATCACAAGAAATAGAATCAAACAATTAACGTATTCTAATGTAGGTTCTAATGAAAATTAACCAAGTCTCCTTGCGTTAATCCAATATTTACTTCAATCATCAAACCAAGCCTAACACCTAAGCATCAATTTAATAAACCAAATCTCTTTGAGCAAATTAAATCAATTAACAAAGGATCAAAACCTAATCTAACAATTAAATCATGCAAATCACAATAGAATAATTAATCACCTCAATAAATGAAACACTCAATCACATGATCATCAAAATTAATTCATCCAAGGATCATCACATCCAAACACAAAAGGAATTTAGCCAATCATCATGAATTTAAACAAACCCATGAAAATTGAAAGAATTGAGAAAGAAAAAAGCATAATAATTAAGAAATAATCCACTAATAATTAAGAGAAAATAGATGGGTATCACCTTGAATGTGTTGAATACTTGAATCAATTGAAATCTAACCCTAATTTGCAAGAAATTAAAATGAAATTGAAGAAATCCCTAAACTATGTGTGAATATGTGTATGTGTGTATAAAGAAAAATTGAAAACGAAGCCCTAAAATCTAACTCTGCTGCTATGTGCGCTGCCTTGCTCGCTACCGTCTGCTCTCTACTATTAGCCTCTCTCCAGCCACTCATGCGCCTATTTCCTTTTTAAAAAGGTTCTAGAAATTATGCCGTCAAAAATCGCTGCCTTCATCAATCACGCTTCTACTGCTTTTTTTTTCTTTTCTCTCTTACGCCCAGGAAGAAGTGTCTTTTTCTTTCAATTAAAGTTGCTCCTTTCTTTAGAATCGTCCAACACTTTCTATTTTCTTCACATTATTTGGGCCTGAAATGGGCCTCTTTCTATGGGCCTCAAACACTTTCTTTTTTTAATTCTTGAGCCCAATTGTAATTTTTCTCGTAATTTGCTGACTCTTCAATTTTCCATCAATTGACCTCACAAAATAATAGAAATGTGTTTTGCTCCAAATATTCTCAATTTTCCTACAAAAAATAGCAAAACAATACCCTTCTCATCTCAAGTGCAATTAGTCAATTTAATATAAATAATGCAAGAAATTCTATTAAATTAAGCAAATAAAATGCATGAATTTCAAGCAATTTTCACACTAATCACAAACCTAACACCTATGCATCAATTCAATAAACCAAGTATCCTTGAGAAAATTAAACCAATAAACACAAGATCAAAGCTCACCCAAGCAATTAAATCATGCAAAGCATCATTAAGACAAGTAATCACCTCAACAAATGAACACCCAATCATAAAATCACCAAAATCAACTCATCTAAGGGTCAATACACCCAAGCACATAAGAGTTTTAGCCAATCATGATCAAAATAACAAAACCCATAGCAATAAAGAAAGAAATAATAAAACTCATGAAACTCAAGAAAATTAAAAGAGAAGAAAGCATGAGAATAAATAAATAAACTATTAGAATAAAGAGATTAAGGATGGGTATCACCTTAAATGTGTAGATACACTTGATTGAATTAAATTCTATCTCTAATTTGCAAGAAATTAAAAGGAAATTGAAGAACACCTACAACTATGTGAAACTATGTGTATTTCCCTATCTAATGGTGTGTTGTGTGGAATCCCCTTTAACAATCTGAAATGGGGATATTTATATGAGGGTGCTAGGTTAAAATATCGAGAATTGCAATTAAGCCCCTAAAAAATCAGATAAATCAGCAAAAATCGCGCAGGACCTGTATCAACTCGGCCAGAGTTGAACCAACTCGGCCAGAGTTGGACCAACTCGGCTCGAGTTGATTCTGGAATTTTTGGAAGATTTCATTCTGGAGGATTTTAAGGCCACCAACTCGGCTAGATTTGAACCAACTCGGCCCGAGTTGGTCAACTCGGCTCGAGTTCTCTTGGCTCAGGTCGAGTTGAAGCTCTCTTTTGGCCACAGTGCATTCTGGAACTATTTTCTCCACCAACTCGGCTCGAGTGGAGTCAACTCGGCTCGAGGTAGCCTTCACGACTCGAGTCTTCATCTCATTGGCCCGAGTTGGTGCAATTCCCGCTCAAATGTTCGTAACTTGAGCTCCCGAGCTCCGATTCAGTTAATTCTCGTTGCGTTTCGACCCTCACTTCTTTGCCTTTCCAAATCTTCACATTATCCATATAAAATCCTGCAACAAATGCAACACTACCCTTCTCGGCTATTAAACTCACAATTATGTCAATCATGGTGACAAATGCGATGAAATTAACACAAATATCTATCTCAACACACGTCAAATCATGCAATATATCACCTTAATCACCAATTTTGAGATAAAAAATGAACTTTGGTGACCAAATCTGGAAAAAGGTAAACGTTGGGTACTAAAAATGAATTTTTCCCTATATTTTTTCTTCATGTTGTCTTTTTGAAGGATCGTTATTAGCAGAATCTTCTCTACATGTTGAAGTTTTACATAAAAATATACATTGATCGGTTGATTTAAAGTTGAATTAACCTAATTAAGATATCACATGCTCATATTTTAAATTCCATAACACTTGTGTGCAAATAGTTTTTTCTTCTCTCCTCTAATTATGCATAATAGATTTCTGCATTAATTAATACCTTTCAATGCATTTCCAAACATGAACAACACAAATAAACAAGACAATTTTCGGCTACAATTCGTTTAAGTTGACGTAAGAGACGTCAACACCGTAGGTTATATATCAATTAAGCATATACTGAAACAATTTTAATTCATAATTTTGATGTAGGGAAAAAGGGATGACTACAGGAATTTCAGTTGAGAGAATTGATTAGGATGATAAATTGCATGATTTAACTTGTGTTTTACTATTTATTTGTGTTGATTTCATTGCGTTTTCATCGTAATTGACATATATGCGAGTTTAATAGTCGAGAAGGATAGTGTTGCATGTGTTGCAGGATTTTGCAAGGAAGAATTGAAAATTTGAAAAGGCAAAGAGGAGAGGATTGAAACACAACGAAAATCAATTGAATCGCAGCTCGGGAGTTCAAGTTACAAATGTTTGAGCAGCAACTAGTCCAACTCGACCTGAGCTGCTGAAGAACTCGAGCCGAGTCATGCAGAACTCGACCGAGTTGCCCAACTCGAGCCGAGTTGACTCTGGGCCCTGCGCGATTTTTGCTGAGTTATTCATTTTTTAGGGACTTATTTGCAATTCTTAATATTTTGATCTAGCACCCTCGTTTAAATACCTCCTATTTTGCCTAACAATAGACATTGCATACCTAGAGGCCGTTTAGGTGTGTGGTGATCAAGAGACGAACACTAGGCATTAGTACCCATTGTGAACATGTCTAGGAGTTCACAATCTTAGGAGTTAAAGGAATTACTTTGTGATTGCTCTTAACAAGCCCATAACATATTTTGATAAGTTTATCGATCCATAATTAGCCAAAGGATTGCATAGTGACAATACCCGAGCAATTTCATATCATTCTTGCACTTCTTCGAAGTTAGGTGTTAACTAGTGTTACATTGCTTATTTGTTATTTTATTTCCTTATTGCAAAAACATGTTTAGCTTCTATAATACTATGCCAACGTATAGTTTTGGGGATCTACTATTCTACTAGTCTCTTGGGTTCGATATACTGATTGGTCTGAAAAATACTTATTGCTAAATTATGAGACAATCAAGAATAGTTGTTATTCGACCTGGAGTGTGATGGACGATGGTCTAGTGTGGGCCGTACTTCATCAGCCGAGATCGTGTAATGTTTTGGCTCATTCCTTGGTGAAATTTGCGACAACCTCCTCGAGTCCTCAAGCTTGGATTGGTGATGAGATTCCTTTGTGGGTAGAAAAATTAGCTTGTAAGTTGTTGTAACGATTGTCTTCTATCTTTTCAAAATAAAGAATATATAAGAAATAAATAGTGTTGCAAGAGTAATGCACATTTGATTTCTTGAAATAGATAAGCTTCACTCAACATATTAATTAAGGATATGTCAGTGTGTTTTGACTCACATTAGGTCACAATCACATAGATTTATAGAGTTAAAACCTGATTTCGTCTTTTAAATTTGGTTCCATAACTTTCCATTTGCTCCGATTTTGATCTTAATTTAAAATGAAATACATATGAAATGAAAATGGAAAATTAAAAAAAAAATGTGGAACCAATTCGTAAAAGATAAAAAGTTATGGGATGAATTTGACGTTAATTTCGTCCAGTCAGCCGAAAAATGGGCGCACGCGACAGACACATGATCAACACGATGTTGTGTCATGCGTTTGCCGGCGATTAATTTGGAACTATAAATTGACATATTTGAATACGTATGAGACTAAATACAAAAATGAATAACTATGGAACTAAATCAAAAAAGGAAAAACATACAAACGTAAATAGTTTTAATCCCGTACTGTTATAGAAATTGATGCATTCGAACATATAACAACACAATTAAAAAGATAGTATGTAGGATACTAAAAGAACGTAATAATTGACAAACCATATGAAGACAACTCTACAACAACAAGACATATATAGTTTGGTATAACTTCGTTCATCTTAAAGAAATTATCTAAAGATCAATAAATATAAACAAAATTACTTATTGTAAAAAATCAGAAAAAGATCTTACATTCTCCCTTGTAAAACCCCTGAGCGAAAGAAAGTTTGGGGCGTGAAGAAATGGCATGGTATCAGAATTCAATTCAAGAATATCAATCTTCCGCATGACCTTGTTCCTTTCGACGTAGTAGAAAAGGATGTTCGACGTCGGTTTCCACGCCATCAAGAGGTCACCACCTTTTAAAACCTTGCTAGGGTAAATTGAAAAAATATCTGCGTTGTTGATGATGACAAATTGTTTTATCCAAGATATCTCATCTCCAAATTTCTTTATCAACCAAATGTCATTGCCATCCGTCCTATTATCACATAAACAAAGGTTATCTCCTAAAACACATAGAATCACCGCAAGTGTATTACTTCCAGACATTAGAGGACAAGAAAATGAGCTAAAAGTTTCATTTTCAAGATCAAAGCAAGAAATCCATGGTCGGGAGCCATTTAGATTTGACACCAACCAATGAAGATTGTCATTCAGAAACACCCCAGCGATGCGACAACTGTTCATATTGCGGACAGGTGGTGCTATTTTTTTCCATGCTCCTGTTCCAATAGTATATACATGGCAGTTGTACGGCTTGTTCTTCTTTTCTTGGATAATTGTAACCACCTTATAGTCATTTCTTTTACTGACTCCAAATCCAACAGCAACTAGTCGTGGACAAGAGTAAAAGAACCCATGAGGACGATGAATTTCAATGTAATCACGAGTGATCGGATTACATATGTAAAAAATGAGAGGTTTTCCCACACAGCACAGGAGAAGAAAACCATTAGCGGAACCCACCACCCATTCATTATGAAATGAAAGGTTGAATTTGATGATAGGCCCACAACGAACATCGTAGTTTACAAGATCGGGCCCATCGTCAAATTCTAAAACTGTGAATGAATTTGGTAGTGATTCATGGAATGCCAAGCCGACGGCTGCTTTGAGAAACTGAGAATTGACAAACTCAGGTGTCTCAACTAAAGCGAGCCGTGATTTCCGAACACACTTGCAAGCTATAATGATTTCCAAACACACTTGCATCCTTGTTTGTTGTTAGCATTACAATTTTTGGTAAGACTTACTAAATGTTATGTCTCCGTTTAAGAATAGTAATTTTTTTAAGCCATATAATTTTCATTTTTAGTAACCCAAAATATTCATGCTTAAATCTAGACCACCAACAAAAAAATATTAATTACCCCCTCGAATTTTTTTATGTCATTTTAGCCTTTTAAATGAATTACAATTTACATAACATTTTGCAATTTTCAAGATGAATTGATTATGTTTCTTCCTAATCTACCCTTAAATTCTTATGTAGAATTTCAGAACAATTATTTAATTAAGAACAGAATAGGAAGTCAGTGATTAATATGTGTGCATATATATGTTTTGATTTAAAATGACATGTATTTTGAATTTGATGGAGTACTGTTTGGGAAGATTATATTAATTGTGTAATAATTTTGACTCCAAAATTCTAAATCCAAACGAAATGTACATTTAATTTGCTGCAGTCAGCTGGTCTTTAATTTCTTTTCCTTTTGACGGAGACGAAAATAAAAAAATAAAAATATGTATTGTGGTCTAGATACAATGTATACGCAGTCTCTAGAGAGTCCTCTCTTTCTCAACAAACTCTCTGTCTCTCAGGTCTCTTTTTCTCGGCCGACAAATTCAAGCAGATCAGGCATTCATAAATTGATCGAAGCCTTTTTCTTCAGGTGAATTTTCTTTTTGTTTGCTTTTTAATAGCTAAGAAGGCTCATAGTTGTTAATACGTATGTGTAAAAGGAAATTAGGTTAATTTCTTTGCTTAAATCAACTCAGCATCCACCCCAACAACAACCTGTATTTTTTTTTTTTTTTTGGTTTATCTAATTCAGACGACTGAAAAGAGATGCAAGATTTTCACAATTTAATCAATATATCAAAATTTAGGGTTTAATTTTCTGAGATATTCACTGTTTTCTTTGGTCAGGATATAAACAATACAGTTTGCGCGCAGACATATATACACCACCACAAAAAGAAGCAAGGCTTGTTTGCTAGTCTACTATCCGATATCATTATTAATATCCTCTCAAGTCTCCCTGTTCAAACCATTATGATTTGCAAGTGCGTTTGCAAGTCATGGCTCGCTTTACTCCAGACATTTGAGTTTGTTAATTTCATCTTCTTAAAGCAAGTGTCGGTCTGACACTCTATGAGTCAACGCTGAATTAACTCAAAGAATGCTAGGCCGGCGACTATGTTAAGAAGATGGGATTTGACAGAGTTATGTGTCTCAAGTAAATCAAGCCATGACTTGCAAACACACTTACAAATTATAATTGTTCGAGCAGGGAGTCTTGAGAGGATCTCAATAATGATATCGATCCGGTGGTATATTTACTATCGAGCTCATGTGCCCATCAAGCTTGTGGGTTATACTGACAATGATCTTGGTGGAAGTGTTGATGATTCTCGAAGTACTTCAGGCTATGTTTTTAATCTTGGAAGTGGAGCAATTTGTTGGAGCTCAAAGAAGCAGCCAGTTGTGGCACTTTCTACCACCGAAGCTGAATATATAGCAGCCTCCTCTGCTGGGTGTCAAACCTTATGGTTGAAAAGTGTTCTTGAAAGCCTAAATTTTAAAGAAAACAAGCCCATAACTTTGTATTGTGATAATAGCTCGGCTATTTCCATCTCTAAAGATCCAGTTCTACATGGAAAGACAAAGCATATTCGTTTGAAGTTTCACTTCGTAAGTGAACTTGTTCATGAGGGAGAAATTAATTTGGATTATTGCCGAAGTGATGAGCAATTGGCTGATGTGTTTACAAAATCACTTGGAGGACCTGCTTTCTCAAAGAACGTCGAAGCCTTAGGAGTATGAAGCAAATTTGGTTTAAGAGAGGCAATGTTAGATTAAACCAAATTCCTTGAATCAAGTCTTAGTCAACTGTGTCCTTCAATATTCTAGTCAAAGAGTCATCTTGATGTTTGAATTGTGAAATTAATTTTCTTGACTCCTATGTCACCAAGTAGTATAAATATGTAATCTTGCTGTGTCATTTTGGAAATAAGGCAAACTACAACTTGAGAAATACAAAATTCGTCTTCTTTAAAGGCCTTAAAAATATACTTGTGTTTTCTTCCTTGAAAACTAGAATCATAAATAAATTACCCCAACAATTAATATGTGTGCATGTATATATTTTGGTTTAAAATGACATGTATTTTGAATTGGACGGAGTATTTATTTGGGAAAATTATATTAATTGAGTAATAATTTTGATACCAAAATTCTAACTCCAAACGCACTGTACATTTAATTTACCGCACAGCTGGTCTTTAATTAATTTCTTTTCCTTTCCGGTGACGAAAATAAAAAAATAAAAATATGTATTGTTGTCTAGATACAATGTATACGCAGTCTCTAGAGAGTCCTCTCTTTCTCAACAAACACTCTCTCTCTCTCAGGTCTCTTCTCCTCGGCCGACAAATTCAAGCAGATCAGGCATTCATAAATTGATCGAAGCCTTTTTCTTCAGGTGAATTTTCTTTTGTTTGCTTTTTAATTGCTAAGAAGGCGCATAATTGTTAATATGTATGTGTGAAAGGAAATTAGGTTTCTTTGCTTAAATCAACTCAGCATCCACCCCCACAACCACCTGTTTCTTTTTTTTTTTTTTTTGGTTTATCTAATTCAGACGACTGAAAAGAGATGCAAGATTTCCACAATTTAATCAATTATATGAAAATTTAGGGTTTAATTTTCTGAGATATTCACTGTTTTCTTTGGTCAGGATATAAACAATACAGTTTGCGGGCAGACATATATACACCACCACAAAAAGAAGCAAGGCTTGTTTGCTAGTCTACTATCCGATATCATTATTAATATCCTCTCAAGTCTCCCTGTTCAAACCATTATGATTTGCAAGTGCGTTCACAAGTCATGGCTCGCTTTACTCCAGACACTTGAGTTTGTTAATTTCATCTTCTTAACGTAGTTGTCGGTCTGACACTCTATGAGTCAATGCTGAATTAACACAAAAAATTTGTGTACAACTTGGTATTTACTCAAAGAATGCTAGGCCGGCGACTATGTTAAGAAGATGGGATTTGACAGAGTCATGTGTCTCGAGTAAATCAAGCCATGACTTGCAAATGCACTTGCAAATTATAATTGTTCGAGCAGGGAGTCTTGAGACAAGACTCACTTTGGCCTCATTGTAATTCGTCAATATAAATGCGTGTGCACGCTATAGACACCTCTTAAAAAAGAAGAATGACTTGTTTGCAATTCTACAATTTAAAATCATTACTGATCCTCTCAAGACGCCCTATTCGAACCATTATAATTTGCAATATGTCTGAGGTCATGAATACATTATTGAGACACTTGAGTTTGTCAATTCTCATCTTCTTTTACAATACATTTTTGTGACACTCTATTTGTAATGGCCAAATTTACTCAAAGAGTGCTAAAACAACTCGTTAAGATAATGGAAATTGACAAACTCATGTGTCTTTTTGAGGAAAGCTAGCCATGACTTGCAAACACACTTGGTACTTATAATTTTTCGAAGAGGGAGTCTTGAGAGGGTTTCAATAATGATATCAAGGTAGTATATTTGCAAACAAGTCTTGTCTCAAATAGTTGTTATTGGTCATTACTAATATTCTCTCATGACATTAATTAATTACATATAAACAAGACAATTTTCGAACTATTATACGTTTAAGTGTGTTCGAGGCGTCATGACTCGCTTTATTCGAGACGCTTGAGTTTGTCAATTTCCATCTTCTTAAAGTAGTCGTGTCTGACACTCTATGAGTCAATACCAAATTTACTCAAAGAGTGCTAGGCCGGGGACTGCATTAAGAAGATGGGATTTGACAAGGTCATGTGTCTTGAATAAAGAGTAAGCCATGACTTGCAAACAAACTTGGTACTTATAATTGTTCGATTAGGGAGTCTTGAGAGGATCTCAATAATGATATTATTTGGGTGGTGAATTTGCAAACAAATCTTGCTTCAGCCTCACTGACATTGTTTAATATATGTGTTTGTGCACTCTAGCATATATTGATCAATTTTTACTGGATTGTCATTCAGACAGTTGGGGCGTTTCAGAATGACAATCTTCTTTGGTTGGTTTCAGATTTAAAGGCCTCCAAATTGACCATGGATGGATCTTGAAAATGAACATTTAGCACATTTTCCTTCTTGATTAAAATGATAAAAGGATTATAAATATTTACAATTTAATTAGCAAATCAAGTCGAGATAGTCTATCTTCTAAACAAGGGAATTAATCAAAAAAGAATATATGCAAATCCCGTTTATTAAGTAATTGTGTTTCTTCACACCCCAAGCTTCCTTTTATTCAAGAGTTTTGAAAGGAATAATGTAATATCATTCTTATTTTGTGCAATTAATCAGTAATTGTGTTTCTTTTTTATTGAACTTTTTTCTTTAACACAGAAACATTGTAATACCATCATGGCGTAGTTGTCTTCATTTGGTTTGTCTTCATTTAATCGTGTTGTAATATGTTTGAAAGCATATATGCATGTCCAAATGAAGAGAGAGAGATGGTTGAAAGCATATATGCGCTTACACTGGGGGTTGAGGAGTCACATACTCGTTTATACACAGATGCAGCGTGGTTACTACACTGAGACAACGAAAAGAGTGATGGACGATGGTCTAGATCATGTAATGTCTTGGCTCATTCATTGGCGAAATTATTGACAACCTCCTCGAGTCCTCAAGCTTGGATTGGAGATGAGATTACTTTGCGGGTAGAAGAGTTAGCTTGTTAGTTGTTGTAACGATTCTCTTCTATCTTTTCAAAAAAAAAAAAAAAAAGAATAAGACAATAGCAATGCACATTTGATTTCATAAAATAGATAAAGCTTCACTCAACATACTCAAATATATTCCAGCGCATTTCCATTGCATATTGGTATTTGATTAGGTTTCTTTAAAGATCTGCATTCAGTGAAGGATATGTCAATGTGTTTTGACTCACATTAGGTCACAATCACATATATTTACAGAGTTAAAATTTGATTTCATTCCACAACTTTGAATTTTTTCGCAAAAGATCCCAAAAAAATTGGAATTTTAAATTTTGTTCCATAACTTACCATTTGCTTCGACTTCGGTCTTATTTTAAAACATATGAGATCATTAAAATGGAAAAGTGAAAGAAATATGGAACATTGCGTAAAAGGTAAAAAGTTATGGGATGAATTTGAATTTAATTTCGTTCAGTCAGCCGGAAAATGGGCGCACGTGACAGACACAGGATCAACACGATATGTTGTTTCATGCATTTGTCAGCAATTAATTCGGAACTAAATTGACATAATATGGATACATATAAGACTAAATACGAAAATGAATAACTGTTCGAACTAAATCAAAAGAGGAAAAAGATATGAAACGTAAATAGTTTTAATCCCTTCCTATTATTGAAATCGATGCATTCGAACATACAACAACACAATTAATATTAAACGATAGTACACAGGATACTAAAAGAGAGTAATAATGTTATAATTTTGTTCATCTTAAAGAAATGATCTAAAGATCAATACATAATAGAAACAAAATTACTTATTGTACATAATCTGAGAATGATCTTACATTCTCCCTTCCGAAAATTCTGAGTGAAAGAAAGATTGGGGCGTGAAGAAATGGCATGGTATCAGAATGCAATTCAAGAATATCAATCTTTTGCATGACCTTGTTCTGTTCAACGTAGTAGAAAAGGATGTTCGTCTGTTTCCACGCCATCAAGAGGTCACCACCTTTGAAAACCTTGCTAGGGTAAATTGAAAAAATATCTGCATTGTTGATGATGACAAATTGTTTTGTCCAAGATATCTCATCTCCAAATTTATTTATCAACCAAATGTCAATGCCATCCGTCCTATTATCACATAAACATAGGTCATCTCCTAAAACACATAGAACCACCGCACGTGTCTTTCTTCCAGTCATTAGAGGACAACAAAATGAGCTAAAAGTTTCATTTTCAAGATCAAAGCAAGAAATCCATGGTCGGAAGCCATTTAGATTTGACACCAACCAATGAAGATTGTCATTCAGAAACACCCCAGCGATGCGACAACTATTCATATTGCGGACAGGTGGTGCTATTTTTTTCCATGCTCCTGTTCCAATAGTATATACATGGCAGTTGTACGGCTTGTTCTTCTTTTCTTGGATAATCGTAACCACCTTATAGTCATTTCTTTTACTGACTCCAAATCCAACAGCAACTAGTCGTGGACAAGAGTAAAAGAACCCATGAGGACGATGGATTTCAATGTAATCACGAGTGATCGGATTACATATGTAAAAAATGAGAGGTTTTCCCACACAACACAAGAGAAGAAAACCATTAGCGGAACCCACCATCCATTCATTATGAAATGGAAGGTTGAATTTGATGATAGGCCCACAACGAACATCGTAGTTTATAAGATCGGGCCCATCTTCAAATTCAAAAACTGTGAATGAATTTGGTAGTGATTCATGGAATGCCAGGCCGACGGCTGCCTTGAGAAAATGAGAATTCACAAACTCAGGTGTCTCAACTAAAGCGAGCCATGATTTCCGAACACACTTGCAAGCAATAATGGTTCGAACAGGGAGTCTCGATAGAATATCAAGAATGATATCGGAAGGTAGATTAGCAAAGAAGTCTTGCTTCTTTTTGAGGTGGTGTTTCCGCGTCATTGAAATTGAGCTATATGTATGTGTGCGCACGCAACCTGGAGCAAGGAAAATTAACCCTAAAATTTACATAATAAATATACGCAAAAATATATTATATCAAATAGATATACATATAAGAGAGAACACAAATTTAACAACCCGATGAGTGAAGACTCGACCAATAATTATAGAGATCAAAATTATAAAGAGCTAACCGATGAAAATTAAGTTGTTTTGGGTAGGAAACTCAAACAAAATAAGTTGTGGTCGGGAAATCTAATTTTAATCTTTATGTTTTTTACAGTAGAAATTTTGGAATAGGAAATTTACCCAGGTTATGATTATTTAAATTAATGTATGTTCCATTGATTTTAATGGAAATAACATGTTTAATTAACAATGAAATAACAGATGCCGGATTTAATAAATCGAATGAATATCATTTTCCTAGGATGCTACTTATGGTTTTGCTAATTTGAATGCGATCTTATTAAAACACATGCAAGTTTTTTTATTTTTTTTTGAGAAAAAATGAAATATGACTTTTTCCAAACAGACAGGCGAGACAAAGATAAAGAAAAATTTAGAATAGATCTTATATGATTTCCTTATTAAAACAATTCTCGTATCGGTGAACTAACTTGATTCTAAACTTGATGTAAGCAAAGAGATATAAAATTAGAAGCAGAAAAAGAAAAAGGCCTTCTTAACAATTAAAAAGCAAACAAATGAAATGACCTGAAGAAAAAGGCTTTTTCAATTTTTGAATGTCTCTGCTTGAATTTATCAAGAAGTAAACCCTGAGGGAAGGGGAGGAGAGAGACAGTAGTAGTAGAGAGAAAATTTGTTGACAAAGAGAGGACTCTCACTCTGAGTGTATATATATATTAGAAAATGGAAACAAAATTAAAGTTCAGCTGTGTGCTGCAAATTAAATATAATAGCTTTTAAATTAGAAAATTGGTATCAAATTTATTAAAAATACTCCTACAGTCCCTTTGCTCACTTTTATTTTTTTCGTCCATCCAAAATACAAGTTCAACTCCAGTGATTATACAAGTTCGTTTGCAACAACATTCTATTGCCGTTTGAAGGTGAACACATATGGGCGAGCTAGAGATCCGCTAGTGATTCTTACAAGTAAATGTTTCGAGATTCTTTTGGAGCATTTCGTAGGGTTTATCCCTATGAAGGTTTTTCTTTGGCAATTTTTTAACGGGGAACTGGTCTCTGAACTGACATGTATTCTTATGGCTTTATGCTTTGTATTTTTGTTTTCCATTTATATAACTAGCTTATTTAGTCATGCAATTGGATTCACTTTTGAAGCTGAACTTGCTATGGCGTGTCACGCAATTGAAATAGTTTACGTTAAAGGATCGGGAAATGTTTAGCTTGGGTGCGACTTAAGTGATGTCGTGGATACTTTGCATTCAAAATATTCTTTAATGCATTAGAGACTTTTGGCTAAATGCCAGGTTTTCAAAAATAAAATATAAATAATAATTTGGCATGACTAATCGGCCCTTAGAAGCTAGGCGGTTCAAATTCAACCAACTAGCGATTTTCGACTTTTGCATCCTTGTTTGTTGTTAGCATTACAATTTTTGGTAAGACTTACTAAATGTTTGTCTCCATTTAAGAAAAGTAATTATTTTAAACCATATAATTTTCATTTTTAGTAACCCAAAATATTCATGCGTACATCAATTACCCCCACCAATTTTTTTTTATGTCATTTTAACCTTTTAAATGAATTACAATTTGAATAATATTTTGCAATTTTCAAGATCAATTGATTTTTTTTCCTAATCTACCTACTCTTAAAGTCTTATGGAGCATTTTTAATTAAGAACAGAATAGAAGTCAGTTAATATGTGTGCATATATATTTTTTGATTTAAAATGACATGTATTTTGAATTGGAGGGAGTACTTATTTGGGAAAATTATATTAATTGTGTAATAATTTTGATACCAAAATTCTAAATCCAAACGCACTGTACATTTAATTTGCCGCAGTCAGCTGGTCTTTAATTTCTTTTCCTTTTGACGGACATCAAAAAATAAAAAAGTAAAAATATGTATTGTAGTCTAGATACAATGCATACGCAGTCTCTAGAGAGTCCTCTCTTTCTCAACAAAACTCTCTCTCTCAGGTCTCTCCTTCAATTCTCCGACAAAAACAAGCAGATCAGCCATTCATAAATTGATCGAAGGCTTTTTCTTCAGGTGAATTTTCTTTTGTTTGCTTTTTAATTGCTAAAAAGGCTCATAATTGTTAATATATCAAAATTAGGTTTTTTTTGCTTAAATCAACTCAGCATCCACCCCAATAACAACCTGTTTTTTTTTTTTTTTTTGGTTTATCTAATTCAGACGACTGAAAAGAGATGCAAGATTTCCACAATTTAATCAATTATATCAAAATTTAGGGTTTAATTTTCTGTGATATTCACTGTTTTCTTTGGTCTGGATATAAAAATCCAGCTTGCGTGTATATAAACCAATTTCAAAGAGGCAGACACCACCTCAAAAAGAAGCAAGGCTTGTTTGATATCCTATCATTATTGATATCCTCTCAAAGTCTCCCTGTTCAAACCATTATGATTTGCAAGTGTGTTCACAAGTCATGGCACACTTTACTCCAGACACATGAGTTTGTTAATTTCATCTTCTTAAAGCAGTTGTCGGTCTGACACTCTATGAAGATGGGATTTAACACAAAAAATTTGTGTGCAAACTTGCCATTACTCAAAGAATGCAAATTATAATTGTTCGAGCATGTTTGAAGATCTCAATAATGATATCGATCTGGTGGTATATTTGCAGACAAGACTCGCTTCGGCCTCATTGTAATTGGTCAATATAAATGTGTGTGCACGCTATAGACACCTCTTGAACATTTAGCACATTTTCTTCTCCTTGATTAAAAATCATAAAAACGTGGTGATTTATACAGATTTTCAATTAATTATGTTGGTTTAATATGTCTGAGGCATACTAGAATACATTATTGGGTCGAATGGTTTGGAATTGATTTTGTTTTACAATACATTTTTTGTGAATCCTATTTGTTTAATAAAAAGCCTGAATGATGAAAACAACTCTAGATATATTTTTTCTTCATGTTGTCTTTTTGAGGATCGTAAAATTTTGATATTTCAAGCTTTACATAAAAATATACATTGATCGGTTGATTTAAAGTTGAATTAACCTAATTAAGATATCACATACTCATATTTTAAATTCCATAACACTTGTGTGTAAATAGTTTTTTCTTCTCTCCTCTAATTATGCATAATAGATTTCTGCATTAATTAATTACATATAAACAAGACAATTTTCAGCTACAATTCGTTTAAGTTGGAGTAAGAGGCGTCAACACCGTAGGTTATATATCAATTAAGCATTTACTGAAACAATTTTTAATTCATAATTTTTTGTAGTAGGGAGTCTTGGATGACTTCTGGAATATCAATTAGAGAGTTGCAAACAAGTGATAAATCTGCATGATTTTATTGGTCATTACTAATATTTGTCTCAAGACATTGCGCCCTATTCGAAATTGAATATACGTTTAATATACTTGGTACTTATAATTGTTCGATTAGGGGAAGAATTAAAGATTTGAAAAAGGCAAAGAATTTGCAAACAAATCTTGCTTCAGCCTCACTGACATTGTTTAATATATGTGTTTGTGCACTCTAGCATATATTGATCAATTTATACTGGATTGTCATTCAGACAGTTGGGGCGTTTCAGAATGACAATCTTCTTTGGTTGGTTCCAGATTTAAAGGCCTCCAAATTAACCATGGATGGATCTTGAAAATGAACATTTAGCACATTTTCTTCTCCTTGATTAAAAATCATAAAAACGTGGTGATTTATACAGATTTTCAATTAATTATGTTGGTTTAATATGTCTGAGGCATACTAGAATACATTATAGAGTCGAATGATTTGGAATTGATTTTTTTTACAAAACATTTTTGTGAATCCTATTTGTTTGATAAAAAGCCTGAATGATGAAACAACTCTAGATATATTTTTTCTTCATGTTGTCTTTTTTGTTAAGGATCGTTATTAGCAGAATCTTCTCTACATGTTGAAGGTTTACATAATAATATACATTGATCGGTTGATTTAAAAAGTGAATTAACCTAATTAAGATATCACATGCTCATATTTTAAATTCCATAACACTTGTGTGCAAATAGTTTTTTCTTCTCTCCTCTAATTATGCATAATAGATTTCTGCATTAACTAAAACCTTTCAATGCATTTCCAAACATGAACAACACAAATCAACAAGACAATTTTCAGCTACAATTCGTTTAAGTTGACGTAAGAGACGTCAACACCGTAGGTTATATATATCTATTAAGCATATACTGAAACAATTTTAATTCATAATTTTGATGTAGGGAAAAATGGGATGACTACAGGAATTTCTGTTGAGAGAATTGATTAGGATGATAAATTGCATGATTTGAGTTGTGTTTTACTATATATCTGTCCACAAGTTGATTTTATTGGGTTTTCACCGTAATTGACATATCTCACGAGTTTAATAGTCGAGAAGGGTAGTGTGTTGCATGTGTTGCAGAATTTTACAAGGAAGAATTGAAGATTTGATAAGGTCAAGAAGAGAGGGTTGAAACACAACGAGAATCAATCGAATTGCAGCTCGGGAGTTCAAGTTACAAACGTTTGAGCAACAACTAGTCCAACTCGACTCGAGAGCTGAAGAACTGAAGAACTCGAGCCGAGTCATGCGTAACTCGACCCGAGTTTGGTGCAACTTGCGAACTTGAGCCGAGTTGACTCTGGGCCCTGCACGATTTTTGCTGAGTTATTCGTTTTTTAGGGACTTATTTGCAATTCTTAATATTTTTACCTAGCCCCCTCGTATAATATCTCTTATTTCATATGTTTAAAGAAGATATCCAGTAGCTAGAAGATCAATTAGCATTTTCCTTCCCTTTTTCCAAACACTTAGCATAGTTTTGCATTAGCTCTTAGATTTACTATCAAAATAGTTAGAATAGCTAGTTTCTTTCAATTTCCTCATTGTATTTACTCATCTCAAGCTTTAGCATCAAGTTTTGTAAGACTCTTGCAAGTTTATTTAAATCAAAGATGATTAAGGTTATATTGTTCTATCTCTTCATCTTATTTACTATTTCATTGTGTTTTAAGCATTTTATTGTTATGGGTCTTGTGTATTTCATCTTTTTCATCATGGTTATGCTTTTATTCGCCATGTGCTAACCTTGTTATTGCTTGGGTATTTGATCTATATATGAATTTGGTAAAATTATAAATTGATGACTTTGATTTGCATGTTATTGGGTGTATATGTTTCTATTGTTGGGCTTTCCATATATCTTGTGATTGATTGTTGCTATTAGCTTAACTTATTGTGTTCGTATATTGCAACGAGAGTTGGATGTGTGATCGTAGTGTAGTTCTAGTGGATAGAAATTACGACCAAATTGGCGCCGTTGCCGGGGTTCCTTACCAAAATTCACCTGTATTGACTCAAAACTTGCACCTCTCGCACCATTCTCTTTCTTTCACATCCCACAACGTCTCCTAGAATCACGTAAATTTCCACACTCTTATTAGCACAATTCACCACCTTGCACAAACAAAACACACTTATTGAAAGCAAAAACGAACACAAAACAAAGAAAGCAAGAAAAGGGATGGGTTGTCTCCTATCTAGCACTATGTTTAACGTCCTATGCCGGACGGAGCGTGAGTTGCTCAACTTTACTCCAAAAATTGCTCATCCACAAGGCCAATTTGAGAGGGTACAAGGTAGTGCTTGATTCTATGACCGTTAACAACGAACTTATCACCTCTCTCATTTGTCAATTCAACGTGGACATTAGGAAATTCTTGGACAACCACAAAAGGACCGCTCCATCGAGACTTGAAGATTTGAAAAGGCAAAGAAGAGAGGGTTGAAACACAACGAGAATCAATCGAATCGCAGCTCGGGAGTTCAAGTTACAACATTTGAGCAACTAGTCCAACTCGACTCGAGCTGCTGAAGAACTCGAGCCGAGTCATGCAGAACTCGACCCCGAGTTGCCCAACTCGAGCCGAGTTGACTCTGGTGATTAGGGTAAAATTGCATATGATTTTAGGGCTTTATTATCTTAATTTGATGGTGATTTATGGCTTAATTCATAATTAATTGGTCCAATTGCATTTAATTGTTGGATTTGGTGTTTTAAGTTGAAATTGCAGGTTTTAGGCCAACTTTGAGTGCAAATTGAGGTCTGTTAACATTGTCAAATCAAATGACAAATTATATGGTTGGAAATAGGGTCGAGAGAGCTTCGCAACGCAAAAAGAATTGACTCAATCGGAGGTCGAATGCTCAAGATATGGGGGAACGAAGTCGGAAAGAGAGAAATGAGAAATTAACTCGACCAGAGTTGGCCCAACTCGTCCCGAGTTGACCAACTCGACCCGAGTTGACCAACTCGGCCCGAGTTGACTGAGAAAAATCCTCCAGATTGCACTGTTGCCTTCAACTCGACCCGAGTTGACCAACTCGACCCGAGTTGACCTGCGTCTGCACGATTTTTGCTGAGTTATCTGATTTTTGAGGGACCTAGGTGCAATTTTCGTTATTTTAACTTTGCCCCCACTATAAATACCCCAAATTTCAGCTGATTGAGGGATTGGACACACTTAGAGCACATTCTATACTTAGATAAATCCTTAGTTTAATTTTCAGCATTCCTTCACACACACAAACACATAGTGATAGGTGTTCTTCCAATTTTGATAGATTTCATTTACCCAAGTGTAATAGCTGCTAGAATTGATCATCCAAGTTGTAATAGACTCCATCAAGGTGACTTCTACCATTTATATCAAGTTTTGTTTATTGATTTCAGCATGTTCATGTTTTCCTTTTACTCAATGTTCATGGGTTACTTTCCATTAGCCATGATTGGCTAAATTTCTTATGTGCTTGGGTGCAATGATCCCTAGATAAGTTGATTTTGGTGAATTGATGATTGGGTGTTCATTTGTTGAGGTGATTAATTGTCTTAATGATGCTTTGTATGATTTAATTGCTTGGGTGAGCTTTGATCTTGTGTTTATTGATTTAATTGATGCAAGGATACTTGGTTGATTGAATGGATGCATAAGTGTTAGGTTTGCTAAAGTGATTGAAGTGGATATTTGGTTAACACAAGGATACTTGGTTGATTAATTAGAACCTCATTAAGGCACATTGATTACTTGTTGTTGCTTGTAATTAGTGAGGGGGTGAGAGTGCCGTCTCTTACATTCCTACGTGCTCAATCGATCATTTCGAACCTAGGCTTATCAAGTACGGTTTTATTTGAATTAATTGTTGGTTATCCCTATGATCCCTCTTTGAATGAACACTTGATTGTTGATGATCCGAAATTGACGAGTTTTTGGTGATTTGCACCCGAGCACTACTATCTCATCTTTGGTGCTTGTTGCTTTGTGTGTTGTTTCATTTCTTGTTGAATTTGTGTTGTTCTGTTGTTGTTTTTTCTTTTGCAATCTTGACTAGCCACTATAATTCTATGGAAACGTATGTTTTCGAGGCTCCATTGTACTCCTAGTCCCTTGGGTTCGATATTTGTTTGGTCTAAAATACTTGTTGCTAAAATATTACGATCAAAATGGCGCCGTTGCCGGGGACTAGTTGAGGACACTTAGGTGGAACTTGAATTCTAGTTGAGTGGAGTTACTAGTGGCATTTATTTTTGTTGTTTTGTTGTTTTTGTTTTAAGAATTTGATACTTGGTCTCTTGTTGGTAGGTGCTTGATCGAACTTTGAAAATTGATAACGAAGCTCTACCAAGAAGAAGGAATCGGAGGAGGAATCGTAGGACTTTTGATAGAGAAATGGAAGGGGATCCACCCCCACATGGAGAGAGGGTTGCTCATGAAGGAGGAGAAGGGGAGATCAATATTCAAGGCATCCAAGTGGAATTGAGAGGTGCCCAACCTCAAAGAGAAGAGATGGTGCATCAAAATCCACCAAATCCCCAAAATCCTTATCCTTACCCATACCCATACCCATATCCATATCCACCACCTCCAATTCAAGGTCAAAATCCATATCCATACCCACCTCCATATCCACCATATCCTCCATATCAAGACCAAAATTACATTGCTCCATACAATCCTCCATCACCACCCTTGCCTAACAATCAAAACCCGCAAAATCCCCCACCTCAAAGGGAAGGTAGACCCATTCGTGCTTATTTTGAGCCTCAACTACGGGAGTATTACGATGGGATAGCTAGGCCGAATATCCAAGCTAATAATTTTGAGATTGCACCGGCTATGATCAAGCTTCTCATGGAGAATCAATTTGAGGGAAGAGATGGGATAGATGATCCTCACAAACACTTGGATAGATTCTTGGAGCTAGCGGACACTATGAAGTTTAATGGAGTCACCGAAGATGCTAAGAAGTTGAGGATGTTTGCATTCACCCTCACGGGGAAGGCCAAGCAGTGGCTAAGCAAAACCTTACCGCCGGGGAGCGTGCACACTTGGGACGAGATCAGTCAAAATTTTTTACTTAAATTCTATCCTCCTTCTCGAACCGTCCAAGCAAGGAATGAGATTGCCGGTTTTAAGCAAAAGCCAAAGGAGAGTATCAAAGATGCATGGGAACGTTTCAACAATTTTTTGATATCGTGTCCCCAACACGGTTTCCCGGAGGAGCAAACCATATGCTTCTTTTATTGTGGAGTGGATGAAGCATCTCAACTACATTTGAATGCATGTGCTAAGGGGGACTTCTTATTTTTGACCTCACAAGAAGCCATTGAAATTTTAGATGGTGTAGCCAACAACGCTTCCCAATGGAACACCAATCAAGGTCCCAATCAAAGAGTAGCCAATGTGGAGCAAGGAGACTTAATGAAGTCTATGATGATGACACTTATTGATAAGGTGAGCTCACTTACCGCCAACCAACAAAGGGATGTCACTCCTCTTCCAATGATGTAAGAAGGGCAAGCTTTTAACCAAGTAGGGGCATGTGAAGATGTGAACTATATGGGAAGGCAACCTCAAGGAGGATATCAACAAGGCTACCAAGGAGGAAAACAATTCAACCAAGGGCAATTCCGACCCCCGTATCAACAAGGAGGTCCATCTACTTTTCAACAAGGAGGCCAATTCGCTCAAGGTAACAACTCCTACAACTCAAATGTCCGTAAGAATGAAAACTTTTCATATGCAAATCCTAAGGCAGCCGTACAATTCCCACCCGGATTTGATCCGGGAGCTAAACCGCATAATGGAGAAGGGAAGCCTTCAACGAATGAGTTGTTAGTCTTATTGATCAAGAAGACGGAAGAGAAAGATGCTAAGTTTGAAGCAAGGCTTGACAAGATGGAAAGCTTATTTGGGAGCCAAATTGCCCAACATGGAAACCAACTTAAGACTCTTGAATTCCAAATGGGTCAATTAGCCACCACTTTGGGGAATTTGCAAAATAAAGGGAAGTTTCCTTCAAATACCGAGGTAAACCCACGAGAACATTGCAATGCTATTCGATTGAGGATTGGTACCGAGTATGATAGACCTTCTATGCAAAAAGATGATGAGCGTGAGAGTGGTGATTCTAATGAAAAAGAAGAGGTCGGTGAAGACGAGGTAATGGAGGAAGAAGTGGAGGACGAGTTCGAGAGAATGAATGAAGATGAAGAGGAAAAAGGAATGATGAAGGATTTGGAAAATGAAAAAAGAGAGATGGTAGAAGCAATGTCAAAGAAGCAAGGAAAGGTGCTTGAAAGAGGTGAAGGGTCAACCCGAGTTCCTAAGTGGAAGATAGCCAAGGAATTGAGGGAGAAAGAAGATCATATACCTTGTGACCGTTGGGGAGTGCCCAAGACACCTATCCCACCTCCCTTCCCAAAGAGATTCATGAAGCAAAAACTTGAGGAAAAATTTTCTAAATTCCTTGAAGTCTTCAACAAACTTCAAATCAACATTCCATTATTGGATGCTCTTGAGCAAATGCCACATTACTTGAAGTTCTTGAAGGAGCTTATGTCGAAAAAGAGGAAGTTCATTGATAATGGGACGGTCAACTTGACCGAGGAGTGCAATGCTATTCTCAAACGGAATCTTCCCAAGAAGCTCAAGGATCCCGGAAGCTTTACTATTCCTTGTGAAATTGGAGGAAGTGCAAAGATGAAAGCCCTTTGTGATTTGGGGGCGAGCATAAACTTGATGCCACTCTCCATATTCAATCGTTTGGGGCTGGGAGAGGTGAAGTCCACATCCATCAACCTTCAATTGGCGGATAGATCGGTCACTTATCCTAAGGGGATCATTGAAGATGTGCTAGTGAAGGTTGATAAATTCATCTTCCCGGTTGATTTCGTCGTCTTAGATATGAAAGAAGATGAGGATGTGCCACTAATCCTTGGAAGGCCGTTTCTTGCAACCGGGAAAGCCATGATAAACGTGGAGAGTGGAGAGCTCAAGTTGAGCTTCAATGGTGAAGAGATCACATTTTCGATCTATGATTCTTTGAATGATGATTCAAGCAGAAAGGAATGTCACTCGATCCAAATATCCATTCCTTTGAGAAAAGAAGATAAGGGGGAACATAAAGAAAAGTCTCAAAAATTGCCTTTGAAAGATCCCGGAGATGGAAAGAAGAAGAAGAAAAAATTGAAGCAAACTACCAAAAATTGGAAAATTGCAAGTTTGGGGGAGCTGGATAGGAGAAAGTCTTTCAGTGAGGAAAAGAAAGAAAAATGCTTTGCTATAGGAGATACAGTCACATGGTGTGAGTCTAAGTGGGGTGGATTGCTTTGTGGGGAGAAGTTAAAGAATCGAGAAGTGTTGATCGTAAGAGACGTGCAAGTTGGAGAAAAACTTGAACTTGAAGATAAATGGGGTGGCTGTCTCTATACCAAAGAGTCATTTGTGAAGCATGTGAACCCTCCTATCCCGAAGGAGGTGCCAAATATCGAAGCAAAAAGGGAAGTTTGAACTCAATGGAGTTCCGTCCGGCAAAGGACGTTAAAACTAGCGCTAGATGGGAGGCAACCCATCATTTTTCTTGCTTTCTTTGCTTTTGTTTTGTTTTGCTTTCAATAAGTGTGTGTGTAATCTTTTTGTGACCCTTTGTAGGAGGTCGAGGTGTGCAAATGAGGCTTGGTGAGTTACAAGCTTGAAGTTGAGAGGAAGTGAAGACCTTACGGTACCACACCTTCTCTAGACTTAGACTCGTCTAAGTTTGGGGGAGGTGTGCCTTTTTTCACCCTTTTTCCATTTGCACCGGTGCACCTCGTGTTTGGGGCTTATATGATATATTTATTTGTACATGAATTTTGAGATGAACTTACTTGTGCATATGTTTACTTGATGATAGTTTTGGATTTCATTGTGGGTAGTTGTGTGCAACTTCACCTAGCTAACTACATTTGCCAAACTTTTAATTGTTTTGCAATGAAAAAGTTTGGGGGGGGTGTGTGTTAGTTAGCATTGCTTGTTGCACCAACTTGCCTCTCATTTGTAATGAGAAAATTATGTGAAAATTTTTGTGAATTTTGAGCTTTAATGTGGATTTCACTCTTATCTTTGAGTTTATTTGATGAGAATTGATGTGGTGTTATGCTTGGAGGTATGTACGTGGCATATTTGTTTTGATTGATGGACATGGTGAACTTGTGATGTGATATTGAGTTGATTTGTTGCTTGAGTCTAGCATGAGAAGTTGTCTTGTGATGATGAGTGTGATGTAGAATGCTTATTCTCTTTGCTAATTTTTAAGCCCGTGAGCTTTTGAGCCTCTTGAATCGTGCATGAAAAACGGTTTGATTCTTTGTTGAGTGCATCATTTACGATTGTGCATGCTAGAACTTGCCTATAGACTTATTGAAGTTGAGTTTTGTGTGGATCTATGAAGATGATTTGAGGCCATGTTTGGTTTGTTAAGTTACTTAGCCAAATTTTACCCCACCAATGTCATTGATTTCCCTAGTAAGCCAATTTGTGCCTTAAAGCCTTATTCTTTGGCAAGCTTGTGAAATTAAGCCATTTTGCCTATCTTTATGAGCCTTTGTTCCCATATGTTTAGTAGAGCATGATTGTTGGCAATGAATGGTGAAGTGAAATTGAAAAAGTGTGGTGGTATGTTTGTGATAAGTATGTTGAGATGAAAAGAAAAAAGAAAGAAAAGAGAAAAAAAAAAATTGAAGTGAGAAAAGAAGTGAAAAAATGATGAAGAAGAAAATTCAATTTGAGCTTGAATGAAAAAGAAAGTCTCAAAAGGTGTTGGTGGTGAATGTTATGTGAAAAGATTGAAAGTGAAAAGAAAGAGTGGTGTTTGTTGAAATGAGGTGAAAAATTGCATTGAATTATATGTTCAACTCTCATTGCTCTACTATCATTGAGTCACTTCTTCCAAATTCACCCACCTCATCCAAAGAGTCTTCATTACAACCTCTTGAAAAGACCTCTTTGATTTGTAGTTGATGCACAAAATGAATGATTGAAATTGAGTCTTGTGGCAAGTATATGGTGTGTATGGTTGTAATTTGATGATTGAGTGCTTAAATTGCCCTTATACCCTTGTGTGATGAGAGATACACTCCTTGGAAGGAGCATTGAGAAAGCATTTGAAATTGCATCTTGTCAAAGCTTGACATTTTTGAGTGTTAGTTGAAAGTGGCATTGAAAACTTGTGTTCACTAATGAGTTTGATTGTCCTATTTTCATTTATTGTGCCATGAGACATAATTGCAATCAATTTCACCCTAATGTGCTTAATTGTCTTGTTGTTTGAGGACAAACAACGTCTTAAGTTTGGGGGAATTTGATTAGGGTAAAATTGCATATGATTTTAGGGCTTTATTATCTTAATTTGATGGTGATTTATGGCTTAATTCATAATTAATTGGTCCAATTGCATTTAATTGTTGGATTTGGTGTTTTAAGTTGAAATTGCAGGTTTTAGGCCAACTTTGAGTGCAAATTGAGGTCTGTTAACATTGTCAAATCAAATGACAAATTATATGGTTGGAAAGAGGGTCGAGAGAGCTTCGCAACGCAAAAAGAATTGGCTCAATCGGAGGTCGAATGCTCAAGATATGGGGGAACGAAGTCGGAAAGAGAGAAATGAGAAATCAACTCGACCAGAGTTGGCCCAACTCGGCCCGAGTTGACCAACTCGACCCGAGTTGACCAACTCGGCCCGAGTTGACTGAGAAAAATCCTCCAGATTGCACTGTTGCCTTCAACTCGACCCGAGTTGACCAACTCGACCCGAGTTGACCTGCGTCTGCACGATTTTTGCTGAGTTATCTGATTTTTGAGGGACCTAGGTGCAATTTTCGTTATTTTAACTTTGCCCCCACTATAAATACCCCCAATTTCAGCTGATTGAGGGATTGGACACACTTAGAGCACATTCTATACTTAGATAAATCCTTAGTTTAATTTTCAGCATTCCTTCACACACACAAACACATAGTGATAGGTGTGTAAGCACATTAATTTTGTGCCCAATTAAATGGCGACACGTGGAAAATTAAGTATTAATATCAAATAAATTTAATTATTTATATTTGGAGAATTTAATTAATTTAATTCTCAAATTAAATAATTTATTGATACTAAATATACACGTGAAAGCCGAAATTAAATCCTACGAATTTTAAATATTCGTAACTTGGTGGCAAAGTAATTAACTTACCATATAACGTATAAAATCTCGTTAAATGGAAAGTTAAATCAAATTGCCCCACATGGAAACAAATCAAATCAAGTCAAATCAAATCAGATCAAATCAAATCAAGTCTGATGGGCTTCTAAGCTCAGCCCATTAAATCAGTCTCACCCCACAACTATAAATAGGGGTCTTCATTCATTCATTACACACAGAATTTCAGAGGCAACACCAGACTCAATTCCAGAGCTCAGAGCAGACTTCAGACGTTCTTCGCGGCATTCAAAGACGTTCTTCAAGCAAATCAACCGGGAACATCGTCCGATCCGGGATCAAGGTGTTCAACCCCTCCGATCAGACGTTTCTCCTTGAAGATTCAAAGGCGTTCATCGCGGCCTCTTGAAGATTCAAAGGCGTTCATCCGGTCTTCAAGAACGTTCATCCAAAAAGTCTCTGTAAATAGCGTTTAATCCAAGATAAGGCTCGTAAGCCCTTGGATTAACGTTATAAGTCCACCAAATCCACCAAATCCGTCAAATCATCCGCCAACATTTGAAGAGAAGAATCAGAGGATTAAATTTAGAGTTAGGCTCCGCTAAAATTTAATCGGTTCAATCCGATTAAAATTAAATTGTGAACTTTTTCGTATTTTTATAAATTAAATTCACGAAATTTGTTGTTACAAGGTGTTCTTCCAATTTTGATAGATTTCATTTACCCAAATGTAATAGCTGCTAGAATTGATCATCCAAGTTGTAATAGACTCCATCAAGGTGACTTCTACCATTTATATCAAGTTTTGTTTATTGATTTCAGCATGTTCATGTTTTCCTTTTACTCAATGTTCATGGGTTACTTTCCATTAGCCATGATTGGCTAAATTTCTTATGTGCTTGGGTGCAATGATCCCTAGATAAGTTGATTTTGGTGAATTGATGATTGGGTGTTCATTTGTTGAGGTGATTAATTGTCTTAATGATGCTTTGTATGATTTAATTGCTTGGGTGAGCTTTGATCTTGTGTTTATTGATTTAATTGATGCAAGGATACTTGGTTGATTGAATGGATGCATAAGTGTTAGGTTTGCTAAAGTGATTGAAGTGGATATTTGGTTAACACAAGGATACTTGGTTGATTAATTAGAACCTCATTAAGGCACATTGATTACTTGTTGTTGCTTGTAATTAGTGAGGGGGTGAGAGTGCCGTCTCTTACATTCCTACGTGCTCAATCGATCATTTCGAACCTAGGCTTATCAAGTACGGTTTTATTTGAATTAATTGTTGGTTATCCCTATGATCCCTCTTTGAATGAACACTTGATTGTTGATGATCCGAAATTGACGAGTTTTTGGTGATTTGCATCCGAGCACTACTATCTCATCTTTGGTGCTTGTTGCTTTGTGTGTTGTTTCATTTCTTGTTGAATTTGTGTTGTTCTGTTGTTGTTTTTTCTTTTGCAATCTTGACTAGCCACTATAATTCTATGGAAACGTATGTTTTCGAGGCTCCATTGTACTCCTAGTCCCTTGGGTTCGATATTTGTTTGGTCTAAAATACTTGTTGCTAAAATATTACGATCATCTGGACCCTGCGCGATTTTTGCTGAGTTATTCATTTTTTGAGGGACTTATTTGCAATTCTTAATATTTTTACCTAGCCCCCTCGTATAAATACCTCTTATTTCAGATGTTTAAAGAAGATTCCCAGTAGCTAGAAGATCAATTAGCATTTTCCTTCCCTTCTTCCAAACACTTAGCATAGTTTTGCATTAGTTCTTAGGTTTACTATCAAAATAGTTAGAATAGCTAGTTTCTTTCAATTTCCTCATTGTATTTAGTCATCTCAAGCTTTAGCATCAAGTTTTGTAAGACTCTTGCAAGTTTATTTAAATCAAAGAGGATTAAGTTTATATTTTTCTATCTCTTCATCTTATTTACTATTTGTGTTTTAAGCATTTTATTGTTATGGGTCTTGTGTATTTCATCTTTTTCATCATGGTTATGTTTTTATTCCCCATGTGCTGTAGGCAGCGACATCCACCGATTGGGATCCGTAAGACACCACCCTCAATACTGCCTTTGCCAACGGTAAATATCTTTATATTGTGTAATAATAAAATCATTTTCCTAAGTGCTAAGATAATTCTTGTGTCTTATAATTGATTTATTATGGGGATAGTGTTTTTTTTTCCAGTTCCATAACTTATTGTGTTCGACAAAAACGTCCCAATAAAGATAAGTTAGTCAATTACGTCCCAAATTTTTACTAAGTCCATAAATAACGTCCCAAATCTCACCGGAGTTCGCCGGAGACTACCAAATGATGTCATTTTGTAGTCACGTGCGCGGCACATGGGGTGAAAACGACGTCGTTTGATAGTCTTCGGCGAACTCCGATGAGATTTGAGACGTAATTTATGGACTTAGCAAAAATTAGGGACGTAATTGGCTAACTTATCTTTATTGGGACGTTTTCATTGAACACAATAAGTTATGGGACGTAAAAAACCTCGGTCCCTGATTATACAAGTTCGTTTGCAACAACCTCCTATTGCCGTTTGAAGGTGAACATATATGGGCGAGCTAGAGATCCGCTAGTGATTCTTACAAGTAAATGTTTCGAGATTCTTTTGGAGCATTTCGTAGGGTTTATCCCTATGAAGGTTTTTCTTTGGCAATTTTTTAACGGGGAACTGGTCTCTGAACTGACATGTATTCTTATGGCTTTATGCTTTGTATTTTTGTTTTCCATTTATATAACTAGCTTATTTAGTCATGCAATTGGATTCACTTTTGAAGCTGAACTTGCTATGGCGTGTCACGCAATTGAAATAGTTTACGTTAAAGGATCGGGAAATGTTTAGCTTGGGTGCGACTTAAGTGATGTCGTGGATACTTTGCATTCAAAATATTCTTTAATGCATTAGAGACTTTTGGCTAAATGCCAGGTTTTCAAAAATAAAATATAAATAATAATTTGGCATGACTAATCGGCCCTTAGAAGCTAGGCGGTTCAAATTCAACCAACTAGCGATTTTCGACTTTTGCATCCTTGTTTGTTGTTAGCATTACAATTTTTGGTAAGACTTACTAAATGTTTGTCTCCATTTAAGAAAAGTAATTATTTTAAACCATATAATTTTCATTTTTAGTAACCCAAAATATTCATGCGTACATCAATTACCCCCACCAATTTTTTTTTATGTCATTTTAACCTTTTAAATGAATTACAATTTGAATAATATTTTGCAATTTTCAAGATCAATTGATTTTTTTTCCTAATCTACTCTTAAAGTCTTATGGAGCATTTCAGAGCAGTTAATATGTGTGCATATATATTTTTTGATTTAAAATGACATGTATTTTGAATTGGAGGGAGTACTTATTTGGGAAAATTATATTAATTGTGTAATAATTTTGATACCAAAATTCTAAATCCAAACGCACTGTACATTTAATTTGCCGCAGTCAGCTGGTCTTTAATTTCTTTTCCTTTTGACGGACACGAAAATAAAAAAAGTAAAAATATGTATTGTAGTCTAGATACAATGCATACGCAGTCTCTAGAGAGTCCTCTCTTTCTCAACAAACTCTCTCTCTCAGGTCTCTTCTTCTCGGCCGACAAATTCAAGCAGATCAGGCATTCATAAATTGATCGAAGGCTTTTTCTTCAGGTGAATTTTCTTTTGTTTGCTTTTTAATTGCTAAAAAGGCTCATAGTTGTTAATATGTATGTGTGAAAGGAAATTAGGTTTCTTTGCTTAAATCAACTCAGCATCCACCCCAATAACAACCTGTTTTTTTGTTTTTTGTTTTGGTTTATCTAATTCAGACGACTGAAAAGAGATGCAAGATTTCCACAATTTAATCAATTATATCAAAATTTAGGGTTTAATTTTCTGTGATATTCACTGTTTTCTTTGGTCTGGATATAAAAATCCAGCTTGCGTGTAGACATATATAGACCAATTTCAAAGAGGCTGAGACACCACCTCAAAAGGAAGCAAGGCTTGTTTGCTAGTATACTATCCGATATCATTATTGATATCCTCTCAAGTCTCCCTGTTCAAACCATTATGATTTGCAAGTGCGTTCACAAGTCATGGCTCGCTTTACTCCAGACACATGAGTTTGTTAATTTCATCTTCTTAACGCAGTCGCCGGTCTGACACTCTATGAGTCAATGCTGAATTAACACAAAAAATTTGTGTGCAACTTGGTATTTACTCAAAGAATGCTAAGCCGGCGACTATGTTAAGAAGATGGGATTTGACAGAGTCATGTGTCTCGAGTAAATCAAGCCATGACTTGCAAACGCACTTGCAAATTATAATTGTTCGAGCAGGGAGTCTTGAGAGGATCTCCATAATGATATCGATCCGGTGGTATATTTGTAGACAAGACTCGCGTCGGCCTCATTGTAATTGGTCAATATAAATGTGTGTGAACGCTATAGACACCTCTTAAAAAAGAAGAATGACTTGTTTGCAATTCTACAATTCAAAATCATTATTGATCCTCTCAAGACGCCCTATTCGAACCATTATAATTTGCAAGTGTGTTCGTACGTCATGACTCGCTTTACTCGAGACACTTGAGTTTGTCAATTCTCATCTTCTTAAAGCAGTCGTCGGTCTGACACTCTATGAGTAATGGCCAAATTTACTCAAAGAGTGCTAGGCCGACGACTGCGTTAAGATGATGGGAATTGACAAAGTCATGTGTCTCGAGTAAAGCTAGCCATGACTTGCAAACACACTTGGTACTTATAATATTTTGAAGAGGGAGTCTTGAGAGGGTTTCAATAATGCTATCAAGGTAGTAGAGTTGCAAACAAGTCTTGTCTCAGCCTCATTGTTATTGGTCATTACTAATATCCTCTCAAGACACGCGCCCTATTCGAACCAATATACGTTCCAATATACTTGGTACTTATAATTGTTCGATTAGGGAGTCTTGAATTTGGGTGGTGAATTTGCAAACAAATCTTGCTTCAGCCTCACTGACATTGTTTAATATATGTGTTTGTGCACTCTAGCATATATTGATCAATTTATACTGGATTGTCATTCAGACAGTTGGGGCGTTTCAGAATGACAATCTTCTTTGGTTGGTTCCAGATTTAAAGGCCTCCAAATTAACCATGGATGGATCTTGAAAATGAACATTTAGCACATTTTCTTCTCCTTGATTAAAAATCATAAAAACGTGGTGATTTATACAGATTTTCAATTAATTATGTTGGTTTAATATGTCTGAGGCATACTAGAATACATTATAGAGTCGAATGATTTGGAATTGATTTTTTTTTACAAAACATTTTTTGTGAATCCTATTTGTTTGATAAAAAGCCTGAATGATGAAACAACTCTAGATATATTTTTTCTTCATGTTGTCTTTTTGAAGGATCGTTATTAGCAGAATCTTCTCTACATGTTGAAGGTTTACATAATAATATACATTGATCGGTTGATTTAAAGTTGAATTAACCTAATTAAGATATCACATGCTCATATTTTAAATTCCATAACACTTGTGTGCAAATAGTTTTTTCTTCTCTCCTCTAATTATGCATAATAGATTTCTGCATTAACTAAAACCTTTCAATGCATTTCCAAACATGAACAACACAAATCAACAAGACAATTTTCAGCTACAATTCGTTTAAGTTGACGTAAGAGACGTCAACACCGTAGGTTATATATCTATTAAGCATATACTGAAACAATTTTAATTCATAATTTTGATGTAGGGAAAAATGGGATGACTACAGGAATTTCTGTTGAGAGAATTGATTAGGATGATAAATTGCATGATTTGAGTTGTGTTTTACTATATATCTGTGTTGATTTTATTGGGTTTTTCACCGTAATTGACATATCTACGAGTTTAATAGTCGAGAAGGGTAGTGTTGCATGTGTTGCAGAATTTTACAAGGAAGAATTGAAGATTTGATAAGGTCAAGAAGAGAGGGTTGAAACACAACGAGAATCAATCGAATTGCAGCTCGGGAGTTCAAGTTACAAACGTTTGAGCAACAACTAGTCCAACTCGACTCGAGCTGCTGAAGAACTCGAGCCGAGTCATGCAGAACTCGACCCCGAGTTGGTGCAACTCGAGCCGAGTTGACTCTGGGCCCTGCACGATTTTTGCTGAGTTATTCGTTTTTTAGGGACTTATTTGCAATTCTTAATATTTTTACCTAGCCCCCTCGTATAATATCTCTTATTTCATATGTTTAAAGAAGATATCCAGTAGCTAGAAGATCAATTAGCATTTTCCTTCCCTTTTTCCAAACACTTAGCATAGTTTTGCATTAGCTCTTAGATTTACTATCAAAATAGTTAGAATAGCTAGTTTCTTTCAATTTCCTCATTGTATTTACTCATCTCAAGCTTTAGCATCAAGTTTTGTAAGACTCTTGCAAGTTTATTTAAATCAAAGATGATTAAGGTTATATTGTTCTATCTCTTCATCTTATTTACTATTTCATTGTGTTTTAAGCATTTTATTGTTATGGGTCTTGTGTATTTCATCTTTTTCATCATGGTTATGCTTTTATTCGCCATGTGCTAACCTTGTTATTGCTTGGGTATTTGATCTATATATGAATTTGGTAAAATTATAAATTGACGACTTTGATTTGCATGTTATTGGGTGTATATGTTTCTATTGTTGGGCTTTGCATATATCATGAGATTGATTATTGCTATTAGCTTAATTTATTGTGTTCGTATGTTGCAACAAGAGTTGGATGTGCTTATTTGGTGATTAAGTGAATGTTTTAATTGATTGCTTAAAAGTCAAATAGTGATTAATTGCACCGAGAGGGGATTAGTTACTAGATCACCTAACTATAGACATTGCATGCCTAGAGGTCGTTTTGTTGTGTGGAGAAGAGACGAACACTAGGCATTAGTACCCATTGCAAACGTGTCTTGGAGTTCACAATCTTAGGAGTTTAAGGAATTATTTTTGTGATTTCTCTTAACAAGCCCATAACATGTTTTGATAAGTTTATCGATCCATAATTAGCCAAAGCATAGTGACAATACCTGAGCAATTCCAACTCACCTTTGCACTTCTTCGAAGTTAGGTGTTAACTAGTGTTAAATTGCTTATTTGTTATTTTATTTCCTTAATTGCAAAAACATGTTTAGCTTCTATAATACTATGCCAACGTATAGTTTTGGGGATCTACTATCCTACTAGTCTCTTGGGTTCGATATACTGATCGGTCTTAAAAACACTTATTGCTAAATTACGATACAATCAAGAATGGCTATTGCTCGACATGGAGTGTGATGGACGATGGTCTCGTGTGGGCCGTACTTCATCAGCCGAGATCGTGTAATGTCTTGGCTTATTCGTTGGCGAAATTTGTGACAACCTCCACGAGTCCTCAAGCTTGGATTGGAGATGAGATTCCTTTGTGGGTAGAAGAATTAGATTGTTAGTTGTTGTAACGATTCTGGGATGAATTTATAAGAAATAAATAGTGTTGCAAGAGTAATGCACATTTGATTTCCTGAAATAGATAAGCTTCACTCAACATATTAATTAAGGATATGCCAGTGTGTTTTGACTCACATTAGGTCACAATCACATAGATTTATAGAATTAAAACCTGATTTCGTCTTTTAAATTTGGTTCATAACTTTCCATTTGCTCCGATTTTGGTCTTATTTTAAAAAGAAATACATATATATGAGATGAAAATGGAAAAGTAAAAAAAAAATGTGGAACCATTGCATAAAAGATAAAAAGTTATGGGATGAATTTGACAATAATTTCGTCCAGCCAGCCGAAAAATGGGCGCACATGACAGACACATGATCAACACGATGTTGTTTCATGCATTTGCCGGTGATTAATTTGGAAATAAATTGACATATTTGAATTCGTATGAGACTAAATACAGAAATGAATAACTATGGAACTAAATCAAAAAAGGAAAAAGATACAAGCGTAAATAGTTTTAATCCCATCCTGTTATAGAAATTGATGCATTCGAACATATAACAACACAATTAAGAAGATAGTACGTAGGATACTAAAAGAGCGTAATAATTGACAAACCATATGAAGACAGCTTTACTACAACAAGCCATAGTGTGGTATAACTTCGTTCATCTTAAAGAAATTATATCTAAAGATTAATAAATAGAAACAAAATTACTTATTGTACAAAATCAGAGAAAGATCTTACATTCTCCCTTGTAAAACTCCTGAGCGAAAAAAAGTTTGGGGCGTGAAGAAATGGCATGGTATCAGAATTCAATTCAAGAATATCAATCTTCCGCATGACCTTGTTCCTTTCGAAGTAGTAGAAAAGGATGTTCGACGTCTGTTTCCACGCCATCAAGATGTCACCACCTTTGAAAACCTTGCTAGGATAAATTGAAAAAGTATCTGCGTTGTTGATGACAAATTGTTTTGTCCAAAATATCTCATCTCCAAATTTCTTTATCAACCAAATGTCAATACCATCCATCCTATTATCGCATAAACATAGGTCATCTCCTAAAACACATAGAATCACCGCAAGTGTTTTACTTCCAGTCATTAGAGGACAAGAAAATGAGCTAAAAATTTCATTTTCAAGATCAAAGCAAGAAATCCATGGTTGGGAGCCATTTAGATTTGACACCAACCAATGAAGATTGTCATTCAGAAACACCCCTGCGATGCGACAACTTTTCATATTGCGGACAGGTGGTGCTATTTTTTTCCATGCTCCTGTTCCAATAGTATATACATGGCAATTGTACGGTTTGTTCTTCTTTTCTTGGATAATCGTAACCACCTTATAGTCATTTCTTTTACTGACTCCAAATCCAACAGCAACTAGCCGTGGACAAGAGTAAAGGAACCCATGAGGACGATGAATTTCAATGTAATCACGAGTGATCAGATTACATATGTAAAAAATGAGAGGTTTTCCCACACAGCACAGGAGGAGAAAACCATTAGCGGAACCCACCATCCATTCATTATGAAATGGAAGGTTGAATTTGATGATTGGCCCACAATGAACATCGTAGTTTATAAGATCGAGCCCATCTTCAAATTCAAAAACTGTAAATGAATTTGGTAGTGATTCATGGAATGCCAAGCCGACGGCTGCTTTGAGAGAATCGGAATTGACAAACTCAGGTGTCTCAACTAAAGCCAGCCAAGATTTCTGAACACTTGCAAGCTATAATGGTTCGTACGGGGAGTCTTGATAGAATATCAATAATGATATCGGAAGGTAGATTAGCAAAGAAGCCTTGCTTCTTTTTGAAGAAATATTTTTTTGCTAATCTACAATCCAAAATCATATATGATATCCTCTCAAGATGCCCTATTCAAACCATTGTAAGTTGCAAGTGTGTTCGCAAGTCTTGGCTCTCTTTACTCGAGATCTGACAGAGTCATGTGTCTCAAGTAAAGCAAGTCATGACTTGTAAACACACTTGGTACTTATAATTGTTCGAACAGAGTGTTTTGAGAGGATCTCAATAATGATATTAATTGGATGGTGGATTTTCAAACAAGTCTTGCTTCAGCCTCACTGAAATTGTTCAATATATATGTTTGTGCACTCTAGAATATATTAATCAATTTAGGGCGTTTCTGAATGACAATCTTCTTTGGTTGGTTTCAGATTTAAAGGCCTCCCAACCATGGATGGATCTTGAAAATGAACATTTAGCACATTTTCCTTCTTGATTAAAATCATAAAAGGATTATAAAGATTTACAATTTAGCAAATCAAGTCGAGATAGTCTATCTTCTAAACAAGGGAATTAATCACAAAAGAATATATGCAAATCCTTTTTATTAAGTAATTGTGTTTCTTCACACCCCAAGCTTCCTTTTATTCAAGAGTTTTGAAAGGAATAGTGTAAGATCATTCTTATTTGATGCAATCAGTAATTGTGTTTCTTTTTTATTGAACTTTTTTCTTTAATCGTGTTGTAATATGTTTGAAAGCATATATGCATGTCCAAATGAAGAGAGAAAGAGAGATGTTTGAAAGCATATAAGCGTGATCGCTTGTTTTTTAGCACTAAGTATTTACGACCAAACAAATTATGAACCCTAGGGACTAGGAGTACAATGGAGCCTCGAAAACATGCGTTTCCATATAATTATAGCGGCTAAACGGGGTGCTAACACTTAAATCAACAAAAAGCCAAACAAGAGCAAACAAAATAAAATAACGAAGCAAATTAAAACACTAAACGAATGCAGGTGGTGTGGAACGATCGATCGGGTGTTTTCCTCATACAATCCTTTGAGTATCTCACAAATCATTCACGAATCAAGGCATGGAATGGGCAAAGCTAAGAGCAATCACGTAAATTCTAACAAACTAGCACCTATGACCGTTGATCACCTAGACACTTTCACAAACGGGTACTAATGCCTAGGGTCGTCTCTTCACTACACACCTAAGCATGCAAAGTCTACTAAAGGGGAATCTAGCAACTAATCAACCTCTCGGTGCAATCAATTACGATCAAAATCATCACAATCAATCGAATAGTTCACTTAATCCTCTCCTAAGCATATCCAACTCTCGTTGCAACATATCAATTCAACGAATCAAGCTAATGAAAACAATCAATCATGAGATCAACACAAAGCCCAATAGTAGAAGCATCAAAGCCACAATCACATGCCAATCAAAGTGATCAATTCATAATCAACACCAAATTCATGTATAATTTGAAATACAAGAGAAAGGGGAATGGAATTCTAAAGCTCTAATCCAAGCTAAATTAATTCTAAGTGTGGAATGAGTTCACAGATGGAATATGTTGCCTTCAATTCAGAGAAAATGAGTATTTATAGCAGGGGTCTCGAGTGAAAAGACTGAATTTGCAAGGGAGTCCTTCGAAATTTTAAATTCGTCAAAATCTGCTCCGAGAAGCCTGTCTCGACTTGTGACATGTGCCTGACTCGAGTCCAGACGTATGATCCCACAAAGTCGTAGCATGCTCTACTTGTCTCGAGCTGAACCAGCCGTCTCAACTCGAGCTGCTCACCTGTCTCGACTCGAGACACCACTCGAGACAGGGGTAGAGACGAGTGATTCGGGTGATTTTTGCATGGTTTTATGGTGGTTTAATTGCATATTTTTGATCTATTTTGTGAGCAATATCACCCTATTTAGTATAATTGTG